>CM033403.1:8486201-8833947 GCA_019426215.1 Buddleja alternifolia
AGTTAAACAACTCCTAATTGCATATTCATAAACCAAACTAAATATACTAAAGAGATATGATCAAAAATTTGGTATGGAAAATGCATCACCTTCAAAATTCCAATGAGTCAAACGCTTAAGCTAGATCGAGATGATAATGGAAGAAAGAAAATTGGATATCACTAAACTTAGAGGTATTATTGGATCACTTCTTATACTTACAGCTAGTAGACCTGATATTATGTTCTCAGTATGCATGTGTGCACGATTTCAAGCTGATCCTAGAAATCACACTTAATTGCTGCTAAAAGGATCCTTAAGTACCTAAAAGGCACACAAAATGTGGGCATATGTATCCTAGGGATTCTCCTTTTGAACTAATTGGTTATTCAGATGCAGATTTTGCAGGATGCAAAATAGATAGAAAAGTACTAGTGGAACATGTCAATTTCTAGGTGATAGACTAATTTCATGGCATAGTAAGAAGCAACAGTCCATCGCTACTTCCACCGCTGAAGCTGAGTATGTAGCCGCTGGAAGCTGTTGTGCACAGATCCTTTGGATGAGCAACAACTTAGAGATTATGGAATAATCCTAGATCCAACTCCTATCCATTGTGACAATCAAAGCGCCTTAGCAATGACTTAAAATCCAGTTTTCACTCTAGAACCAAACACATTGACATTCGCTATCACTTTCTACGTGACCACGTTCAAAAGAAAGATATCTCCATGCACTTCATTGGTACAGAAAAGCAACTGGCAGATATCTTCACCAAAGCGCTTAACGAACAACGTTTTCTCACTTTAGAAGTGAATAGGTATGATTGATCTAAATGCTTAATCATTCGAAACATCATACTTTTGTTAGGCATGAAATTTAGGGGGAATTCACTTTATTTTATGTAATTATGGGGAACCTACATAGGGGAACCTTAAAAGAGCTAACTATACTTAAGTGAATATGACCAAAAATGTTTTCCCTTGCATCGGTCATACGCACTTAACACCATACACTTAAATCATTTTGACGCTTATTACACACAAATCTCTTCTTAGCGTCTGCACTTCTTTCAAAATAAACTAAACGCTTAGCTCTATTCCCAGCTAAAGCGCTTAGTAAAAAGATCCTTTAAAAGCAAGCGTACATTACCCTACGCTAAAACGAGAAAGTGGATTAGTCAATCAATGCAATAATGCTGACTTGACATTCCTCACCTTTCGCTCAAGAAAACCCATGGGTACTCATCACGTTTTTCAAAGATGGTTCAGCACATGTACACGCGTCAGTACAATTACCATGTATCTTAGACGAATACAACCAGCGCTGAATATTTTAAATCAAAAGTGAAACACTACTACCAAGACATAATGATAAGTACTGGGAAACTGTGTCCTCATACACACCCTGAAAAGAATAATTCTATATGTTACAATGACCGCTAAAGTACAAATGTTACTTGAAAGAGAACCTCAAGATTCTCAAGCGTCAACATAACACTGAATTGTTTCAAGCGTCATTCTGAATAGGTCCGGACGCTTAACAAATTTTTGGCGGGTATTTGAATAGTTGTTCAAAATTATGGTTCCCGAACAGTTTCATAAAATACGTGTCCGCTTTTCATGGGCACACGTATCACTCTCAGTATATCAAAAGTCACTATTTCAAACTTTTGATCGGACGTCAAAATAGTATATGTGGTTGTTACTAAAAGTAACCGTGCTTATTAAATCTAAATTCACGTCCACAGTGTATTTTAATGGCTGAGATTTATACTCCTCCACGTGTCAACATCTCAACCTTCAAACACAAAAAAAAAAAATTCAAATTGTAGTATTTCAAAACACACTCTCTGCAGAACATAATCTCTCTTCCTCTCTTTCATTCGTACAAGAAAAATCTCTCTCTCCAAACAAAATTTTCATTCTTAATCTCTGTCTACTTCTCACTAATGGCACCCAAGAAAGCTACTGCCGGAAACACTGAAGTAGTTGTTAAGGTCACTGAAGGCCTTATATCGATTGGAAGTTTCTCTATGAAAACCCCCAAATTGATTTAACGGAAGTGATGGACTCTGTAGCAGAGGCTGGGCTTCAGAAATTTCTCACCAAACACTCGTACATGTTTCCTGAAGAACTAGAATTTTTCTGGCGAAATGCTAATTGTCTGACGATGAGACTACTATCACTGTTTGTTTCCCGTCCCCAAGACGGAATCAAAGACATTCACTCTCTCTGCGGCCTCTATTGCCCAGAATTTCTCTCTACCTAATGACGAGAGCGACTTTAGACACTATCACTGAGGAACAAATTCAAGAAGTCTGGACTCAGATTAGCGCCTACGATGGTGTTCCATACAAACCGTACTTTGAGAAGAAAGATATAGTGAACAGGTATCGAGTCCTAGCTGACTTCTGTAGTAAAAACATTGAATGCAGAGTGGGAACCTTTGACAAAATCAACCCAACCCAGTTCCAGATGATGACTGCTATCTGCTCAAGATAAAAATCAACTGGAGCGCCTACATATTCAGCAGATTCAGAGACAGTCTACGCACTCCAAACAGACCTTATGGCCTAGTTTTGAGTGATCTAATTTTCCGAGCAAAGTGCACCTCTTCAGCAGGAGTCACCGTGGCCAAGCATAAGTTCTATGGGCCAAGAATCATCAACAATCTCTTCAATCCACCCAAAGTTGGAGGTGCTGCTAGACCTCTCTCTGAGCGCCAAGGTGTACGTGCAGCATCAGATGAGGAGGCTGAGCGCCCAGATCAGGAGAAGGCTAAACGTAATATGAAGCGTCCCACTGTCACAAAGAAACGGGCTCCTCGAAAGCCCAAGGCTCAACCTATCAAAAGTGATGAAGAAGACGAGGACTCTATACCCCTCATTAGTCGGAAGGATCTGGAAAAAGTCCTCAAAAATATCGACTTTGGGAACCAGCAGTTCCACAGACTCAAGCGTCCCCAGCCGAAGGGGTAAATGTGAAGCGTATCTTCAAGAGACGTAAGCGTCCAACTGCTGCCATTTCTTCTGAGGCTACACAAACGACACTAAGCGACCAAGCCATAGCTGCTATTCCGATATCATCCTTTGAACCACCAGTTGATGTCCATCTGGATGTGGATATGGCCCACATCGTGGCCATCGCACATGAAGCTGCCATCGAATCTACAAATCTCGAGCCTGATGAACCTGAAATCCCAGGGGTTCAACCATTGCTTGCATTACCAAGTACAACAGAGGCACGCTCAGAAGGTCAGAGCGATGCTAACGACGTTGTGATTCATCGACATTTCTTCAAGCTGGATCCCTTAAAGACCATCGATCACTCCGTCGATTATTTCCCTCCAGCGCCCGCAGAAACCTTCATACCTACCGGATATAATGAAGAAAGTCTTATCAATGCTGAGAATGATATCGCCAAGCTCATAAAGTTTGATCTGGCTGTACGCAACACTCTATTTAACACAGCCTTAACCCCAGCTGATAAAGCTTATTACACAGCCCTTGAACTCAGGAAGACTCCCAAACACATCCCGGCTTCCGTGACTCTCCAAGCACAGAGGCAAGGAGGCAAGACTCCCAGAGCTGATGTTGATTTAGCTTATTATCTGGACTGTGGGACAAGCAAACCCAGACTACAACATCAGAGTCTATGAGCGTCGGGATAAGCTTGTGAACCCAACGGAAGGGCTACTAAACAGAGAAGGCTATTCTCACTCCCCAACTCTGGTAAATAGCATGGAAAACAAGCGCTCAGCTAATCCTCTTCTCTTGTGGAAGAATAAAGGAGTACATGCTGGTGAGCGTCCAGCTTCACTGACCGAGATGATTCAACTAGAAGCCGATGCCTATTTTGACTGCGTCTGGAACGCTAACTACCAACCCGACAGGTATCGTTTTGAGTCCATCTGTGATATTCATCACCAAGGATTTTGTGCTATACTTAATGTAGGAACTGAGTACTACACGACTGAGGTAAAATGGGCTGAAGCTTACATGGGTGACACATATAAATTTGAAGACTTGGTTAGCACTCCCCATCTGTTCAGAATAGGGATTCATGATAAAAAGACCAAATTTGCACGCTACATGCTAACGCAGCGCCAACATAGACTTGGACCCGTTCTGAAGCTGCCTCTGATCCGCCATCACCTGAACACCGCTTAAGACAAGCGTTGCACAAACTGGCCAACTCTTCTCTACGCTTTGTTGATCAAGCGTCCACCAGCGGTTCTTCTCCCCTGTCCTGTCTGAACTTCACCCCTAGCCACTGTGAAGACAACTTTTCTCTCATGATGACAATTATGCCTCCAGTCACCCTATTCGACAAAATCTTCACAGAAAATCTGCTACAGTGGAATGGCTCTCGGATCAATCCCTTCAGAGGATATCCACTTCTTCCGTCTATTCGACAAGAAGTCTTAAGTCACTATGATTTTGTTTGTCGCTGCTGGAAAGAACTCAAGCGCTTGCTTCAGCCATCTACCCATACTTGGAAGAGTATTACAGGCTCTACGTTCCCGACTCTCGGAAACCGAAGACTCTCCCAACAGATCGGCTAATTGGCTTCTCACAACACTATTGCCCAGATGCCTATTCTCCATCTGCCAAGCGCCCTCCAAAATCTTTCCCACTCATGTGTGGATATCCTCGGGCCAATGTATATCAGGGCCCTGGATAGTCCTATCAGAACGTTCATTCAAGGTACTTATCTCCCCACTCTACATTTGAATGAACTTCTACAGACTGCTACGTATCCATATGCAGATGAGCGTTTGCCAGCTTGGACTTTCGGTTTACGGACTTTAGCCGTATAGAATCAGAATTTACTGCAGCACCAGCTGACACGTTACCTGCTCCTGAGCGCTTATTAGAATTACCTCAAGCGCCTATTCCCCAGTCCAACTGAATCCGACTCTACTGCATCCACCGAGTCCAACAGTGCCCCAGCGCTTCGAGGAACAGTATTTGATCCTAATTATCAAGTACCTCTTGAATCTCTCAAACACACATCCCGTTTTAAGCATCACGTTAGCACTGCGGGTCCGACGCTCAACCGTCCATGACTGAATGCCTCACTCAAATACAACAACTATCTACAGCTACTCAGGCAAGTCATGTGGCTTTAACAAATGATCTAAACCACCGTTTCACGGCTCTTGAGACCTCTCTTTCAGACGCTCATCACGATCAACTACTGGTCATGAAAGAACACTTCGACCAGCGTCTGACCACTCTTGAAGCCTCTGTCGCTCAAATTGCTACTCAAGTCAGTCTTCTTACTCAGCATTTCATACAGACTGATGACGGCAATAAGGGGGAAAAGAAGGGAGAAAAGAGGAAATCTTCAACATCTAAAGATAAAAAAGATCCTCCTCCACCATCCAAGCGTCAACATATTGATACTTCCCTCACACTAAGTACAGAGCCAAGGTATCCCTATCCTTCTTGGGTACCTACCTCGGTGGGAGCGTCTAATAAAAAGGAAACCCCAAGAGTGCTCTATCCAAATCTTCCATTACCTTCAAGAGCACTGCTTGAACAATTTGATATTCCTCTTCTCAGAGCGTCAATTCCAGAACATCTGATCCAGCAGTCTTAGCCTTAGAGCGAAAAATGTCTGACTTGACCAAACCTTTAGAATTTGCTTACGATACATAGGCATCAGTCCAGAGGAATGGGATAAGCAGCTCATTACCTTCAAGGCACGACAAGTACAAGAAAACAAACATATAATCAGTAAAGATCATGCAGCGATGATGACGCTAGAAGATCAGATAACTGAAGCAATCCGTGCTGAAATGACTAAGAGATACAAGATCAAATCACGATCTTGATTTGTTTACTTATGATTCTTTCACTTCAGTTGTAAAATGCTTGTACTAGAAAGATATATATAAAATGCATTTTACAGCTGAAACATCTCGTTGAAGCTCAAACTAACTTACTAACCTACGCTAACTCATACTTTAGGTATCTAACGCTTGAACTAAATAGGTATTGCCATCATCAAAAAGGGGAAATTGTTAGGAATTTCATGTTAGATGTTTTGATGATGACAAATAGGACTTCATGTTAGACCAAGAAATGTAAAGTATAAAAGCTTTCATAGAACAAATATGTAAGCGCCTGAAAGCTCGTGTTTTTTCACTAGACTTGTATTTTTATAGAGTTTAGACTAAGAATGTGATACTAAATCACTAGAAGAATTCTGCGTGAGTCTACCAAGTGATGAAGTTGAAGATCAAGCGTCTGAAGAAACAGTAAAGATAAAGATTAGTCTCAAGCGTCCATCAAACGCTAAACGACTATCCCGGGTTACGAACTCAGCGCTCAAGATTTGACATGGACCTTAGACCAAGTACTTAACACTAAGTCAATGATAGAATTCTGAGTGAGTCTATCAAAGATAAAGTGAAAGGACGAGCGTCTAAAAGATCGGGCAAAAGATTGTGATCTCTTCAAGCGTCTGATTAACAAAGAAGACTACTTTCAAGAAGCCTAAAACTCCAAAGGCTCAAACGCCTAGTTCTCTAAGCGTAACCTGAAGATTCAAACCCAAGTTATCAAAGATGCATGAATCAACGGAAATTATTCCCAAACGGAAATAAAACAAGATGCATCAAAAGTCGGATAAGTGCGATTAAAATATAAGCACAACAACTTATGGGCAAACCATATCTTTGACCTAGACTGTCAGATTTATGAAACCAAGACCATGCCTAACCAATTAAATATACCCAAAGTTAGGATTGTCAGAATTCATGGAATGTTTAGGGAAACGAGACTCCAACCGTGTCCAACAGACAAAATCTCATAACCATCTATAAATAACCTTTTCAGCAAAAGGGACAACAGGAATAGATATAGAAAAACATCTGGACGTAAAAAAAAAAAAAAAGAGGGTCCAAAACGTTGCTGAATTGTTTTAAAAAGAGCTTATACACTCCAGAGCCGAAATCCTTTTAAGCTTTCTCAAATACATTCCTAGACAGTCACCCATATCTCAAATCTGTTTTTAAGAAGAACCTACACTACCATTGAGATATCTCCAAGTTGTTTGAACTTTCCAAAAATAAACAAACCCGTGACCAAAACCATCAACACGTTTCATCTGAGTGAGAAAGCTGGTTGACTTACAAGCAATATTTTTGTGTAAAAGAAGCTTGTTGAAGTTGATCTCTATTGGAGCTGAAATCTGTGTGACCAAGGAGTTCCGAGATCAAGGGTAACTTGCACCATTTCTGAGTGAAAAAAGCAAGGGGATAGAAGGTCTTTAGTGGAGCTGAAATCTGTGTGACCAAGGAGTTCCGAGATCATATCCAATCTCCCTCTATCTTGTAGAAGTCTCTGTGTGACTCTTCGATAATCATCATAGTGGAAAACCTCCCTGATAAAAGGAGAAGAAGGACGTAGCTGGGATTACATCACCCAGTGAACCTTACAAATATCTTGTGTCATTTACCTCTTTAAGCATTCATTGTTTTACTGCTTTACTATTCATATTGCATACATTCTGATAAAGTTTTAAAACAACTAAGCGACTACTTTCGATTAACAAACTGAACGCTAAGCTATAAAATACTTCCGCTGTGCTAACCCTGATTTAGTGACTAAACTCTACCCTACTTTGGTAAGCGTTGAAATCACCGAGTCTAAGTTAACGTTTCTCAAGCGCCACATCCAGCGCTTAAAGTTTTTCGAGCGTTCAAATACCTCAAAGTGATACGAACTTTTAAAAGTCGAAAAAGACTTCAGGGTCTATTCAACCCCCCCCCCCCCTTCTAGACCCTTTTGTATACCACTTGGGACCAACAACATACTTTAGACACACTACACAAATTTTCACACACTATACACATTTTCACAAACATTACACACATTTTACACACACAATACACATATTTTCACACCATCACACATATTTTCACACACAGATCACATATTTTACACACACTACATATATTTTCACACACTACACATATTTTCACACATACATCACATATTTTACACATACTACACATATTATACACACACTATACATATTTTCACACACACATCACCTATTTTACACACACTACACATTTTCACACCATCACACATTTCACACATACTTTACACACACTACACATATTTTCACACATATATCAAATATTTTACACACACTACACACATTTTCACACACTATACAAATTTTCACACACTATACACATTATCACACACATTACACACATTTTACACACACAATACACATATTTTCACACCATCACACATACTACACATATTTTCACACACATATCATATATTTTCACACACAGATCACATATTTTACACACACTACATATATTTTCACACACTACACATATTTTCACACATACATCACATATTTTACACATACTACACATATTATACACACACTATACATATTTTCACACACACTACACATATTTTCACACACACATCACCTATTTTACACACACTACACACATTTTCACACATTACACATATTTTCATACACACATCACATATTTTTCACATATTACAAGTATTTTGCGTACACTACACATTATCACACACACTACACATATTTTAACACACTGCACACATTTTCACATACACTACACATATTTTGTACACACTACACATATTTTATACATACTACACATATTTTACACACACTAAACATATTTTCACACGCCACATATTTTCATACCCCTATCACATATTTTACACACACTACATATTTTTTCCCACACACGAAACGTATTTAAAACACACTACACACATTTTCACACCTACATCACACAATTTACACACCTATCAAACATTTTAACGCATTTTAAAATGCGTGATGGGTGTGTGAAAATGTGTAGTGTGTGTAAAAATATGTGTAGTGTATGTAAAATACGTGTAGTATATGTAAAATGTGTGTAGTTAGTGTGAAAAGATGTGTAGTATGTGTAAAATATGTGTAGTGTGTATGAAAATGTGTGTAGTGCGTGATAATGTATGTAGTGTGTGAAAAATGTGTGATGTGTGTGTGAAAATATGTGTTTAGTGTGTGAAAATATATGTAGTGTGTGCAAAAATGTGTGAAGTGCATGAAAATGTGTGTAGTGTATGAAAAATGTGTGTAGTGTGTGTGAAAATATGTGTAGTGTGCGAAAATATTTATAGTATGTGTGAAAATATGTGTAGTGTGTAAAATGTGTGATGTGTATGTGAAAATATATGGTCTGTGAAAATGTGTGTAGTGTGTGTGAAAATATGTGTAGTGTGTGTGAAATGTGTGATATGTGTGTGAAAATATGTGTAGTGTGTGAATATGAGCAGTGTGTGTAAAAATATGTGTACTGCGTGAAAATGTGTGTAGTGTGTGTAAAATATGTGATGTAGTGTGTGAAAATATGTGTACTGTGTGTGAAAAGTGTAGTGGATGAAAATGTGAGTAGTATGTGTGAAAATATGTGTGGTATGTGTGAAAATATGTGTGGTATGTGTGAAAATGTGTGGTGTGTGAAAAATGTGTGATGGATGTGTGAAAATATGTGTGGTGTGCGTAGAATGTGTGATGTATGTGTGAAAATATGTGTAGTGTATGAAAATATGTGTAGTGTGTGAAAATATGTGATGTGTGTGAAAATATGTGTAGTGTGTGTGAAAATGTGTGTAGTGCGTGAAAATGTGTGTAGTGTGTGTGAAAATATGTGTAGTGTGTGTGAAATTGTGTGTAGTGTGTGAAAAATGTGTGTAGTGTGTGAAATGTGTATACTGTGTGAAAATATGTGTAGTGTGTGTGAAAATGTGTGATGGGTGTGTGAAAATGTGTGATGGGTGTGTGAAAATATGTGTAGTGTGTGTGAAAATGTGTGTAGTGTGTGTGAAAATGTGTGTAGTGTGTGAAAATGTGTGTAGTGTGTGTGAAAATGTTTGTAGTGTGTGAAAAATATGTAATGGGTGTGTGTAAAATGTGTGTAGCGTGTGTGAAAATGTGTGTAGTGTGTGAAAAATATGTGGTGTGTGTGTGAAAATATGTGTGGTGTGTGTGAAAATGAGTGTAGTGTGTGAAAAATGTGTGATGGGTGTGTGAAAATATGTGTGGTGTGTGTAGAATGTGTGAAAATATGTGGTGTGTGAAAATATGTGTAGTGTGTGTGAAAATGTGTGTAGTGTGTGATAATGTGTGCAGTGTGTGTGAAAATGTGTGTACTGTGTGTGAAAATGTGTGTAGTCTATGAAAAATGTGTGGTGCGTGTGTGGAAATATGTGTACTGTGTGAAAATATGTGTAGTGTGTTTGAAAATATGTGTGGTGTGTGTAAAATGTGTGATGTGTGTGTGAAAATGTGTGTGGTGTGTGTAAAATATGTGATGTGTGTGTGAAAATGTGTGTAGTGTGTGAAAAATATGTGGTGTGTGTGTGAAACTATGTGTACTGCATGAAAATGTGTGTAGTGTGTGTAAAATGTGTGATGTAGTGTGTGAAAATATGTGTAGTGTGTGTGAAAATGTGTGTAGTATGTGTGAAAATATGTGTGGTGTGTGTGAAAATGTGTGGTGTGTGAAAAATGTGTGATGGCTGTGTGAAAATATGTGTAGTGTGTGTGAAAATATGTGTGGTGTGTGTAGAATGTGTGATGTATGTGTGAAAATATGTGTAGTGTATAAAAATATGTGTGGTGTGTGTAGAATGTGTGATGTATGTGTGAAAATATGTGTAGTGTATCAAAATATGTTTAGTGTGTGAAAATATGTGATGTGTGTGAAAATATGTTTAGTGTGTGTGAAAATGTGTGTAGTGCATGAAAATGTGTGTAGTGTGTGTGAAAATATGTCTAGTGTGTGTGAAATTGTGTGTAGTGTGTGAAAAATGTGTGGTGTGTGTGTGAAATATGTGTACTGTGTGAAAATATGTGTAGTGTGTGTGAAAATGTGTGATGGGTGTGTGAAAATATGTGTAGTGTGTGTGAAAATATGTGTAGTGTGTGAAAATATGTGTAGTGCATGAAAATGTGTATAGTGTGTGTGAAAATATGTGTAGTGTGTGTGAAAATGTTAGTAGTGTGTGAAAAATGTGTGGTGTGTGTGAAAATATGTGTACTGTGTGAAAATATGTGTAATGTGTGTGAAAATGTGTGTAGTGTGTGAAAAATATGTGGTGTGTGTGTGAAAATGTGTGTACTGTGTGAAAATATGTGTGGTGTGTGTGAAAATATGTGTAGTGTGTGTGAAAATGTGTGTAGTGTGTGAAAAATATGTGGTGTGTGTGTGAAAATGTGTGTAGTGTGTGAAAAATGTGTGATGGGTGTGTGAAAATATGTGTAGTGTGTGTGAAAATATGCGTGGTGTGTGTAAAATGTGTGATGTATGTGTGAAAATATGTGTAGTGTATGTGAAAATGTGTGTAGTGTGTGAAAATGTGTGTAGTGTGTATGAAAATATATGTACTGTGTGTGAAAATGTGTGTAGTGTGTGTAAAATATGTGATATGTGTGTGAAAATATGTGTAGTTTGTGAAAACATGTGTAGTGTGTGTGAAAATGTGTGTAGTGTGTGAAAATGTGTGTAGTGTGTTGGAAAATGTGTAATGTGTGTAGTGTGTGTGAAAATGTGTAATGTGTGTTGTGTGTGAAAAATGTGTGGTGTGTGTGTGAAAATATGTGTACTGTGTGAAAATATGTGTACTGTGTGTGAAAATGTGTGTAATGTATGAAAACGTGTGTAGTGTGTGTGGTGTGTGTGTGAAAATATGTGTACTGTGTGAAAATGTGTTGTTTGTGTAAAAAATTTATTATGCGTGTAGAAAGTATGTATGTGTGTTAAACTCTATTTAACTTGATTCCATTTTGGGTCTACTTTGGGTCTAAGTTGGGTCCACTCTGGGTCCTGGTTGTGTCCAAGTTGGGTCCGCTCTGGGTCCTTATATAAAACTTAGTTAGACCCAACTCGGACCCAACCCACATTGGACCCATCATGGACCCAATCCATCATGGACCCGATCCAAACCCGACCCGACCCGACCCACCCATTTGCCACCCCTAGTTTGTACAACATAATAAGATACCCTAATCTAACTATTTGTCTTCATTGGCATCTAGGGCATATACCTGACACGTTCGAGTTATTGCGGCGTGGAGTGAGATAAACGCCGGCGAAGGGACGATGGAGGGGTAGAATTGAGTGCGACACAGGTGCAGCCCAAAATATTGGCACCGAGGAGATAAAACCCGAACCGATGAGAGAGAGGCTGCAAGCGCGGTGTTAATGGAAGCTATCCCATTCCGCCGCCGATTAGATCCGCCGTTTTGCCGCTCGTTTTATGGAAAGGAAGAGGGTTTTGTAGAAAGGAATGGGATTGGGGAGCCCACTCATTTTGTGGAAAGGAAGAGGGAAATGGAGGGAAGAATTGGGGAGTCTGCTCATTTTGTGGAGTTGTAAAATGATATTTAGAAAATAATGATCTAAACTATGTCATTTTGTCCCTTTTTAACTACACGTGGGGCATTGTAGGAAATAGTGTTTTTGTTACAATGTTTAAAGCATAATAAAAACGTAAAACTACGTTGTTTGGATGTTTCTTTTGTTACGCCCCAATATTTGTAGTAATTAACTACCTTTTGGAACGACTTTTTCCGCGTAGTAAAAAGGGTCGTAATAAAAGGTCATTTTTCTTGTAGTGCCTGGAAATTCCTCTCACGAACCATGCTAGCTTAGAACCTTTGGATGCGTTGTTTGTATAGTTCAATGCATAAGTATGCCTTACTTTTCCCTTCCTCGATCATATCTAAATCTTCTCGCATCCTTGCTTCATTTTGTTCTGCATTAAAGTGTTCAATCTTGAGAGGTGGTACCTTGATCTCAGGTGGTATCACAGCCTCTGTGCCGTATGCCAATTGGAAAGGGTTTTCTCCTATGGTGGTTTTAGGTGTAGTTCTGTAGGACCATAGCGCAGAGGCTAATTCATCTACGGAACTTCCTCCTACTTCTTCCAACCTAGTTTGTAATCCCTACACTAAAATCCGATTCGTGACTTCCACCTGGCCATTAGTCTGTGGATGTGCCACCGAGCTGAATCGCTGCTGGATTCCTAACCCCTCACACAAATTTTTTAGCTTGATTCCACTAAATTGCCTCCCATTGTAAGCTATGATCTCCCTTGGAATGCCAAATTGACATACAACATTTTTCCATAAGAATCGCATTACTTCTCCTACTGTAATTCGGGCTAAAGCCTCCGCCTCTACCCATTTGCTGAAATAATCCACCACGATCCGCGGGAACTATTTCTGGGCCTTGGCCATGGCGAGTGGTCCTACTATGTCCATGCCCCACCGAGTGAAGGGACAAGGGACACTCATGGAGTGTAAGTATTCAGCTTGTTTATGTATAAGGTTAGCGTGCTTCTGACATTGCTCACATTTCTTTACTAGCTCAGTTGCATCTCCTTTGAAGCTTGGCCAGAAGTACCTTGCTCGCAAAGGTTTTCCTGCCAGAGATGCTCCTCCAATATGGCTTTGACACGAAAAATCCTTACGTGTATTAAACAACAAGTGAACTGGTCGTGTGTAGTAATAAAGTGGACAATAAAGTCCAGGTTGTCGAACCTCAAGGACTTGTATTTTAGTTTATGATTTTAAAGTAATTGAAGAACTTAAACTAAAGCAAGAATTAACTAAAATATTATGGAAGTAAGATATAAGAAACAAGATGTCGAAATCAAGATAGCGATGGAAGAGAGCAACTAAGACACATGTGTTGGCATAAATTAATCAATTTTCATTATAAACATGTTCTCATATTATTAGACTAATGTTGCTTTGGTGGAAAAAACCTTAAATAATTACTACCCGATGTCTCGGCTGTAATAATCCTATGATTAATTGATGGTTCTCTAGATATGTCTATCCGAGAATCTAACCAACAATCATGCATTCAAGTTCTAGAATTTCCCCAGATTAATCCGGCTAACTGCACCGGGGAATCTCTACCTATCTCTAGGGGCAATTCCCTATTTTTTACGGATTATGTGATGATCATCTTTGCACCTTAAATTACCTTCTCTCGAACGAATAATTTAAGCAATAAATCATGCATATGGTAGCTAAGCATATGGTGCATTCAAACAAGATCAAGACACAAAGCAACAATAGAATTAATATGAAAAACACAATTTATATCTCAATTATCATAATTAAGCCTCAACATGGCCTTAGTTCCAAGAATCTATTTCATCATAAAAGATAAAAGATAGGAACTTAAATTAAGATTCATATTCATAGACAAAAACAAATCTAAATCTAAATCTAAGAAACTCCCTTGTATTTTTGATAGTTGAACTTCGATCTTCATCTCTTCCATGCTTCTTGATTTCTTCACCTTCAAAGGTTCTTGATAATCTTCATAACTAATCTAAGGATGATGAAGATGATGATAGGATGTGTTTAGGCTCCCCCAATGGGGAATGTGTTTTCAAGTGTGTTTTTGGGATGGCCTCCAATCCTCCTTTTATAGCCAAAAAATCCACCTACCAAGAACATGTCCTTCCATTCTCTTTTCTTTCCACCTACCATTCTCTTGCTTTCCATCTACCAAGAATGTGGACTACCATTCTCTTGTTTTCCACCTACCATTCTCTTACTTTCCTCCTACAAAGAATGTGAATTACCATTCTCTTGTTTTCCACCTACTAAGAATGGGAGCTGCCACTTTCGTGTTTTCCAGCGCAGAGATAGTGTTTTATTCATAAAATGCTCCACAGACCTCCGAATTTGATGCTTCAAGTCCCCATGTGACGATAAGACATACATCTACAACTTTGTAGAAGGCCACTTCATCCAATTCTGTCTCTAAATATATCAAAATGACGTTCCAATGTGGAGGTTGTTTCTGATTTAGCGCCCAAGTGTGCGGAAATGGTACTAAAATATGATTTTGGCTAACTCCAGCTTGTTTCTTGCTTGTTTGGTCGTAGAGGTGTGAAACATCTTGGCCTAAACTTGTTTTATACGTCCTTTTTCCACCCTTTATTCGATTGTATCCACTTAAGGCCTGAAATCACTTAATGCACGAATTAAACGCACAAGTGACAAAATCAAGCGATAAATGAACCTAAAACATAAACGCAAAGGGGCTTAATAACACGTAAAAATGGCTCCTATCAACTCCCCCAAACTTATCAATTCCTCGACCTCGAGCAATAAAAGGTCTAGGGCACAAAAAACATCATCAACCAAAAGGAGAAAACAAAAACAACAAACGAACTCACTTTCGTGGAGTAAACGATTGCATTTAGCATGTGCAACAAGCCTTTAAACCTTTGAGTTACCTCAAAGGACGAGTTATAGTCTCGTGAGGGTTTGCAGACGATATACCCACAAAATCTAACAAACTTTCAATCTCAACTAGATGAATACATCTCAACATAATTGACAAGAATAAATGGCACAAAATCATCCTTTTACAGCTCACAAATATATATACATATCTACTACTTTTGCTCATGTGACACCAATACTGGAAAAGACTCCATAGGGTGTAGTGAAAATAAATCTAAGGTATTATAGTCGAGAGGCATCCTTACCAAATTTTGGACATTAATCCCATATCTATCAACTTTATGATCAAACACAAAGCATAAGAATCATAGAAAATTTCATAGCCATTTAAATTTCATTATCTCAAACATTCAAACTTTCAATTCACATGTAACTTTCCAATTAACTTCATTAAGGCTAGATCATGTGCCATGTTTTATTCTATTAGGCTTTCTATGACACCCATGTAACAAGCTTTAGATCAATGACTCCCAAACTAGATAGTTTTGGGGCATTAAGTGTAAAGACACTCCTAAGGATTTAATCACTCGAGTGTCAAAGGCCACGAAATAAAACTAGATCTTTTAAACAATTCGCTTCTTTTTGGCTTGAGCTTAGCTCAAATTAGCATAATAGTACAGTATATAGGCATGGAACTTTTCACCTCCAGTACATATTAGCCTGACCACTTGTGGTCATACCAAACTTCAACCTTTTTAATTCATTGTTTAGCATAAAAAAATTACTACTCAACTTATAACTTTATGAAAAATCTAAGTTAATTTTTCCGGGAAAAACTCCTTAAGTGTCTCAAGATGGTTATCTTCTCAACTCCTCTACCCTCGATTTATTGTGCAATGTGAATCATCTAAGAAATCAATCCTAGTCTAGGGTCTCCATGAGCAATTTCAAAGATATATATGTTCATTTAAATTGAAATTATTTCAAAAAATCATGCCATTTTTTAAAGTTAATCAATTTAAATGCATCAAATGGAAGGACTAAAAAAAAAAAAAAAACCATGCTTGATTTTCTCAACATAAACACATATAAACATGATAGCATACAAACTTGATTTTCTCAACATAAACACATATAAACATGATAGCATACAAATTCCCCCAAACTTGAGTTAAACGAGGTACACATGACATGACAAAAATAGCAAACACATGGTGATGAATCATATGAATGTATTAAAACCACAAAGTACTACCCACATATACCCCCAAACTTAAACTCAACATTATCCCCAATGTTGTCTCACATAAACGCATGCAAAAGGTATAAGAGTGCTTACAATCAAGGATTGTTGAAAAACAATCCTTCATCACAAATATGTTCCAAATCAAACTCATCTCATCAAAATAGGCCTCTCAAAACAACGGAAAATTGCTACTAACATGTTCAACATACTTATCAAACAAAGCATCAAACATATTAAAACACATGCCAAAAATGCATGCTTAGACAAAACAAATAAAACGAAAAGCAAAAACAAAAAAAGAAAGCAAAAAAAAAAAAAAAAAACTCACAAAGCTTGGGTTGCCTCCCAAGAAGCGCTCTTTTAAAGTCACTACCTTGACTTTATGTAAGAGATTGGCTCAAGGTGGTTTATGTGTGAATGCCTTATTCGTTCTTCAATCCACTATTGGGTATTGCTTCAACCTTTTGCCCTTTGTAGTGAAGATTGACCAATTATTTGTGCTACATATCCTAGGGTTAGACCAAGCAATCATCCACTCACGAGTTTTTTTATGGTCCCTCAATACCTCTATTACCTTTTCTTCCTCATGCTCCGGATGGTGGTGCAGATTTTTCTCCAAGCTAGAGATAATGTCTCGTTTTTCTTCACCAATCACCTTGACATATTTCAGCTCCATCATGTATGGATGTTGAAGATTATTGGCTCGTTTTTCATGAAAGTGCTCAATACTAAAAGGATCAAAAACATGAATGTGTAAAGACAAATCAAAATCAATTAGATGCTCAAAAACCTCATAGTTATCGAAATTAACCATGTCATCTCCTACATTCAATAACAACTTACCATCGTCGGCATCAAATACCGATTTACCTGTGGCTAGGGAAGAAAGTAAAGAAATGTCAACACCCTCAGAAAGGATAGGAGTCGAATGCTCATCGTTGGAGGAATCTGCTTTCGAATTTTCCAACTTCATTTCATTCAACGTCACGGTGTTGAAGTCCTCCTTTTGATCTATCTCAGTGGTACCAAACAATGCCCACGGTACTTTCTCAGATATGTCGCTCGTTAGTTGCTTGAGTTGATGATTCATCTTCTTCATTTCCCGCCGTGCGTCCTTCATCATAAAGTGGAGCTCTCCAATGGTGTTATCAAGTTGTTCTTCCGGAGTAGGAATTCTTTCTTGGTAATGTTGTAGAAAGAACCCTTGTGCATAGCACGCTTCAATGACGTTTTGCAGCCATAATTGATTCTTCTGTAGTGTCATATCAGGAAAATTTCTATCCTTTGCGAGCTAAGAGTGTAAGAAAAAAATAAAAATAATAATAATAAAAAAATTTAATAAAAATAAAATAAATGCTTAAAACTTGCAATAAAATCAAAAACTAAAATTAAACAAGTCCCCGGTAACGGCGCCATATGGCATTGACACGAAAAATCCTTACGTGTATTAAACAGCAAGTGGACTGGTCGTGTGTAGTAATAAAGTGGACAATAAAGTCCAGGTTGTCGAACCTCAAGGACTTGTATTTTAGTTTATGATTTTAAAGTAATTGAAGAACTTAAACTAAAACAAGAATTAACTAAAATATTATGGAAGTAAGATATAAGAAACAAGATGTCGAAATCAAGATAGCTATGGAAGAGAGCAACTAAGACACATGTGTTGGCATAAATTAATCAATTTTCATTATAAACATGTTCTCATATTATTAGACTAATGTTGCTTTGGTGGAAAAAATCTTAAATAATTACTACCCGATGTGTCGGCTGTAATAATCCTATGATTAATTGATGGTTCTCTAGATATGTCTATCCGAGAATCTAACCAACAATCATGCATTCAAGTTCTAGAA
Source organism: Buddleja alternifolia (assembly GCA_019426215.1). Classification (NCBI taxonomy): domain Eukaryota; kingdom Viridiplantae; phylum Streptophyta; class Magnoliopsida; order Lamiales; family Scrophulariaceae; genus Buddleja; species Buddleja alternifolia. Next base: position 8,504,558 of record CM033403.1, read on the forward strand.
TTTCCCCAGATTAATCCGGCTAACTGCACCGGGGAATCTCTACCTATCTCTAGGGGCAATTCCCTATTTTTTACGGATTATGTGATGATCATCTTTGCACCTTAAATTACCTTCTCTCGAACGAATAATTTAAGCAATAAATCATGCATATGGTAGCTAAGCATATGATGCATTCAAACAAGATCAAGACACAAAGCAACAATAGAATTAATATGAAAAACACAATTTATATCTCAATTATCATAATTAAGCCTCAACATGGCCTTAGTTCCAAGAATCTATTTCATCATAAAAGATAAAAGATAGGAACTTCACTAGTACAGAAAAGACCTGTTACAGCACACATTTTACAGCGGTTTTTGGAAAACCGCTGAACGGAGAGACTTATTATAGTGGTTTATAAGTGAACCGTTATAATGGATATTAACCGGGTACCTATTACAGCGGTTTTTTATCGAACCGCTGTAATAGTTCGAACCTATTATAGTGGTTCGATAAAAAACCGCTATTATAGCGCGAACAGAAAAAAAAAAAAAAATTTATAGCGGTTCGGGAATGAACCGCTATAACCGGTTTATGCCAATTATAGCGGTTCGGTACTGAACTGCTATAATTGGTAAACCGGTTATAGCGGTTCGTTCCCGAACCGCTATAAAACGTAATTAAAAAAAAATAAAAAATTTCCCTCCCTTTTTTCTCCCCAAAAACCGAGCTCTCCCCCTCATTTCTCTCTACTATCTCTCACTCTCTACTCTACTCTCTCTCTCTACTCTACTATCTCTCTCACTCTCTACTCTACTCTCTCTCTCTACTCTACTATCTCTCTCACTCTCTACTCTACTCTCTCTCTCTACTCTACTATCTCTCTCACTCTCTACTCTACTCTCTCTCTCTACTCTACTATCTCTCTCACTCTCCACCACCGCCCCCGCCATCGTCTCCACCACCACCACAATCCGCCGCCGCCGTCCCATTTGATTTTTCTCTATCTCTCTACTCGATCTCTCTCCCTATACTCTACTCTCTCTCTCTCTATACTCTCTCTCTCACTCTCAAGCTAACCTAAACCGCCACCGTCCCGTCGCCTCCACCTCCACCACCACCCCAAACCGCTGCCGCCCAAGCAGCCGCCGCCGCCGTGACCCACCACTCTCCTCCTCTCTCTCTTTATAGGTATATATATATATATATGTTTATATATGTTATGTTATATATATATATATATTATGTATATATTAAATTTAGGTTATGTGTTAATTTCTTGTTTGTTATATATTAATGTTATGTTAATTCGGATTTTGTGATGTATATAATGTAGGTTATATGTTAATTTGTTAATTATTGTTATATATATCATGTTATGTTAATTGGGGTTTTATAAATTATATAGTGGATTTTTGTTATTATGTTGTAGTTGATTTTTTACTAACTTTGAATGCAAATCTGATTTGTTCTAGGCATCTTATGAGTATGTTCGATATATGTATGTATATCCCTATGTGTCTAGTTTCATATGAATAAAACGGTTCATGAATCGGAGCTTTCCACAATGAGTTATGAATTTTCTCGTGAAGACGCGCACAGCTGTTTTGAAAATTGACAGATTTTTCTCTAACTTTGAATACAAATCTTCTTTTTTCTAGACATCTACTGAGTATGTGAGATATATTTGTGGATAGCCCTATGTGTCTAGTTTCATAGGAAGAAAACGGTTCATGAATCCGAGCTTTCTACAATTATTTATGAATTTTCTCGTGAAGACGCGCACAGCTTTCTGCACAACCGAGAAGCTCCAAAAACTTTATATCGTGATGCTTTAATTTATTTGTAGTTTTATGTGCTTTTGGATCCAATTGGTGATCAATATTTATAATATGATGCTTTATTTGTAGTTTTTTATGTGATCTATGTGATCCAACTGGTGATCAATATTTGTAGTTGTTCCCCTGGAAATATGATGTTTTATGTGATCCAACTGGTGATCAATATTTTTGTATCGTTTTGTGTTCGTTGTGGGTGAAAGATTAGAGTGTTGGGTTTGTTGTGGTTGAAATTGGTAGTATTTTTTGCGTCGTTTCCCTGTTGAGATTTTAGCGGATCGTAAGATTCGACTTCTGTTGGTTACAACCCACTGAGAAGATTAAGTCGAGAACTTGGTAGAAATATTTGCGTCGTTACTCTGCCGAATTTTTTATAGAATAATGCGAAATAAATTAAAAATAAATTTATTTAATTAATTTAACTATCAACTGATGTTAAAATTATTTAATTTAATTAATTGAGAATTTAGATGGATCGAAGTTGGATTGTAGCGGATCGTATGTCGGAGCAATATGGGAAAGGGGTGAAAGAATTCATCGACTTTGCGGTTGAGCATGCATCGGATCCGACTAGGATTAGTTGTCCATGTTTACGTTGTTGTTTTGGAAAGAGAATTAGTCCACGTGACTTGGAAGATCATTTGGTGTGTAATGGAATTGATAAAAGCTACACACGATGGACAAGACACGGTGAAAGCAGTGCCACCTCAGCTGATTTGGGTGATACATCATATCGATCAGTAGATTTTGACATGGATGATTATAAGCCTGATCGTTTGGAGGAGATGACCAATGTGATCGAGGAGGATTTGCGAAATTGTCCCAAGATGTTCGACAATTTGACAAGTGATTCAAAGACACCCCTGTATAGTGGTAGTAATTTCACAAGATTGAAAGCAGTCCTAAACCTCTACAAGTTAAAAGCTAACAATGGGTGGAGTGATAAGAGTTTCACAGACTTACTTGGTCTATTAAAAAGTATGTTACCCGATGATAATGTGTTACCTAATCGTACTTATGAGGCTAAGAAGATGTTAACTGCAATTGGCATGGGATATGAGAGGATACATGCTTGTTTCAATGATTGCATCTTGTTTAGAAAGGACTATGCATCATTGACGGTGTGTCCCAAATGTGGCACCTCACGGTACAAGAAGAATGGATCTGCTCCTGTCAAAACAGCATGGTATTTGCCCATAATACCTAGATTTAGACGCATGTACAGTAGTGAAGCGTTTGCCAAGGACTTGACATGGTATGTTGATAGAAGGCTTGAACAAGGGATTGAAGATAACAAGATTAGACATCCTTCAGATTCTCCTCAATGGAAAAAGATCGATAATGATTTCCCTGAATTTAGGGAAGAACCAAGAAATTTACGCCTTGTATTGGCTACAGATGGAATGAACCCACATGGCTTGCAAAGTAGCTCACATAGTACATGGCTGGTGATTTTGATGATCTACAACCTACCCCCTTCGCGATGCATGAAGCGAGAGCATATTATGATGCCTATACTAATTTCCGGGGCGAAACAACCTGGAAATGATATAGATGTCTACTTGGCCCCTTTAATTGAGGATTTGAAAGAGTTGTGGGAGACCGGTATTAAAGTGTATGATGGGTTTAGAAAAGAGAGCTTCAATCTCAGAGTTATGTTGTTTGGTACAATCAATGATTTTCCAGCAAGAGCTAATCTCGAGGGATATGGTGTACATGGGCAATGTGCATGCCCCATATGTGTCAAGAGTACAGATCAATATAGACTCCCACACTCTCAGAAATATGCATTCCAAGGGCATCGAAGATGGTTGAATCGAGAACATCGATATCGTCGGTGGAAGAAAGCTTTCAATGGGAGCATAGAAGAATGTCGAGCTCCTAAGTGTTTGACCGGTGAAGAGGTGTTTGAGAATGTAAAAGACTTGGATATCAAGTTCGGAAAGACTTTTGCAGGCGGCCTTGCAAAAACTGGGTGGAAAAAAAGGTCAATTTTTTTTTATTTGCCGTATTGGAAATCTTTACATGTTAGACATTTTCTTGATATAATGCATATTGAGAAAAATGTATTTGATAGTGTCATTGGTACTCTTCTAAATGTGCCCGGCAAGACAAAAGATGGAGTAAAGGCAAGGTTGGACTTAGTTGAAATGAAGATAAGAGGTAAATTGGCACCAACAATGAAGGGAAAACGTACTTATTTACCTCCAGCAGCTCACACGCTATCTAGAAAAGAAAAAATTGCATTATGTGAGTTTCTTTGTGGAGTGAAAGTTCCCGAAGGGTATTCTTCGAACATTAGCAGTCTTGTATCAATGAAGGACTTGAAGCTAAAGCATATGAAGACTCATGATTGTCATGTAATCATGGATCATTTGCTACCAATTGCTTTACGGGCCATTCTGCCAAAAAAGGTGAGAGAAACGATAACTAGATTGTGTTTCTTCTTCAAAGCAATGTGGAGCAAGGTGTTTGATCCTAAACAATTGCCTGCACTTCAGAAACAACTTGTCCTCACTTTGTGTGAGCTTGAGATGTATTTCCCACCCGCGTTTTTTGATATAATGACTCACCTACCTATTCACTTGGTTAGAGAGACACAACTTTGTGGACCAGCTTTTATGAGATCTATGTATCCGGCTGAGCGTTATATGAAGGTATTGAAAGGCTATGTGAAAAATCGTAGCCGGCCGGAAGGTTGCATTGTTGAGCGGTACATAGTTGATGAAGCTATTACATTTTGCACAGAATATCTGAATGATTCTAACGTTGCAGAGCTTCAAAAGTCTCCTGTTGTGGGGGGGGGGGGGGGGGGGAACAGAAGGAGAAAGCGTAATTGGAAAGCAATTAGTGAGTGTTCCTAGCACACAAAAGGATCAGGCACACCTATATGTGCTCCACAACACCGATGAGGTTGAGCCATATGTTGAAGAGCACAAGGACCAACTTAGGAGAATAAATTCAAGTAAAAATGAAAGTTGGATTTCAAGAGAACATAACAAGAGTTTTATCGATTGGTTCCGAAAGTGTATTAAAGAGAAACAAAATGAGAATTCACTTTCAGTTTCAGATAAATTGGCACGGTTGTCGGTGGGCCCGGGCAGATTCGTATTTTGTCATTTGGGTTATCGTATAAATGGTGTCACATTTTATACAAAAGACCAAGATGAACGGAGTACAATGCAGAATAGTGGGGTGAGTCTTGTAGCTGAAGCAATGCATATCTCAAGTGCGAAAGATAATAGCCCTATCTATGCCACTTTACCATATTATGGGGTGATTGAACGTATATGGGAGCTGGATTACAGTTGGTTTCGGGTGCCTGTATTTGGGTGTAGGTGGGTTGACCATAAAAATGGTGTCGATGATAGTGAAATAGGTTTTACTCGAGTAGACCTTGAAAAGGTGGGATACAAAGATGAACCTTTCATTTTGGCATCTCAAGCTAAACAAGTGTTTTTTGTCACCGATCCTGTCGATAAGAGGTGGTCCATTATTTTATCGGCAAACAAAAATACTTGTATTGAGGATGATGGCCTATATAATGAAGATGATGGAGGAAATCCTATCTTAGGTGGTTCACAATCCACAAATAGTGACGGTGACTTGGATATCAGTGATGATGAATTGTATATGCGAGAAGATCACCAAGAAGGGATATGGATTAATCCTTCTGTTCGTCGGCGTACTAAACAAAATGGTCGTACTGAGGGATCACAAAAGATTAGTAAACCAGCGACAAAAAGAAAACGATGAAAGGTATTTGAACTTATTTGATAATTATATGAGTAACTTATTTGAACTCTTTTGTTAAGCATGCAGTTAAAGTGTAAATTATATTAAACCAGCTTGTAATATTATATTAGTGAATGAGTTACACTAACTTCTGTATTTTTTTGCTTTTGTAGGTCGATACCGTATACCACCACAGTCACCCTCTCCTCCGCCACTACCACGACGACCACTACCAATGTAAGCTTATCAATATTTGGTTTTGTACTTTTTGATGTGATTTATATGATCCAACTGATTAATGATGTGATTAATGCATATATATTTATTTTCATTTGTTGTTGTTGAAATATTTGAATTTTCACTTATGAAATCTTGTAGATGGATTCTGGAGGTGCTGCAAACCCAAGTGTTGAAAGTGAGATACGGAGAGGTATTACAGTAATGAAGAAAGTAATAAAGGCCAAAAGTAAAGGCATAAAGCTACAAGTTGGTTGGAACGAGTATGGTCAACCAGTTGACCCAAATAAATCAACTTTTGTTGGTTACATTGGCGTGATAGCTCGTGACAGGGTCCCTATTACTATCATTGATTGGCGCAGCGTCCCTGCAGCAATAAAATATGCCATTTGGAATGAAATAGTTGTAAGTTAGTTATTATATATTATGTTTTTAATTGGTAAATGTAGTTTTTTTTTCTCTAAATTAACATTTTTTATATACTTTGTTCTTTGTTTTTTATAGTTGGCCTTTGATATTGACGAAAGTAGACAGAAGTTCGTCTTAGCCGAGGCTGGGAAGCTAGCTCGAAACTACAGGAGCTACATGACCAGAATCTGGGTAGAGGATGATGATGGGAACATTAATTCAAGCCCACCCGAAAAATATCGTATATCTCAAGAAGATTGGACAAAATTTGTAGAAATACGCCAAAGTGAAGCTTTTCAGGTAATTATTTTAATTTATGGTTTCATTTTAATTTATTTGAAACTATATACATTGACTAATGCCTTGATTATATAATGAACAGCAACTACGTAAGGAAAATCGGGAAAGAGCAAAGGAACCTGAATATCCTTACAGGGCATCACGTATTGGATATGCTCAAGTGGAGTATATTGAGGTACATAATTCGTTACAAGTTGTAATTCTAATCAAATTTCCTTACATATTCTAATCAAATTTCCTTAATTACAAATTTTCTAATCAAATTTATTTCCTTACAAATTTTCTTATATAGAAGCATAAAAGAAAGGATGCTGGGTCAGATGTCACAGAGGTGACACGAGCACTAGTGTGGAGGGTTGCACATTCTGACAGCCAGAACAAGATTGATAATGTCAATGTTAAAAGAGTAGTGGAATCAATGGTGAGTTATTTGCAATTTTACTTATATAGTGTGTTGTATGTTTTTTTAAAAATAATTTTAAAATAAAAAATTTTTGTATTTTTTAAATGTATTATTACAGGAAAGCTTATCACAGGAGGGTAGCCACAGTGGACCCGAGAAGACCCGGAATGATATACTGGCTATAGCTCTTAAAAAGAAGGGGCATCCGGGTCGAGTTAGGGGTGTAGGCTTTGGGGTATCCCAAAAAGATTACTTTTCGGATTCAAAGCCTTCAAAAAATACAGTGATTGATAGCTTGCAAGACACGGTTGAAATGCTCACTCAATCACTATTCGAATTGCGACGCGAGTTTGAGCAGCATAGGGCGTCTGGGTCGCAGCAGCCACATACAGAAGAGGCGGTTTCTTTGAAAGATAGTTGCCCAGAAGTGAAAGACCTTCCTTAGGTAATTAATGAAAAGCATATTGTTTAGTGATAATGTAACTTACAATCCTATATTTCTGTATGATATACAACATTTTCTAATATAATGGTATATATATATATATATATATGTAGGATGTGGTGCAGTGTCAATTAGCACTTTCTACACCGTGTTATCGTTTGGTGGCAAGAGGAACAATGTACAATCAACCAAAGGATAGAACATTGCATACATGTCCATTAGCCTCCCACCTCGTGAAAGTGTCGATTGACATTGCAATTGAAGATATTGCACCCTTACTAGTCCCTTTCGATGATGAAGAAGTGTTCACAGTATCTGAGGCTATGGGATACATGGTTGCTTGGCCTAAGAGTCTTGTGATTGTCGGTGATGCATCGGTACGTAATTATTAATAGCTAGTCATTATTAAATTATAACAATTGTTTAATGTTAATAAATATACTTTCATTGATAACGCCCACGTTTTGTTTTCTTTTGCTTATAGTCTCTCGGAAAATCCAAATCATCACTCGGAAAAAGCAAATCAGAGATGACGAAGCACTCACATGTCAAAAATACACCTCTAGTGGCCAACCCTCCTTCTCTAGTGGCCAACCCTCCTGCTCCACGCCCTAATTCACTTGCAATTCTTGAAAGGTTCTTTGGGATGATGGCTGCTGATAACACTATCCGGATAGACATACCCGAGGAAATCTTCAATATCCCCTTTCCAGAATATATTGGGCGGGAGGAGATCGGTGACTTTGTGCATAAAGAACAGATAGGAGCCTCTATCATTACTGCTTACATCAAGTAAGTTTTTAAATATTAATTAATAAAAAGTAAGCTTTTAATTAAATTATTTTACTGCATTAATTTGAACTATGTTTATTTTTGTTACTCAAATTTATTTTATGCTCAATTGTAGGTGTTTGTGGGTTAATCACGTGGTCCCCGAACAAAAACAAAATAAATTCGGGTTCCTTAGCCCACATTCTATATCTGCGGGAGCAGGAATTACTCCCACGCAGCTTGTTGACAAATCGCAATATATAGCAAATACTATGATAGCTAGTGCACTGGAGGGGAAGTTGTTTCTTGCACCTTACAACTCCGGGTGAGCTACTAAAGACACATTGTTATTTTGTAAAATTTGTTACGTAGGCATAACTAATTTAAAATTTTTCTTTTGAATATGCTGATTAGGGGCCATTGGTTGTTGCTCGTGATTGATCCAATTAAAGAGATCGTTTATTATTTGGATTCTTTGCACGGTAATCCAAATAACCGACATGATATGAAAGATATGATCAATCAGTAAGTTTTATCATTCAATTAAATGTATCCATTATATTATATTAATATTAAGTTTAAAGTATATATATTATAACTAGACTTCATATATATATATTTGCTTGATATTGACATATTTCCTTGATTTTTGATGTTTTTAACAGCGCTGTGTTGATGTTTCGAGCAAATAAAAACAACCAAAAGATCAAATCAAAAAACAAGGCCTGTACATGGAGTTGTATACAGGTTAGTTTAATTATATTATTTTAATTATAGTTTCAAAAATTATTCGTATAAAAGTTATTTGTTCTAATACAATTTTGATTTGAATTTAATTTGTAGTGCCCCATTCAAATAAATGCCATAGATTGTGGGTTCTTCGTCATGAAATTCATGAAAGATACTATTAGACACGGAGAATCTATAATCCCACCCGCGGTATGCATAATTCTAATTAATATTAATCAAATTCTAATGTCCCTTTTAAGTTATTAAACATTTTTGTTGGATTTTAATATTTGTCTTGCAGTACTTTGCTGATTGTCAGTACGCCTCTTACACTATAGCGCAACTTGATGAAGCACGTTCTGAATTGGCACAATACATTTTTAAATGCGCTTTTGATATGCCGGCGGTGTAAGTTGAAAATTATTGTAAATTTTTATTTGATTTAAAAGCAGTGATTAGTTTATATTGGTTTATTGTGAACTCGTTATTATTTGTAATAATTGGAGATTATTATTTGGTGAATGAAATTAATTTTGGATTTGAATTTGTTGTTTCTGTTGAGCAATTGGTTTGTTTTATGTGTTATTGATGAGTTGAATTTTGAGCTTGTGGGAAGGATATAGCTCTAGCTGAAATTATAACAGAAAAAAAAATTAAAAAAAAATCATGTTACAGCGGTTCGTTGATGAACCGCTGTAACAGTGAACCTGTTACAGCGGTTCACCAACGAACCGCTGTATCCTGTTACAGCGGTTCAGAAACGAACCGCTGTAACAGGTATCCTGTTACAGCGGTTCAGAAAAGAACCGCTGTAACAGGCTACGACTTTTACACTTAATTTTTTTTTATTATTTACCTATTACAGCGGTTCGTTATTGAACCGCTGTAATAGGGCTCATTTTACAGCGGTTTTTAACCGCTGTAATAGTAAACATACCAATTACAGCGATACGTATTACAGCGGTTAAAACCGCTGTAATAGTGAAAAAAAACCGCTGTAACAGACCTCTTCTGTACTAGTGCTTAAATTAAGATTCATATTCATAGACAAAAACAAATCTAAATCTAAGAAACTCCCTCGTATTTTTGATGGTTGAACTTCGATCTTCATCTCTTCCATGCTTCTTGATTTCTTCACCTTCAAAGGTTCTTGATAATCTTCATAACTAATCTAAGGATGATGAAGATGATGATAGGATGTGTTTAGGCTCCCCCAATGGGGAATGTGTTTTCAAGTGTGTTTTTAGGATGGCCTCCAATCCTCCTTTTATAGCCAAAAAATCCACCTACCAAGAACATGTCCTTCCATTCTCTTTTCTTTCCACCTACCATTCTCTTGCTTTCCATCTACCAAGAATGTGGACTACCATTCTCTTGTTTTCCACCTACCATTCTCTTACTTTCCGCCTACAAAGAATGTGAATTACCATTCTCTTGTTTTCCACCTACTAAGAATGGGAGCTGCCACTTTCGTGTTTTCCAGCGCAAAGATAGTGTTTTATTCATAAAATGCTCCACAGACCTCCGAATTTGATGCTTAAAGTCCCCCTGTGACGATAAGACATACATCTACAACTTTGTAGAAGGCCACTTCATCCAATTCTGTCTCTAAATATATCAAAATGACGTTCCAATGTGGAGGTTGTTTCTGATTTAGCGCCCAGGTGTGCGAAAATGGTACTAAAATATGATTTTGGCTAACTCCAGCTTGTTTCTTGCTTGTTTGGTCGTAGAGGTGTGAAACATCTTGGCCTAAACTTGTTTTATACGTCCTTTTTCCACCCTTTATTCGATTGTATCCACTTAAGGCCTGAAATCACTTAATGCACGAATTAAACGCACAAGTGACAAAATCAAGTGATAAATGAACCTAAAACATAAACGCAAAGAGGCTTAATAACACGTAAAAATGACTCCTATCAGGCTTCCACAACACTCTTCATGGATTTTTCTTAAAATGTACTCTCCTTCTTCCTCAGATATGCATTAAAGATAAGGCTTGACATAGCCTCTCTTATAGAACATTCCTTCTATCATAACAAAATTCTCCATCCTGACGGGAATCCTTTGCTTATTATATTTTTCCTTTGGTAATACTCCGTTGCTGAGATATTGTATAATATCCTTCCTCCAGTCCGTGACTTCTTCAATGCTCATGACATCTTTTTTCGTTCTAGGCCTACCTACTGCCTGGATCATAATCTGCATGGTTTTGGAATCAGTGACTGCACTTCCTAACTTAGACAAGTAGTCTGCTTTAGTATTTTAGCTCCTAGAAATTTGATGTATTTCCAGCTTGGTAAAGCCTTTCCTTACATTTCAATGGTCTCCAAATATTTTGCCATCCTCGCCTCCTTAGCCTCGTAGGTGCCTTCAATTTGCGTAGTTTCTAGCTGAGAGTCCAAGTATACTAGTAGGTTTTTAGCTCCTCCCTTCAGGGCTATTTTTATTCAAGGCCTCGTATTCTGCTTCGTTGTTACTTGCCTTGAATTTGAATTTTATTGTGTATTCCAGTTGGTCTCCTTCTGGAGTTGTTCGCACAATTACAGCTCCACTTCTACCAAGGATTGCTAATCCGTCCATGTGGAGTAGCCAAATTTTTTCTTTGTCCTCTTGTACCAGTTTAGGCCGAGTCATTTCCGTAACGAAATCTGCTAAAGCTTGGGATTTGATCATGGTTCGAGCTGAGTATTCTATCTCGAATTACCGCCCATTTTACCAGTTGTCCTGAATTTCCTGCTTTTCCTAGCACCGTTTTCAGTGGATGGTTGAATTTTACAATGATTCTATGTGATAAAAAGTATGGATTTAGTCTCCTTGCTGTGTGATGACAAGTGTTAGATCAAATTTCTCAATCTCTGAGTATCTGGAATCTGTATCGGTGAGCAACTTGATGATATAGTAAACGGACATCTCTGTCTAACCTTCCTCTCTAACTAATACAGGGCTGACGGCCTTTTCAGTAACTGATAAGTATAATATTAATGGTTCTCCCTTCACGGGCTTGGTTAACAAGGGTAACTATTTCCGATACTCCTTTAGCTCCCTGAAAGAATGCTGGCACTCTTCTATCCACCTGAATTCTTCTGCTTTCCTTAGCACTTTAAAGAATGGCAGACTCCTTTCTGCCGACCTGGAGATGAAGCGACTATGTGCCATGATTCATCCTGTTAGCCTTTGTACTTCGTTGACATCCCTGGGCTTAGCCATGTCCTGTATAGCTTTGAATTTTTCTAGATAACTTCTATTCCCCTCTTCGTAACCATGTATCTGAGGAATCTTCCGCCTTTGATTCCAAATGTACACTTAGCTGGATTTAGCTTCATTCTATATTTTTTCAATGTCTTGAATGTTTGTTGCAAATCCTCCACATGAGTATTCATCATCTTGCTTTTTACGGCCATGTCGTCTCGTACGCTTCTATGTTATTGCCTATTTGGTCCCTAAACATCATATCCACTAGTCTCTAGTATGTTGCTCCTGCATTTTTCAACCCAAATGGCATGACTACATAGCAGTAGGTGCCAAATGAAGTGATGAAGCTAACTTTCCCCTTATCCTCCGTGTCTAGGGGAATCGGGTGATATCCGCTCTGAGCATCCATTGTGCTGACCAGCTCGAATCCTGCTGTTGAGTCAACTAGTTGATCAATCCTAGGCAAGGGAAAATGATCCTTTGGGCAGGCCAGATTGAGATTTTGGAAATCGATACACATCCTTCACTTGGATCCACCTTTAGGTACTAACACTACGTGTTATGGTATTATTAATTCATCAAATTCTCCCTTGATGGCTGCATCATTTTTTGGTCCAAAATGACGCTTTTTCTGAATGACGGGCTGTGCATCCGGGTAAACATTGAGGTGGTGCTCGATTACAGCAGGATCAATTCCTGTTAAGTCGCTTGCTGAGCAGGAAAAAACCTCAGCATAATCTCGCAATAATTTTATGAGCCTTTCTTGCAGGTCCTCTTCTGGGTGAGACTCAATCCTTACTATTTTTTAGGCATCTCCAGGTATAATTTCAACACTCATGAGTTCCCCTATGGGTTCCACATGCGCGGATATCCTTTTTTTGCCTCCTTTTCTCCTTTTTTTGGTTTGCGTTTTTTGTCCTCCATTGTTCTATCTCCTTTTTTCAGTGACGTCAAATAGCAGTTCCGTGCTGCATATTAATCTCCTGTAACTTTTCCTACTCCCTAGGGTGTAGGAAATCTGATCATCGTGTGGGGGATGGATATCACAGCTCCAAATAGTTTACAGCGGGTCTTCCTAAAATGACATTATAGGCTGAGAGAGTGTCTACCACCAAAAATTTCACCAGCGCAGTTACCCGATTGGGTATCTGACCAACTAGCATAGGCAATGTGATTTTCCCTATAGGCAAACCGATTCTCCTGCAAAACCACATAGCGGGGTGTTTGCGGCCTATAGTTTGGCATCCCCCAAGGTCATATGCTGGAATCCTTGATAAAAAAAAATATCTAAAGAACTTCCGCTGTCAACGAACACTCTTTGCAAGTTATAATTAGTTATCGAAAGCATCATTATGGGGTGTATGGATGGTTGTGGTGTCCTCCACTCCAAAGCAAATTTCTTCATGAGGACGCTCGTAGCTAACATTTAGGAAAAAAGCAAGAGCATTCTCTGCCTACCGCACGTTACGTCGTAAAGCTCTTCCTGATTCTGGGCATCCCAATATCATATGAATTGTTGTTAGGGGCTTATTTCCATCCATGCTAGTGGGAATTTTTGTGTTATTTCCTTCTCCAGGTAGGCTGGCTCCTATGGGTTGCGGGAAGTGTCCTTGATTTCCTGGTCCCGCTCTTCCTAATCCTCTTCCTGTAGCTCTTCCTCTGCCTCGTCCTAGATACCAAGGTGCTCCTCTTCCCTTAAATAAAGGTCCATTATTGTTGATATTTTCTGTCGTATTATTATTTTTCAAGAATTCTTTCAAGTTTCTTGCTTTATTCACTACCACAAAAAAGTCCTATTACAGCGCACCTATGACAGCGGTTTTGAAAACTGTTGTAATAGGGGGCACTCGGTTCGGACCTATGACAGCGGTTCAAGCCGAACCGCTGTCATAGGTGTCAAAAATAAAAATAAAAAAATTGAACTTTTGGCAGCGGTTCGCCCGAACCGCTGCGAAAAGTTCAAATTTTGGGCGGGTTTATTTCAAACCGGCCCCCCTCTCTCTCACTCTCACTCTCACTCACTCACTCTCTCTCTCTCTCTCTCTCAACTCTCTCACCACCACCACCACCACCGCCTCCGCCGCCGTCCGCCGCCCCTCTCGGTTTCTCTCTCTATTTTTACCTCTACTTCTCTCTCTCTCGGTTTCTCTCTCAATTTCTAGATCTAGTTCTCTCTCTCTCGGTTTCTCTCGGTATAGGACCGCCGCCGCCCACCTCCGCCGACGCACACCTCCGCCTCTGCCGCCGCCTCATATATGTGTGGGTGTATGTATATTTGTGTATGTGTGGGTGTATTTATATTTGTGTATGTGTGGGTGTATTTATATTTGTGTATATGTGGGTGTATGTGTATTTGTGTATGTGTGTGTGTGTATATTTGTGTATGAATATTTGTGTATGTATATATGTGGATGGGTGTATGTATATTTGTGTATATGTTCATGGGTGTATGCATATATGTGTATATGTTAATGGGTGTATTTGTGTATGTGTGGGTGTGTGTATATTTGTGTATGTATATATGTGGATGGGTGTATGTATATTTGTGTATATGTTGATGGGTGTATGTATATTTGTGTATATGTTGATGGGTGTACGTATATTTGTGTATTTATGAAAATATTTCTCGGTTGAAATTTTGCGGTGTTGGAATGACACGAAATTCACAAGGTCATAGAGAAACGGTATTCTGAACAAAACGCAAGACTTTGTCTTGCGCTCTCGTGATTTTAGCCATCCGAGATCGTTTAAGGCCTCAAATACGCGTTTTATTACAAAAATACGTATCTTTGTAATAAAACGCGAATTTGAGGCCTTAAACAATCTCGGATGGCTAAAATCACGAGAGCGCAAAGGATTGCGTTTTGTTCAGAATGCTGTTTCTCTATGACCGTGCGAATTTCGTGTCATTCCGACATGGCAACATTATAAACGATAAAATAAAATTAAAAAAAAATAAATAAACCACCCTATGACAGCGGTTCAGCCGGAACCGCTGTCATAGGGTCCAATTTAATTTTTTGTTTTTGAATAAATGACCCTATGACAGCGGTTCCGCCGAAACCGCTGTCATAGGGTCACCCTACTGCAGCGGTTTCTATAGAACCGCTGTCATAGGGTGACATATGACAGCTATTCATATGGTTTTGACCTATGCCAGCGGTACCTATGACAGCAGTTCAAAACCGCTGTAATAGGCCCAAAAAAACCGCTGTTATAGGTCATTTCTGTAGTAGTGATTTAAACATTCCAGCTCCAGAGCAAATGCTCTACAACCATCTATATGGTGATCGACTTCTCGATGATATTGGTAGTAGGGTTTATTTGTTGCATTTTGAGAATTACTTTCTGACCTAGTTGCCCATCGTACTAGGTCTTTGTTCTCCACCTTTATCAATTGTTGCGTTAGGCTTCTTGGTGCTGGAAAGGGAGGTCTAAATGACTCTCGCTCTCCAGTCATAGGTTCTTGAGAGTGCCATCTCCTTACTTCGCCATGCTTAGGATTTTCCTGAATTTCTCCTTCTCATCGCTCATTTTTCATTTCTACTCTCCTAGTTAGCTGGGCGTCCTCCATGTTGACATATTTATCTACACAACTAAGCAATTCATCAAAATTTCCAGGTGGCTTTTTAGTTAGTGAGTTGAACAAATCTCCCTCACGCAAGCCCTGCGTGAATGCACTTATTTTTAGGTCGGCCATAGACGAGGGCACCTCCAAAGTAGCAGCAATAAATCTTCTCACATAAGATCACAATGTTTCATTACCTTTCTACTTTATGTTAAAAAGGTTTAGTGGGGTTTTCTCATGCCTTTTGCTGCTAGCAAATTGGTGGAGGAATTTCATACTGAATTCCAGGAAGGATCCAATGTATCCTTCAGGTAGCTGGTTGAACCATAATTGTTCTGTCTTGGACAACATTGTTAGAAACACCCAACATTTAATGGCGTCCAAATATCTGTGTAATAAAGCGTAATTCCTGAAAGTGTATGAGTGATCCTCAAGGTCTGATGTGCTATCGTAGGTCATCATAGAATAGATTCTGAAATCTCGCGGCAATTCCTTTTGCATTATGGAATCGGTAAAGTGGATTCCTAGATTCTTGCGTGCTTTTCCTCCAGCTATCTTCTTCTCCATTTCCTCCATCCTTCTTGCCATGAGATCCCATTGGTTTGTTATTTCTTTTGTTTTTGCACGTCCCCCTAGATTTCCTCCTGAGGAATGAATTGATTTGTAGCTATTAACCTCCTCATCGAGATCCTTCTTTCCTTCCTTCCCTGGGCGAGGGCCCCAATTTTTTGTATCATACTTTTCCTCCTACCTAGGGGGTGGCATTTCTCCCTGGAATTTTTCCTGCTGTGCTATGTTGGGCAGGATTCTACCTTCCTGGATTTCCTCCTCATGAAATTCAGTGCACCGCATCTGGCGACCTTCTTGGGTAGGATATTTCCTAGGGGGTTCTCTCTCTCCATGTATGTTCGCCTGTTCCGCAAATTACATCCCCCTGCTCGTTTTTCAGAGCCATTTTCCGATGTGAACTCCAGATCGATATGAGTATTAGCATTTTTGGGTACTTGTTGTATCGGACTCCTTCCCATACTGCCGGGACCATGCAGATTCGGGTTTTTCTTCACGGCCTGGATGGCTGCCTCAATCAGTTCCTGCAATTTTGCCTTACTTAGGTCATAAGATGGCGCAATCTGCAGGGAGTTTTCCATCCATACAGCCTGCGTTACAAGTGATGGAGAAACTCCATCCTCGCCAACTGTGACTCCGCCCCCACGTGCTATGGGGGTCTCCTGTAATTCGCTAAGTAAACACTTAGCTAAGATGGCTGGGGTCTCAAGAGCGTTATTACCTCCAGTCGCCGGGAATAACGCCTCCTTGCTCCTCATAACCTCCATAGTTTCATCAATTTCCTCAATATTGTGACCTGCCATCAAGCTTGTGAAAAGAAAAGAATTTTTTAAAAAATACGAAAATATTACCTCATACCTTGAAGCTCAATTTCCCACAGCCGGTGCCAATTGATGCACGTGGGATTTACACCAATAAATTTATATATTATTATTGCGAGAGATTGAGTATAAAGCAATAAAGTAATAAAGAGCAAAATGTGTAACAGATTTAAAGTTGTTTTATTGATCATCAATGTTGAATATTTATACAAGCTAAATGGCTTCTATAAAAGTATTGTAAGTTGAACCCTTCTGATTTCCTTTCTGCTCTATTTATGGCAGCTGGAGCTATTTTTGAAAGCTTTGGTATTCTGATATCATCCTAAAACGTGTCCAGTCAGATCTATATTTAGTAAGGCGTAATCTTCCTGCTTTGGTAAGTGTTTGATCGATTTTCTTTGATTGATATTGTCTCTTGATTGATCCCCTTCCTTTTAGGGCTCTGACTTGGGCTCTACTCTTGCTAACTAGATGAGGCCAAAATATAAATACATAAGCCGAAATATTGTAATAAATTAGGAAAAATACATAATATTCTTTGGGATTATCAGTTTGGCTCAATGAACGATATCGACCCATATCACCAGCTTCACCCAATAATTTCAGTACATATTTCCTTTGATTTATATCGATTCCATCACTAGCCATAGAAACTTCAAACCTTAGGAAGTATTTTACGGATCCAAGATCCTTAATGTGAAAGTTCAAGAGTAAATATGTCTTTAGCTCTGAAATAATCCCTTCATCACTGCATGTGATGATTATATCAACAACGTAGACTAGTAAGATCAAAATTTTGATTCTTTTTTCCTTTGTAAACAGTGAATAGTCATGTTGTGATTGTTCATATCTATCATTACTCAAAGCTTTAGTAAACTTCAAATTCCATTGTCTAGAAGTTTGTTTCAGTCCATAAAATAACTTTAGTAATTTACAAACTTGATTCTTGTCCCCCGCCCCTGTATTGCTAAAGTTTTTTGGAACTACCAAATATACCTTCTCAGAAAGATCACCCTGTAGGAAAGCATTAGTCTAATCCAATTGGGATAATGATCAATAGTTGATAACTGCGAGAGTTAAGACAGTCATTACTGTCACAATTTTTTTACTACAGGGCTAAATGTGTCATATGGTAGTTCAAACCCTCCTGTTGGGTGTAACCCTTCGCTGTTGATCTTAATTTGAACCTTTCAGCAGTGCCACCTGACTTAAGTTTCACCGTATACACCCATTTACTGACAGAGTTGATGCCCGATGTGCAAATTATTGGGCGTCATTCTAATAAAAGTTGACTCTGTAAAAATAATCTTTTTCATATAAACAAAGTCAATTATTGTTATGGTATTCTTCATACTTAAATAGTCTTTACTTAAATTAGAATAAAGTCCTGAAGGGTCACACATAGATGTGGGACATTATTCCACATCGGGTGTGGTAATGATGGAATATTTCTCCAAGGTTTTGATCCTGGAATCGTTTTCAAGTCGTGAAAGGATTCATTAAGATGAAGGGATATTGATGAACCTAAGAGACTTGCTCGTACAATGCAAGGAGGAATTTCTAATTTTAGAATTTTGATAATTACACTAACTTGCTGGGAGGAATGTATAATAAGCGTTTAGGCGATTCTCAGATGCCAGCAGAATATATGTGGATAATTACTTATAGTTTAAATATTAGACATCAGTATCGTTATAGCTTTTTTATCTATAAATTTATCAAAATTAATATGAAAATTTTGATAATATTCAAAATCCAATTTTGATTTGGATATATCAGGAAAGTTTATAAAAATAATTTTAAACTGTAAATGAAACTTTGGAGCAAGGAATAATTTTGATGTCGAAAACTTTAGCGTTAGTTTTCCTAAAATGATATCGGTAGATTTAAACTCGGTCAAGATTGCAGTGACTAAATTCTAAATTATGTCCTCAGGGACAAATCTTGAACTAATTCTCTTGGACATTTTCGAAATTCCAAACGAGCTATCTGCATTTTTTATTTGGCACATGGAATCTATCTTGGCGAACATTACTGGTGGTCAAATTCACATTTTATACTGTTATAAATTTTGATTTACTTAAGTTTGATAGATTTTTGAGTGATTTAATCCTATATTATACTTTGATTTTATAAAATCATGTTTTATAGGATACAAAGGTGATCGCAGCAAAAAACTCGAGAACTAAAACCTGAATTGTGTTTAAAACGGAAGAAAGAAGCAAAAGTGAGCGCCGGTGTGTGCATGTGCGGGGTTATGTATGTACATAATACTATTCTCATGATGCATAATTCATACAAGTGTGACATCAATAACTGTTAAATAATTCAATCAAACAATCATGCTCATATACGAACGAGAAGAGCTTTTAAAGATCAATTCAAGCGATATGAGTTTGAAGACCATATTATGGATAACCAAATGGAACCTACAAAGACCGAAACAAGTGAGGGCCGTATCATATAGAATAGGAAGCCTGTGAAGATCAGATCAAGCGAGAGCAGTATCATATTGAAGCCTATGAATCAGGTGTACGAGGTATAAATCAGAATCAGGTCAGATAAACCACATTGTGACTCCCAATCGAACATTTACTACCTTATCCTCCAATTGTAGGGAGTGACCCCGCGGACAACATTGAATTGGCCATGTCTAGCTACATGGTGACACCAATCACAACCGTAGAAACCTCCATCTCGGCCGTGAAAGGACACCTAAGTGGGCACTGAATGACGAAGCCTCTACTGGCAGCTCAATGCTACCCCAGTGTGCCCAGCGAACCGTTCAGCCCCGAGCTCAGACCGAATCAAGACCGCTTTGAAAGAACATATTTAGGACCGCTTCGTAGATCATATCCAGGACCTTTTCATAGAACATATCCATGATCGCCTGATAGGAATATATTTAGGACCGTTTCATAGATCATATCCAGGACCTTTTTCGTAGAACATATCCAAGACATGCTTCGTCCAAACCAACCAGAAACAATTGGTACCGATGAAAGAATAATTAACATGACCAAATAACCTTTTTCCATGATTATTTCAAATGCAAGCAATATGTATTTATTCCTCGAGTTTTGCAAATAAAATACTTATGTAAGTTCAAGTGGTACTCACAATTACATACGGAGATAGCATAGACTTTAATTATCACATCACATAAGCATGTTTAAAAATTTACTTGAATTACATTTATGATATGATCAGGTCCATATGAATAACGGTGACAGTAAATATTGCAGAATACGATAAACTAATAATAAAGCACTCATGCTATAAATAAGGATTACCAGTCAGAGCAACTCATCGCGTGGATCCATAACTCTTAAACAGATACCTAAAATGTGTATACACTGCATTCAAATAAATTTCTAGTTAACAGTTATATAGTTCACAATAGTAGCACCTTTATGTAATTATGTAAATGAAAAGTTTCATATAAATCTAACTAGCTAATTTCACAAACGAATTCTCATGATCCTTGTACCTACCTCGAATACGTCGAAGAAGTGATCAAATGCAGTTAATCAAGTAATTGAAATCCTTAAACTAATTAGGTAAATAACAGGTTATATTACGTGGAATGTTATATTATTAATCATATTTGTTAATTAGCACCTACAGGAATGAAGTGATTAAGCAACAAATCTCAAGTCATTGCCTATTCCATTTCTAATTAATTAATAAATTAATACGACATGAGTGATTAACAAATTGCTCATCTTTCAATCAAATTACCGAATACACTTAATAAACAAATAACTCCAACATATGTAGCAACTCAATAAACTAATCCACATGTAATTGACCGATAAGTTCTAATTGTATAAGGTGAAATATTAATTTTTTTTAAACAAGTGAAGGACATTATTGACAAACAAAATGCTAATATCCAGAGTTCCAGAAACACTTGAGAGTACAAAGACATTAACTAATAATTTATTTCTTAGTACAATGAAGATGAGATTAATCAGTTAGTACTTAAATCAGTGAGCTCCTGGCATATTCCTAAGGACCACTTGCAAGAAAATGTAATTGAACTCCCACAGTTAATTAATCCCTTGCTAAAACAAAATTAAATAAATTAAACTACCAACCACGTATTCAGCTATTTAGCTAAACCATAATTGAATTACTAGTCTCAATGAAAGATTGATCAATCAACAATTTTAACAAGTGATCGAAAGAAATTAACTAAATTAATTAAGTGACAGAAATAAGCTAAATCAACAGAATCCATAATTATTAAAATTAATTTGTCCTAAGATATTTGTTATAGTTAATCCTAATTAAGTGCTAACTTTCTTATAATCACTAATTAACATGAGAAATTAAATCGAAAGTATTAGTAAACTAATTAACTACTGCACATATTCGTGTATATATATATATATATAGTTAGCCAGGAGATTAATTAAATAAACTTGATGCGGGTGAAATTTACATAAATTGGGCCAAGCTGCGTCAAACATTTTAAAAGTTTTGATTATTAGATACGAAAATAAGTTACCACAAGAATCGGTGGAATGCACCCCAACTGAAAACACCTCCTTCTTGTCGGAAGAAATCTAGCTCACGCACCGCGAAGTCTTCTTCACAATACCTCGTCAAACTCGAGGAGTGTGGGCTCCCAAAATAATAATACTAAAATAAAATTTCTCAAAAAGAAATTTTACACTTAAGCAAGTGTATTCTCTTTAGTAAGCAAATTATTAGAGAATTTCTTTTTGTGTGTTGAACTCACCTCACACGACCCCTTTATATAGAGGCCAAGGCATGAAAATTTTGTAAGTTTTTTATGTGGGACAAAAGAAACATAGAGGAAAATGTTTCACGTGAAACCAAGGCAAAGAAGCCTTCAAGGCAAACTCACATGGGCATTTTCCTCTTTTTCTTTTCCCTCTAAATTGACATTAAATTAAATTTTTCTGAATATCATTCTCTCTAAAGATATTTCCCACAATTGTTTTTCATCTATATTCAAAATATCTGTCTAATGAACCATTTAGTATTCATAAATTGAATTTCTATTTGAGGCTTGCGAATGGACCTTAGAGACGAATTAAATCTAGCTCCAAGTGGGTCAATTCGAATTATCATCACATGATAATATTTGATTATCACGTAATAATATTTAATTCCACTAAATAAACATTGTTACACTGTAAAGTTAATTAAATTACTCAAGAGTTCTCATATTTTAGAATATTACAACTAACTCCTGTATTGAAATATCTGTGAAGAAATAAAATCAATGCTACTATTATTTTACTCTTCAACTCTTATCCTAAAATTCCCGATTTGCTCATTGTCGACTTTTCATACGAAAATCTCATTTTTCGTTTAATTTTAGTGACTATTCACATGAAATACTTTTGCCCAATTTCAAGAATAGCCGAACATTGCAAATCCATTAAAGGAGTTATTTCTTATCTCTCGTAGAGATAATAAATTCCTTATGAATCGAACAAGATGTGGATATTGTTAGAGGAATTAAGTTTGGGGTGTCGTTACCAGAGACAAAGAGGCAAGTGGAAGCTCGAAGTGGGCCACGCAAATTGCCCGAAATGATCCACTGCGTTGATCAAAAAGATCCACTCAACCAAAATAAAAAAAAGTGTTATTGGTATTTTTCTTATTCTTTTTATACATTTTAATTCAGCCAACTGTAAATCCTATTTCGGGGAGGTTTATTTTGTTATCAAATTCCGCTGCATTTATCCACCTCAGGGATTAGTTAACCCAACAGGTACCAATATAATTCAAATTAAAATAAAAATAACTTTTCTATATCTATTCCACTAGTTATTAGTGATTTTTAATGATTATTTAATTAAATTTAGGATGATGTATTACTAATTTTTTAAAAATAAGTCATACATTTATTACTCATATTAAAACAATTTTCAATGATAATCAACGAAATTTAGTCACTTTTTCATCAATTATAGTTACCACTCATTTTATTTTCTAATATTTATCTTAATAAAACTATTAAGAATGTATAATTATTTCTTAAATGGCATAATATGATTATTACACATATAAAGAAATTTTGTGATGGTAAATATTAAACTAAATCATCTTTTCTTTTTAAAATTGTAAATAAATAATTTATAAAATATATACATATATTTTTAAAAATTTATTTACGTATTCAGGCTCCATGTCGTGGCATGGGTTACATCTATTTGTTTAAATATTTGAGGTAGTTAAACATTGATTATCTATCATAGGTTTAATTAATTTTATTCTAGTTGGATATCAAGCTTCTAATAATTGTAACTCAGTACAATAAATAATAACTATAATTGTTAACTATGATATATATGTGCATAACTATTATCTGATTGTTTAATTATTCTAAATATTCAAATAACTACTTAACATTTGTTATGCAATTTAGAGAAGTTACTTTATCGATTAATTGGTTAACTAATTGTTTTATAAATTTAGTAGGTAAAAATAATGCATGCTTGTCATAATTATAAACAAATTACTTTTCTTTTTCTTTTTTCCTTTTTTCATGTTTGACTACATCCTCGTTCTTCTTCCTTTCATCAACACCGAACACCCTATCCACCAACAACAACCGTGCTGCCACGCACTTAGCTGAAAGCATGAAGCTTCAACTTAAATTTTAGGGTTAAACGCATAAAATCCCCATGTGTTATAACAAAAATGAAAGAAACCCCCCTACGTTAATGAAATAGCTTAATCAGCCCCTGTGTTCATAAAAGGTCCATCAAAAAGCCAAATTCTATTAGAAAATGAGCGTGTTTTTCATGTTTTGCACCTTTATTAACATATTCTTTTATACATTCTCCATATAATATAAAAGGTAAATAGTGTTATTTCACCTAAAAAAACACATATTTCCTTCTATTATTTTAACAAAATTTGATTTTTTCGCAGACTTTTTAAGAATATAGGGGGGTGATTAGGCCATTTCATTAACATAGGAGATTTCTTACATTTTCGATATAACACAAAGAGGGTTTTATGTATTAAACCCTAGATTTTAAGAAATAAACACATCTAAGATACAAAGACAAGAAAAGGAAAAAAGAGACAGAAATCACTTTTATAGGAGGGATAAATAAGGGAAATTATTTGGAGTAAATATATAAAATTTATTTAACAAACATATTACTACTTTAGTAAAGTTTTATCTTGTGACGGGATGTTTTGCTCTGTGATAGGAAATTAATTAACTAAGTTGAGAGAGGATGTATGTCTATTTACATCCTACATGAGTAGCATGGTAAGTAACTCTCATGTTAACATAATCTATAGAATCGTACTAACAACTTTATATTATATGAGGGAAAATTGCAATTTTGGCTTAACTTAGTTTATGTGTGCTTTTGGTCCCAATATTTTTACCTATAGCAGTCCCATAATTTCAAAAATTGTGCATTTTTGGTCCCAAGATACGATTAAATCATGTGTTTATTCAGAATTGGCATGTGCGGCTTACGTGGGATCACCAAAAATGTGTATTTTTGGTCCCATAACTCCAAAAAAATGAGCCGCACATGCCAATTCCGTCAAATACATGACGTAATTGTATCTTTGGACCAAAAATACACATTTTTTGGAGTTATGGGATATATAACGCTAAAATCAAAAATACGAAACCAAAAATGTGTATTTTTGGTCCCATAACTCCAAAAAAATGAGCCGCACATGCCAATTCCGCCAAATACATGATGTAATCGTATCTTTGGACCAAAAATACACATTTTTTGGAGTTATAGGATATATAACGCTAAAATCAAAAATACGAAACCAATAACACATAAGGACTAAGTTGTGGGACCAAAATTGCATTTTCCCCTGTTATTTGATTGTTCAGTGTAGTGATTACCTCTATGTAACTATGTCAAATCATATCGAATGATTTGATTCTTAAATAGAGTCCCTTCGGTATTATGATATTCCTTGTATGTTTATTCACCTATATACATTGGTCTTTCGATTTATGTACGTATAAAAGTGATCATCATTTTATTTTACACGCACAAAGTCGGCATTAATTTGTGGTGGTACACTGAATAACTGAGTTACATAATTATTTTCGTTTTAGGTCATGTTCTTTTGTAGGTGTTTCTTATGCTTAACTTTTGGCACATTGTTTTTCTTTTCCCTTCATTCATTGTTTTATCTTACTTCTATGTCAATGCAAAAGCTTTTAAAACACATTTCTCACTTATTAATGTAAAATTCAATTGCTGGAGCAAAGCAATTAGAAAAAAAGGGAAAATCGCATTTTTCATATCATAATTGACCACCTATACACTATTGATACCAAACATTTAAAAATCTCACTTCTCATACAAATTTGGCCATTTTTTCTTATTTTTCATACCACCGTTAGTTGTCTTCACAAAAAATCGGTCACTTCTTACCAATTTGTGAAGAAATCGAACCACTACTTACCATTTTGTGAAGAAATCTGCCACTTCTTACTAATTTGTGAAAAAATCACACCAAATCCCCCAATTTTTTTGTGAAGAAAACTACCGGTGGTATGAAAAGTGAGAAAAAAATGGTCAAGTTTGTAACAAAAGTAAAATTTCAAGAATGTTTAGTATCAAAAGTGTACAGGTGGTTAATTATCGTATGAAAAATGCGATTTCTCCTAGCAAAAATAACAAACAATCAAAAGGTGATAGAGTAAGGGAAATCGATATCAAGTAATTGCCAAAAAATAATGAGTTGTACATGTATAACTACATCTCAAGAAGCAAAAGAAATTTCAAAGATTAAGAGGGGTTCTGGTCTTTGGCATCCTCACCCACATCACCAGTAACATCTGCTTGACCAACACCATCACCATTATCATTGGCTGTATCGGCATCACAACCAACACCTGTCGCGCCACCGGCCGGAGGGTTTTATCGTTATATCCTTAGACATCTCTTCATCACTTTTTAGCTCTATATCCCTCCTTTGGAGTTTTTGGAGCATTTCAACTGCAATACACTGCAAAGAATTCAACTGAACCAAATCAAATTTATTTAAGTTCCTACTATACATCATCTCATTTATGCGTTGTTCATACGATCTACATTCATTCTTGTGACGCAATTTTAACAAATTATCTGTTTCATCCTGTAGTTTTTGTTCCAAGTACTTTTCTTGCACCATCAGCTTTCTGGCCCTTTCCGAATCAGGAAAATCCAGGAATTTCTCCAACCTTTCGCCAAACATTTCGGGAGATGGACACAAGATAGCATTATTTTCTCCTGGCTTGTGAATCACCATGCCCGTGTCTACTCCGCAAAGAACGGAGAGTTCATCTGCTTTCTTCATTAAACTCTCCACGCTCTTCCTGAAGGCGGCATTTCTCTTGCTTTCGTCGGGTGTCTGCTCGAGTTTTATCCTTTTCCCTGTCATGATTGGTAAAAATGTCTAGAGTTGTTCTACCTATGTATGTATTGTTTCATTTTATTGTGATGAATTTATAAATGAAAAAAATAATAATGTTTGGTAAGCAGTACATAAATGTTAATTTAGTCAAGAGTTCACTGTTAGATATTGAGAATTTGAGGCAATATGATGGAGATTTTTTTATTAGATTTTCATGATGATAGGATTATTCGTATATAAGTTTATGTCAATATTTGAGGATTAAGGTCCTGTATTTTGCGAGAATTGATTCAGAAATTGGTTATTTATCATGAGCTCTTTACTTAGAGTGTCCGTGTGCCAAATACCTATGAGATTTAAATGAAATTTATTCACCTTTAGCTCCATGTAATTAATTTAATTATTTCGTGAACTCATCAAACAAATTGAACTCGATACCCAAAAATAAACTAATAAAGAAGTTTTTGTTGCTATTGCAATTTCATAAAATTTGAGAACGTGGTCAACATTTACTTCAATATCACAACAATTCCAACAATTTAATTAACGATACAACTTGTTTTGATGGTATATGGTGACATCTGTTAGAACTAAATGCTTATAATATAGGCTTTATTCTCATTACAATTATATTACAAAAGCATATGCCTTTCCATTGTGGAAAAAAGGTAAGGAGCAATGTTGCCATAATAGTGTTTAATTAGATTACTAAAACTAATATTTGGGAGATGAAAGGGAGAAAACATATTTAATTCAATAAGTAAAACTGTTAAGCTAAGTCACTCGGTATCTTCTACACATTTTAGCTTGAAAACATATTTCACATCTTTCACTATCTTCTTTATCATAAAAAAAGTAAGCCATGTTCAGACATAAAGTTTCAATGGCGAAAATTTACATGACATAATGAAAAGAAAGATAACTCAACAAAGTAAACAACATATTAGTTTTATTCATTATATTTGCATCAATACAAAGTTTGAACATTACATTCCAGTAATAGCCATTTCCTACAATAATCTCCTTTTTAGTCAAGACTTACTTTTATAACTCAATCACAACTTTTAATCCTATCTTACACAAAAGAGAATCCAACACCAAATTCTTACAAATATTTGGAACATAAAGAACATTAGCTAGAACTAACTTCTTTCCATATGTAAACTGCATTCCAACGTTTTCTTCTCCAGAAACAACTGATGTATTTGCAATTTCCATATGAACTTGTTTTCCTTTTGTGGAACATTCATTATTCTTAAAACAATCATGTCAATTCAAACATGGACAATGGAACCAGAACCGTACCACCTATAAAAAAAATTTACTGCAACAACCATGCTCAACTAGGTGATCATATAGAACTTTCTTTTCTTTCCTCCTTCATTAGGATTTATGTTATTTTTTGAAGCATAGTTCACTTTGGCACCAGATTGCACATTTTGTGTATCACAGATATGAGTTTCTTCCTCAATTGGCAAGTGTTTAATCAACATATTAACAATATAATCTTCTGCAGAATGCAAAAATTTCTTTCTATAGCTGTTCCAACTTGCCGGGAGTCTAGAAATTATGCACCGACTTGCACTGATTCTTGAATTAATATCAACTTAAACATCTTTGATTTAGACTTTTACATAACGAAGTTGATCCATACTAGATAGATTATATGTTATTATCTAAATTTTTTAAAAAAAAGAATTTTTTGCAAACATTAATTCTTGAAATCATGTGAATTATAATTAAACATTTAGTTATAAAGTGCTTCAACTTTGTAATAGAATCTTATTACCTTCTAAAGAAAAAAAAAATTTAATTCAAGAGGAAGGGGATATCTACATATCTAGCGCGACAAACCCTGGTTGATAGTTATAATCTTGAGTCATAAAAACTCTATTTAGCTCCATAAAAGAGGGGAAAGCCACAACTTGTGGCACCTCTCATATAGAGTGGGAGATGGATACCACTAGACCATCAGGTCTTGGTAAAAAAAAATAAAAACTTATCACCCTATAAATAGACAATCGAGGTAAATTAATTTCTTAGTGGGCTCGAGCACCCTCAAAATTTTATCATACCCCTAGTTTTATGAACCCACGCGATAAAATTCAAAAACTGGCATACTCTATAATATATTTCCCGTTCTAACACCTAGACAAGTTGTGGGGATCTTGGTACAAACTCCCGTGGACACCGGTGCAGTGGAAGACATAAATTTAAAAATTCAAGGGGCGTTCCCGAAATTAGGGCTAGGTAGAAATGGTACCATTGGATTCAAAAACTATCCTAGAGGAAGTTTTCTCGTGTTAACCTCTGGATGACCAAAAATCAGCAATGTGTTTTTAAGCAAGTCCCTGCTATACCTCTCCGGATGGATTTGGCCTAGCGCCCCAAGTGTTGCGCCTCTAAGTTTATCCATACCTTAGCTCGTACCCTCGATTATGTCCACCAGGGCTAGCAAGGAGAATATCGAATTTTGGCTTATGAAATGGGTAGGAATATATTTTGGTGTTCTTCGTACTCAACACATCAGTTGGAAGAGGATTGTGAAAGAGGTGAAAGAGATAGAAAGAAAGAATTGAATCTTAAAATCCTTGTTTGTATCTTATAAAACTCTTGAGAGAAACTTAAATTAATTGAGTGATTAATTCCTTGATCAAACTAAAACAACACACACACATATATAGGGCATACGCCCAACACACACATATGCCTTAGTGTGTGTTCACACTTGTGATGTATGTATGTTATTTTATTTAGTTTTCATTCTTTCCCAAACTCTTTTCCTTAATTAATTAGATATATATATTTCCAACTAAAAATATACTTCCATATATTTGATCCGTATCAAATATATCATATCTTATCAAATAAAATATTTCCATATCTACAATATCTATCCTACTATATATTTATAAGATCTTTCCATATCAATTAGTTACCTAATTAATTAGAATAAATCCTACCAAATATATTATAGGATAGATATATTAAATATATATATATAGAGAGAGAGAGAGAGACTTGGTGAACAAGATAAAATCCTCCACCAAATCTACACACATATATACACGGCCATGTGTATATAAAATATATATATATATATTTATTTCCTCTTTCGATAATTAATTAGACCACTAATTAATTAACTAGTCTTTCCCAATTTAATATTCCAATATTAAATTATAAGACTTCTATTAATTAAGACCACTTAATTAATTAATTTCCTTTTTCCGATTAATTAATTCCAACTAATTAATCTATCCATTAATTCACAAAGAATGAACTAGCCAACAGGTACTACACTAAGTATTGTGTGTGTCCCCTTAGACTCATTAACAAGCTAGCAATAAGTCCTTCCATAGGCTAGATTAATTATTCATAATAATTAACTAGGCCTTGGATTAATTTCACCAACTAACCCAAGGCTCCTATTGATCGTGGTTCGATGTCTAGCAACGTCGCTACGACTTCCTAGATGTTAACTATGAAAACGCAAACCTCTCCAGATTTCAATCTATGTGTGAGTCGAATCCCTTCATCTTTTCCTCGTCTAAGACCCTAATAGCTTCAGAAACTATGACTATGTTGGTTCAACTAATGATCCGGTCTTTTAAGCAGGGATCACCAATCCCTCTTATAAGACAAAGCTCTTGCCAAAGACTTTTCTATCATTCAATTTCACTCAACAACATAGGAAATACCGGGTACTCATGACCTTGGATAAATCCCCTTTGACTGTCAATTGTTCCGCTATAACTACCAGACTATACCCAACATACATGCCGTATGACTCTCCTGGAGTGCACGTGCATATCAAAGCAGAGTGGGTAGTTGACACGCTAAAAGCTAACGTGCTATAATAGCAAGTGCACTAGTCGTGTGTAGTAATAAAAGTGGACGAGAAGTCCTGATTGTCGAACCACAAGGACTTGAATTCTAGTTTACGATTTTGTAACAACAAAGATCAATACAATAAAGGTAAAATGAGTGTGAAACGCATAAGATAAGAACAAGGTTGCACAAGTGATTTAAAACCAATTATAAAGGGAGACTAAGGCACATGCTAGGTCCAAATTGATCAAATATACTTATAAAGGCTCTTGTTGTAGAATTACTCTTATATTGCTATGGTGAAAACTCCTAAGGTAGAGAATAACCGATGTCTCGCGTATAAACTCCTATACTTAGATCGTGATTTCCCAAATATCCCTATCCGGAAATCTAACCACTAAATATGCGTTAATGTACTAGAGTTCACTCGATTTGAATCGAACGACTTCACCCGGGAATCTTTACCTATGTCTAGGGCAATTCCTCATTAGTTGCGGGTCATGATGTGAATTTCTTGCATCCTAAGTCAATTTTCTCTCGAAATATTAACCTAGGCATAAGATTCTAACATATAGTGATCAAGTATATGCAAGATAGACAAAAACACAATTCACATCACATAACAATATAAGAACAACCTCAACAATAATCTATTGTAAGCATATATCACAATTTGGCTTTACATGGCCATAGTCTTACGAATTTTGTTCATAATTGAAAGCATAAAAGGCATAAGAGGAATATTCATAGACATAAATGAAATGAAAAGCTCTTAAAAACTCCCTAAATGGTGAATGATGATGGATCTTGAAGTTGAGCCTTCAATCCCCAAGCTCTTTTCCTTCCTCTAGTTTCCCCCTCCAAGAGTGATGAAGAATGGTGATGAATGGTGGAGAAATCAGATTAGGGGCTGCCCCCCTCTCCTCCAAGAATCCGAAATTGATAGTGAATAATGAAGAGTATGGGTTCCCCCTCCTTTTATTGCCAAAAATTCCACTAAAGTATGCATTAAGAATTCCCATTAAAGTTCTCCAATGAGAATTCTACCTAAGGTGATGCTTAAAGTTTGGCTTTTAAGATTCCAACCAGCTAAAAAATGCTGAACTTTCGGCCATTAAGAATTCCACCAAGCATAACCATGTGAAAACTTCAACAAAACACATGCATGCTGCCATTTTCTTGCTTTCCAGCGCAGTCTTAGTATTTTCCTCATAAACTTCTCCACAGATCTCCCAATTGGATGATTCAAGTCCCCATGTTCAGATAAAACATAGATCTACAACTTTCCAGAAGGACATTTTGTCCAATTTGGTCTCTAAGTGTACCTAAATTACGTTTCAACATGGCGGTTGTTTCTGATTTGGCGCCCATAAAGTAAATCTACCAAGAAACACACTTATGACAACCCCTCAACACATATGCTGAATTATGGCCAAAAGTGATTCTTACCCATCATATAATTCTGGAATTTAGGCTGAAAAAGGAGTAACATTCGGACTATCCATGCCTAGGCATGACTAGGAGGGCGCTGGGGCGTATCCTGGCACATGTACTTCTCTGTTTGGCGCAGCAATCGTATTTCCTTCACAATTATCTCTATAGACCTCCGATTTGTGTGTTTCAAGTTCCTATTTGAAGCTAAGACATTCATCTAAAACTTTGTAGAAGGAAACTTTGTCTAAGTCGGTCTTGAAATGTACGGAATTATCGCTCGAATGTGGTAGGAGATGCATAAACTGCCTAGGTGTTGAAAAACATGCTTGAACTTGTTTTGTACATCGTTTTTCTTCCCTTTTCTTCATGTATTCTCATTTATTACCTGTATTCACTTAACACACCTATTAAATGCAAATGTGACATGATTTAAGCAATAAGTGAATCCAAATCATAAGAATTACGGTCTTAAAAACACGTAAAAACACCTCTTATCAGTAGTACCCTTTCCAATGACATCTTAGGTCTAAGGATTATCTCACACTACGAAAACCGAAGGACTCCAAGTTCAACAGTACTAACGAGGAATCCTTGCGAGGTTGTTCAATCCCATACCAAAGTATGGATCTTCATGCATGTATTGGCTATACTAGCCATCGATAATGGAACACGTTGACCTCTTGGAAGAGTTACACACGGGAACAAGTGTTGACAAGGTCAGTGATATCCCACATCTCACAGCCTCTATGACTTGGAACAGATTTAGGACTACGGTCTTTGAGAGCATTCCATATGTTTTCCTTGACCGCTTCCCTAACTATATGTAATCCATGGGATCTTTATCTATACTAACAGTAGTTATAACAATAAAGAAGCATTCCGTAAAAGTTTTGATATAATCTTAGTGGTAAGACTAACACAATGTTAATGTTCAAGCCAACAGATTGCTTGTTGGGCACATTACACTTTCAATCTCCCACTTGCCCAAGAGCCTACAGTTCCAAACCGGTCTATCGTCCAAATGACCTATTGATCAAAACTACTACTCAAGGGTTTGGTGAAAGGGGTTTGCCCCATTTTTGTCGAGTTGACTTGTTTCACTCGAACGTCGACTCTGATCAAATAATCTCTCAAATTATTTGCTTTTCCACTACGTATGTCTAGATATTTGGTGAGACCTTTGTTCCTTATACACCCTTATCGATAATCGTAGTACTTATGCACTTGATATTCGATTGGCTGAACCTCATAAGTACACTATCTAATTACCTTTTATCATCACATTCTTATGCGTGGCTTAAATGGTAAAGTCAGCCTCTGTTTCTTCTCAAGAGACGTCCTCAGCCTTTACTTTCCCATTTGGCTTAAAACAAATCCTCGATCATCAATTAAGTTCATGTCTTAAGACTAGAGATTCTAGTTGCAATTTTCCATGTTGTTATCCAATGAACAACATATTGCTATCTCGTGCTATTGGGGTCCCATTCCCTTTTAAGTCCATTTTGAAAGATTGAGATGATGGTCACATGTACGTTACTCATGTAACGTTACCAACATATGATACTAACAAGCCAGTTGTATACCTATTAACCTTTTGAACTTATGTTCAGAAAAGATTCAATCAGTAGATCGATCTTTGAAGCACTTACGCTGTTAGGCCGGCCTCCCACTACTTGTCAAAATTTCTTGACTTTCGTCATATCCACCGTCAGCATTTTTTGGCTCGAATGATATGGAACATGTGTTCATAGGTTTATGGGTTTACTAGTCTATTCATTTTAACTGCCAGTGGTGTTTATATTTATCCAGTCCCTAGTTTTCATTACTATCCTCATTCTTTCATAAAAGAACTCCTTTCTTTGTTCCTTACTTCTTCCAACCATCTGCAATCCATTGCATAAGTGAGTACCTTAACAGTGTTATAACACTTAAGAAGCACAGTTAACTAACGAGTTAACCTTACAACAAATGTACCTTTAGTGCGCTCACGAGGAGGCTCAAGGCATTGATCTTTCAGTGTCCCTTCTTCTTGCAGTTAAAACACTTCCCAAATTTCCCTTTGACTTTCTTGATACCGTCCTTTGCTTGCAGCTCGTTGCCCTTCTTCTTCTTCTTCTTTCTCTTCTTGCTTTTCTTGTTACCAAAAGCAGGAGATGAAAAAGTGTCAGTAAGCAGCACAGGCTTAGCCTTCTTGACCGTTGTCTCAGCAGTACGCAACATGTCCAATACCTCAGGAAGAGTTGCAACCAATTGGTTCATGTTGAAATTCACTACGAACTGATCATATGAAGGGGAGAGGGACTAAAGTACTAAATCAATAACCAAGTCAGGATTTATCGACACCTCCATCTCATTGAGTTTGTTTACCAAGGCAATCATTCTCAAGACATGGTCGGTGACCGATGTTCCTTCAATCATGCGAGCTCTGAATAACTCGTGAGACACATCAAACCTATCACGGCATGTCTTAACGCTGTACAACTCTTCCAATGCAAAGACAATCTCTGATGTGTGTTCCACAGTATTAGACTGCCTCTGCAACTCATTAGTCATGGAGGCCAGAATGAGACAATGCACATAGATATCATCTTTGCGCCATTTCTCATGCGCATCACGAGCAGCCCTTGGAGCATTTGCCTCAGGTGCAGGCTCAATAGGCTGAGTTAAGACATAGTTAAGACTTTCAGATTGCAGCACAATCTTAAGGTTGCGATACTAGTCAGGGAAGTTCAAGTCATTTAGCTTATTAGTTTCAAGGATTACCAAGAGTGCAGTTTTAACCATTTGATTGTTACTTTACGAAAATAGAAAAACATTATCATTCAATCATAGATTACATCAACATGAAATTATGGAAATTTTAACTTCACTTGTGCTCCCACTATTTTTTTTTCGATTTCCATCACCCCACTGACAGAAAAACGGGAAATAAAACCATTTCCAGTGGGCTCGAGTGTCAAATGTCCCTACATGATTCCACGAATCGTGAGATAATGGGTGGTAACATTGAACAGGCACGACGGCTCCATCCACATCCAGGTGGTTCTCGAGATGTTTTCCTCACATTTCATGTACGCCCCAGAACATGATGCAACCGTACATTAATCTGTGTATAAGTCTGACCTATCAAATTCTCACGCAATAACAGTGCCCAAGGTAGTCCCACGACTCATGGACAACTCCTTTGGTAGACTGAGATCTGTGTGCACTTCTAGTGTGACCGCCTGTCATAGTAGAAGGCCTAGTTGTGAGATTAGTACACTTAACTTGCCACCATTCCACGACTCGTGAGACAATGATGACAAGTCGCGCTATTCCCTCTCACATCTAATGATAGAAGGCACTGGACCTAATCAAGGGGCTTTCGGGCCCCTGCTTTATCCATTTATGGATTTAATATGGATATGGGATTTTTCACATATAAGGTCTCACCATTTTCAGTTATTTATAATTCTTAGGTGATCATGCAACAAAGCATATCATATACAAGACACCAACGATAAATAACAATAAGCATGCTATACATAAAGTGGTAAATGTGATCCTAGTCAAGTCAATCCTAAAAATACCCCGAGCCATCGAGGTGTCTACCAATCTAATCTAAGGACCCGGACCCTATACTAAGGTCTTCACAGCTTCTCGAGCTTGAACGTCTCCATCACTATCTTCAAGATGTCCACATATTCATCTTTGTCTCTTTTCAAATTACAACAATACAATAGGAAACGAACCTCACCTTCTCACACACATAAAATGAAAATATGGCACACAGGCCTCAAATTAAAATGACTAGTCTATGGCTCAACCTGGATCACCACATAATCACATAATACATGCTCGCATCATGCTTTTATAAACATAATTTTACCGGCTTTAATGAAAGACAATCTAATTCAATTAGTGGACCAATTAATTATTTTCAAAAAACAAATTTCAGAAAATCTCATGGAAAATCATAATTCTCCATTTATCCGAAAACTAATTTAATTTTCAAAACTCTAATATTATTCTATTCTAGGAATCAATTAATATCATATTAATTTTCCAAGAACTAAATATTAAATTCACATTTTGAAAAACAATGAAAAAGTCCAGCTTTTTCATATAATCCGAAAAATTCCAATTTCAAAAATTATTTATTTTATTCAATTTTCAAAATCCATAAAATACCAGTTTTATCTCATACTTGGAATTCGAATAAAACTCATATTTTTTGAAAGTCCATGAAGAAGTCCACTTCTTCACATAATCATAAAGGCCCAAATTTTTATAAAAACTCGATTTCATTTTAATATCGAGGGTCAATAAAAAAAACTAATTTTAGGTCGTCCTTTCAAAATTTAAATCAAAATTTATATTTTGGAAAAACATGAAGAAATCTATTTCTTTAAAGAGAGGCCAATTTAAAAAAATTCAATTTTATTCTAATTTCGAAAGTCAATAAAAAACCAATTTTATTTCGTCTTTTCAAAATATAAATAAAAGAATCACTCTTTTGAAAATCCAATTTTATTTTAATTTTGAAAGTCAATAAAATATAAATTTTATTTCATCTTTTCAAAATATAAATAAAAGAGTCATATATTTTGAAAATCCAATTTTATTTTAATTTCGAAAGGCAATAAAATACTAATTTTATTTCGTCCCTTCAAAATTTAAATAAAAGCCCATTTTTAAAAACTCAATCTTATTTTAATCTCGAAAGTTAATAAACTACTAATTTTATTTCGTCCTTTCAAAATATAACTAAAATCTCATTTTCAAAAACTCAATTCTATTTTAATCTTGAAAGTTAATAAAATGCTGATTTTATTTCGTCTTTTCAAAATTTCAATAAAAGCCCATATTTTTGAAAAGTCCATTTTAGGTTCAAACCCAAAACTCAATTCTATTTTAATCTTGAAAGTCAATAAAATGCTGATTTTATTTCGTCCTTTCAAAATTTCAATAAAAGCCCATATTTTTGAAAAGTCTATTTTAGGTTCAAACCCATTATATATATATATATATATTGACTTGGTGAACAAGATAAAATCCTCCACCAAATCTACACACATATATACACGCTTATGTGTATAGAATATATATATATATATATATTTATTTCCCCTTTCATTAATTAATTAGACCACTAATTAATTAACTAGTCTTTCCCAATTTAATATTTCAAAATTAAATTATAAAACTTTTATTAAATAAGACCACTTAATTAATTAATTCCCTTTTCTCGATTAATTAACTCCAATTAATTAATCTCTCCATTAATTCACAAAGAATTAACTAGCCAATAGCTACTACGCTAAGTATTGTGTGTGACTCCTTAGACACATTAACAAGCTATTAATAAGTCCTTCCATATGCTAGATTAATTATTCATAATAATTAACTAGGCCTTGGATTTATTTCACCAATTAACCCAAGGCTCCTATTAGTCGTGGTTCGATGTCTAGCAACGTTGCCACGACTAACTAGATGTTAACAATGAAAATCCAAATCTCTCCAGATTTTGATCTTTGTGTGAGTCGAATCCTTTCATCTTTTTCACGTCTAAGACCTAGGGTTTGGAGACGGTCGAAACCCTAATAGCCTAAAAAATTATGACTATGTTGGTTCAACTAATGATCTGGTCTTCTAAGCAGGGATCACCAATCCCTCTTATAAGACAATGCTCTGGCCAGAGACTTTTCTATCATTCAGTTTCACTCAACAGCATAGGAAATACCGGGTACTCATGACCTTGGATGAATCCCCTCTGACTGTCAATTGTTCCGCTATAACTACCAAACTATACCCAACATACACGTCGTATGACTCTCCTGGAGTGCACGTGCATATCAAAGCAGAGTGGGTAGTAACCTTTCTAATGACATCTTAGGTCTAAGGATTATCTCACACTTAGAAAACCAGAGGACTCCAAGTTCGGCAGTACAAACGAGGAATCCTTGCGAGGTCGGTCAATCCTATACCAAAGTATGGATCTTCATGCATGTATTTGCTATACTAGCCATCGACAATGAAATGCGTCAACCTCTTGGGAGAGTTACACACACGAACAAGTCTTGACGAGGCCAGTGATATCCCACATCTCACAGCCTCTATGACTTGGAACAGATTTAGGATTACGGTCTTTGAGAGCATTCCATATGTTTTCCCTGACCGCTCCCCTAACCATATGTAACCCATGGGATCTTTATCTATACTAAAACTAGTTATAACAATAAAGAAGTATTCTGTAACAGTTTTGATATATTCTTAATGATAAGACTGACAAAGTGTTAATGTACAAGCGAACAGATGGCTTGCTGGGTACATAACACATTCACAAGTTAGATAGTGCACTTTATGGGTAAATTTTCGTGTATTTGGGATTGGTTTAAGGGGTTGAGCGGAGGTGAGGCTTGATGTTTGGGACGATGTAATTGCGAAAGAGTTTTAGGTGGGTTGTGTTGGTGGCTAGGGTTGAACCTCAAGTTGGGGTTTTCTAGGTGGTGGACATCGGCATGGGCTGGTGATTGCTTGTGATTGGAGTTTGGCTGGGTGTGAGGTTGAAGCCAGAAGGAGATAACTGAGAAAAGGAGGGGGAATAGCAAAATAAGAAAAAATACAGAACATAAAAATAAAACTTTGATACTCAATTGACAATATATTCTCAAGCTTTTGCAAGCTTGTGTAAAGTGAGTCGGTGATCGGTTTTTTTGGGGTCCTGAAACCTGCTGATAACCAAACGCATCAATTACAAGAGAAAGAGTTATAAGACTATACAAGAAGACGACATAAAAATAAAAAGGGGAGTGCATTTAATTTCAAATATTCTGTAAGGAAACTAACCATTCTCCAAAAAAAAAAAAGTAAAGCTTCAAACGAACTTAAAATTAGTGATTTTTAGAGTACACTTAATTAGTTCGCCCAACATCTACTAGAACATTTTTCTAAAAGAAAAAACATCTACCAGCCCCTGCTTTACTAGATATCCAGCGTCCAATAGAGGAATCTCTTCGCCAAGCGCAGTGGCGGATCTAGAATTATGGATCAGTGGGGACATCAGGGACCGGGCCAAGAATTTTATCGAGTGGGGAGCTATATTGTTGTGATATAGCTATACACTTAGTTTTTTGCCAAATAGACGAAGTGTTTAAGGGGGGGCAGTACAGTACGCTATATTTATGGAGAAAATATAATAAGGAACTGGTTCAATTATAACTTTTGACATACTTTATAATCTTATATCTCTTTCGTTATAGCCAGGATTTTGGGTTTGGGGGGGACGAACTCAAAGTAAAAGGAGAAAACGTGATATTTTTCGATCTTGAGGGGGAGGGGGGGTGAAATTCAAATATAAAAAAATTTGTAAGATAAAAAAAATAATTTTTCAAATTTGAGGGGGGTCGAGCGCACCCTCCAGCCCACCCGGCTCCGTCCCAAGGGGCACAATTTACCGAGAGTGAGATGGAAATTGGAATTGAAGGGGGGCCTTTTAAAATTTGAGTGGGGGCATTAATGTAATTTACAAACTAAAACTAAAAAATATGTATATATTAAAAAAAAATTGAGTAGGGGCACTGCCTCTCCCCCCACTTTCATGGCTATGCATCCGCCACTGGCCAAGCGCTTGCTGAGCTAAGCCAGTTAAATCTTTTCCCAGACAATAGCAGCGCTCCAAGTGGCGAATCTTCAAGCGCCAATGTGGATGTTTACAACGAACAGCGCTATAAGTTTCTCTTTAATCGTATGAAACTCAGAGATGTTGTGAGAGTCTTCGATCACATTTTCACCGAGCATGTTGTGATAGCAACTGGGGCTCACATCAATGATTTCTCAGGTTTCATCTTTCTGAACTCATACCCCTAGGAGTTAAGCGCTCATTATCAAAAAGTAATTGACTTGCTAGAAGGGCACTGCAGCCTAGCACTTGCTCACTCTATTTTTCCATACTTAGAAGATTACTGCAGGCTTTACATTTCTAATCTCCAAGTTCTGCCACAAGATAAGTTGTTGTACTTCAGCAAGGAGCACCAGAAGATTTCATATTCTTTATTCCAAGGTCCAGCCACCAGTTGACTCCAGTACATCCTATTGATGCCATAGGTCATATGTGGATGATAAGGCCCCTGGCAAGAGCTACTCCAGCTAACTAATTCAGAAAATATCCCATGGATTGATATTATGCCATCAACAGGGAAGACTCCTACAAAAATCCCTCCCGAATCCTCTACTATTTCATAGTTGAGGTGGATGACCAACTTTCATCATCTTTCTCCTTCAGCACCTCAACTTGCTTTTGAGCATCCAGCTGCTCAGGCTATTATTGTCCAAGAAGCATCATCTGAGGATGACGTGGAGACAATCTTTCTAGAAGAAGCCCAAGACAGCGCCCTTGCTCCAGTGATTGTTGAAGATCATACTAGCGTTGAGGCCAATGGAGATGATACAATCATGGACATTGCAGAACTCCATTCTCCAGACGCTGCTCTTCCGGAAAAAAAAACCAACTGTTTCTGAGGAACTTCTCATTAGAGATCCAGCGCTGCCCATTCAAGCGCACTCCTCAAGCGACTCAGATGATGATGATGAAGAAGCCCAAAACTTTAAAATAGCAATTAAGAATTCTCTAAGTGATATCAAGGGCTCGTGTTCTCAGTTGGTACAATAGAATAATTCAATGCTTAATCAAGTAGACAGAGTTTTCCTCGTTGACATGAAAAATTCTAACAAGTTTACAATCCCAGTCATGAATAGTTTAGCACCGGTTATCAAAGATCTTTCTGACACCGTCAATCAAACGCTAGCCGAAAATGCAACTGCAGATGCTGCTCATCACACCCTTACCAACTCAGCAGCTGAGAGCATAGCTACTTAAGTAACTCTCTTCATCGATGAAGTGAAGCTTCTTCGCAAAGACCTTTGCAAGATACGCTCATCACAAGCACCTCCTAATACTGATGTCAAGAAGGGAGAAAAGGGTAAGTCCAGGAGCTTGGCAACCTCTGAGGATAAGCGCTGGGATGATCTACAAAATGCAATTTATTAAATCCAGCAAGCTGTTAAAAAGAAACGTAAACCGCGTTTCTATAAAGGCTACCCGATTTCGGATTTCTTAGTTTGCCAATAGCACTCATAAGAAAATGAGGGAGGGGAACGAAAAATTATGGAAGTTTTCAGAGATGCTCTCTGAACAAGAGCAAACGAAGCTAGACCTAAAGAAACCACAAATTTCCTCATCAAAAAGAAAGCTATAGAATCTTATTGTTCTATGCTTTATGCGCTTTATATCTTTATCTCTTTTTTTCTGTTTTTCATTTAAATGTTTCCATTGTAACTCACTGTACTTAATGATATATTCAGTGAATGAGTTTACTGTAACATCTCGTTTCTGGCTATATGTACTAAGTTATAGTTAACCTCTAACTTCCAAATCGCTAACTTTACATTATCTTTGGTAATCTTCAAGCTCTTGAACTATAAAATAGTTATAAGAGTTAAGGTCTTGACATCATCAAAAAGAGGGAAATTGTTAGGAATTTCATGTTAGATGTTTTGATGGTGACAAGATATGATTTAATGTTAGACCCCAAAATAATGTAAGACTATGCTTTTATAGAATAATTGTATAAGCGTTTGAAAGCTTATTATTTTATTAGGCTTGTAATTTTTATCTTTATAGATTTTAGACTATGTATTAAAGACTAAGTCGCTAGTAGAATTCTGAGTGAGCCTATTAGAGATAAAGTTCAAGATCAGCGTCCAAAGTCAAAGTGAAGATGAAGATTTGTCCCAAGCGTCCATAACACGCTAAGGAACTATT
Source organism: Buddleja alternifolia (assembly GCA_019426215.1). Classification (NCBI taxonomy): domain Eukaryota; kingdom Viridiplantae; phylum Streptophyta; class Magnoliopsida; order Lamiales; family Scrophulariaceae; genus Buddleja; species Buddleja alternifolia. Next base: position 8,546,002 of record CM033403.1, read on the forward strand.
TCAGGATTTATGAATCATTCGCTCAAGAGATTAATGGACTTTAGACCAAGTGTTTGATGCCAAATCACTAATAGAGTTCTGTGTGAGTCTATTAAGAGATGAAGTTGAAGATCAGCGTCTGAAGTCAAGTGAAGTAAAAAAACTACCTTAAGTGTCTGTCAAAGCGCTTAAAGACCATTTCAGGCTCTTCCAAAATCAAGCGTCCAAGCAACTCAAGCGTTCACCATTCAAATTCTCCTGAAGATAAAACCCAAGTTATCAAAGACTTAAAATGCAATAATCAACGGATATTTGTTTCCAACGGGAAATAAAAACAAGATGCATTAAAAGCCGGATAAGTGCATTAAAATAAGATGCATTAAAAGCCGGATAAGTGCATTAAAATATAAGCACTATAACTTATGGGCAAGCCACCTTTTTTACCATGACTGTCAGATTCTAGAAATTAAGAACACACCAGAGCAATTGAATATAGCATAAAATCAGGAATGTCAGAAACAAAGAATGTTTAAGGAGACGTGTTCGCAGTTGTGTCCAACGGACAAATCCCAAGGAACCTATAAATAGTCTCCTCAGCAAAAAAACCCTAAATGACACACATAAGACAATACATGCAAGATTAACACACTTTTGCATATAGAAAAATATACAAAAAGACACAAGAAAAGGGTCCAAACTTTACTAAAAGAAACGCTTACACTTTCCATAGCCAAAATTCTTTTAAAGCTTTTCGTAACCATTCCAAAGACAGTCATAAATATCTTTTTAGAACAACCTTATACTATTATTGAGATATTCCAATTTATTTGAACTTTCCAACATCAAACAAACCCGTTACAAAAACCTTCAACATCTTTCATATGAGTGAGAAAGTTTGTTGATCTACAAGCATTATTTTGGTGTAAAAGAAGCTTGTTGAAGAAGATCTTTGTTGGAGCTGAAATCTGTGTGACCAAGGAGTTCCGAGATCAGTTGTAACTTGCATTATTTCTGAGTGGAAGAAGCAAGGGGATAGAAGTGGCCTATAGCAGAAATCTATGTGACCAAGGAGCTCAAGTCATCTATATCCAATCCCTCACTACTTTGTAGAAGTCTCTGTTTGACTCGTCGATAATGGACTTAGTTGAAATCCTCCCTGATAAAAGGAAAAGAAGGACATAGCTGGGATTTCATCCCCCAGTGAACCTTACAATATTTTGTGTCATTTACTGTTTTATTAGTTTACTTTACGTTTGCATATTACATCTTTGAATAAGCTTTTAAAACAGCCAAGCGACTAATTTACTAAAACGAACGCTAAGCTACAAAATCATTTCCGTTGTGTTAGCCCTAATTAAGCGATTGAAACATTACCCTACTTTGTTAATCGTTGAAATCATTAAGTCTAATTTGTCTTTTCTCAAGCGCTTAAGCTCTCCAAGCTAACCTAGCGCTTAAGCTCTCCAAGCGTTCAAATACTTCAAAAGTGATATGAATTTTTAAAGTCGAAAAAGACTTAAGGGTCTTTTCAAACCCCCCCCCCCCCCCTTCTAGACCCTTTCGTATGCCACTTAGGACGAATAAGTGGTATCAGAGCGGTTGAAGTTGAAACCTAACCGTTTCCGAGCGTAACTGCTTGTTTAGATTCATTTTTCTAAACTTTGTTATTTTTAAAATTTCTTTTAAAAACTTCATTTCATGGCCTTTAATAAGATGCCAAAGTTTATTGAGTCAACTTATAGCTCATGGACACTTAGAGCATTTGCTTATCTATGTTCTTGTGATAATAAAATGTGTGATGTGATTACAGATGGCCCAATTAAAATCATGAAAGTTGTAACTCGAGCACCTGGAGCAACAGAAGCTTCTCAAGATGGTTACGTCGAGAAACCAAAGTTAGAATGGACCCCAGAAGATCAAAAAAGAACTAACTTGGATAATGTTGGATGAAGCGCTCTATACTCAGCACTAATAGACAATGAAGGATTATTCAACAAAATCTAGTTATGCAAAACATCAAAAGAATTATGGGATAAATTGGCTATGGTGTGTGAAGGATCAACACAAATGAGAGAATACAAACTCTCAATAGCCATGGAAAGATTTGACCAGTTCAAAATGACGCCAAATGAGACGCTAGATCAATTGGATACGAGATTCACATCGCTTATTAGAGAGTTAGCATCACTGGACAAAGATTTGACAACAAGGAAATGGTCACTAAAATACTCAAAACTCTTCCAAGCAAGTATTTGGCAAAGACTGTTGCGATGAGAGAATCTCAAACATTGGAGAAGATAACTCCAGAGCATGTATTTTCAGAGTTAAGAGCTTCTGAGTTCGAACTGGGTGGAGTCAACGACACATCGACTTCAGCGACTGAATCCAGAGCATTCATCGCCAACATCAAAAATAAGGGAAAATCAGTAAGCAAGGTGAAAGGAACAGAATCAAGCGAGGATGTGGAAATGGCTTTGCTAGACAAGAAATTCAAGAAAATTCTAAGATATGAGAGAACGAATCCTACTAGACAAACTTCATTTCAAACCCCTCCTCCAGCACCAGTGTATTCTGCATCTTAGCCTCCAGCGCCAATTCAATATCAAGCGCCTCCATCACCAATGTGGATGTTAACAACGAACAACGCTATGAAATTCTTTTTAATCGTATGAAACTCACAGATGCTATGAAAGTCTTCGATCACATTTTCACCAAGCATGTGGTGACAGCAACTAGGGCTCACATCAATGATTTCTCAGGTTTCATCTTTCTGAAGCCATACCCCCGGGAGTTCTTTCATCTTTCTGAAGTCATACCCCCAGGAGTTAAGCGCTCATTATCAAAGAGTAATTGACTTGCTAGAAGGGCACTGCAGCCCAGTGCTTGCTCACTCTGTTTTACCATACTTAGAAGATCACTGTAGGCTTTACATTTCTAATCTCCAAGCCCTGCCACAAGATAAGCTGTTGTAAATTAAGCAAGGAGCACCAGAAGATTCCATATTCTTTATTCCAGGGTCCAGCCCCCGGTTGACTCCAGTACATCCTATTGAAGCCATCGGTCCTATGTGGGTAGCTGCTAGAGAAAGTCCCCTTTCAATTTTTCAACAAGAGCTACTCCAGCTAACTAATTCAGAAAATATCCCATGGATCGATATTATGCCATCAACAGGGATGACTCCTGCAGAGATCCCTCCCGAATCCTCTACTATTTCATCATTGCAGTGGATGACCAACTTTTGTCATCTTTATCCTTCAGCACCTCAACATGCTGATTCTGTTTTTTAGCATCCAGCTACTCATGCTATTATTGTCCAAGAAGCCTCATTTTTCTAGACATGAAGACAATCTTTCTAGAAGAAGCCCAAACTAGCGCCCCTGCCCCAGTGATTGTTGAAGATCATACTAGCGCTGAGGCCGATGGAGATGATACAATCATGGACATCGCAGAAGTCCATTCTCTAGACGCTGCTCTTCCATAAAAAAAACACCTATTTCTGAGGAACTTCTCATTAGAGATCTAGCGCGTGCCAAAGTGCCTGTCTCAAAAGACTCGCTGCCCACTCAGGCGTAGTCCTCAAGTGACTCAGATGATGATGATGAAGAAGCCCAAAACTTCAAAACAGTAGTTAAGAATTCTCTAAGTGATATCAAGGGCTCGTGTTCTCGGTTGGAACAACCGAACAATTCAATGCTTAATCAAGTAGACAGAGTTATCCTCGCTGACATGAAAAATGCTAACAAGCTTACAATCTCTGTCATGAATAGCTTGTCATGAATAGTTTAGCACCGCTTATCAAAGATCTTTCTGACAGCTTCAATCGAATGCTAATCGAGAATGCATCTGCGGATGCTGATCGTCACACCCTTACCAACTCATCAGCTGAGAACATAGCTACTCAAGTAACTCTCTTGATCGATGAAGCCTCTTCGAAAAGACCTTTCCGAGATTTGCTCATCACAAGTAGCTCTTGATACTAATGTCAAGAAAAGGGAAAAGGGTAAGTCCAAGAGCTTGGCATCCTCTGAGGATAAGCGCTGGGATGATCTACAAAATGCAATTTATCAGATCCAGTAAGTTGTTCACAAGAAACGTAAATTTGATAAAGGCTACCCGATTCTGGATTTCACAGTTGAGCTACTCGAAGAATTAGGACCGTTTGTAGTTTATGTACCTCTCTAACTCAATCCAAGACGCGCTCCAGTCACAAGAACTTATGAAATCTTTGAAGAACTCTTATGTGAACTTAGAGTAGACAACTCTGTCTGGCACAAGCGCCTAAACAGCTTTGAGGAATTGGCCGAACATATGGGAAATGTACAGTTCACCAATAGCACTCATTAGAAAATGTGGGAGGCAAAAGACAAATTATGGAAGTTTGCAGAGATGCTCTCTGAACAAGAGCAAAAGAAGCTATACCTAAAGAAACCACAAACTTCCTCATCACAAAGAAAGCACTAGAATCTTATTGTTCTATGCTTTAAGCGCTCCATATCTTTATCTCTTTTTGTTTTCTATTTTTCATTTAAATGTTTTCATTGTACCTTACTGAACTTAACGATATATTCAATGAATGAGTTTGCTGAAACATCTCGTTTCTGGCTACATGTACTAACTTATAGCTAACCTCTAACTTTCAAAACACTAACTTTACATTATCTTTGGTAATCTTCAAGCTCCTAAACTATAAAAGAGTTATAAAAGTTAAGGTCTTGATATCATCAAATAGGGGGAAATTTTTAGGAATTTCATGTTATAAGTTTTGATGATGACAAGATAGGATTTAATGTTAGACCCCAAAATAATGTAATCTAGTGCCTATCTTCCTATCTCATAGGAAGTAAAGAGATTGCACTGAATACATGGACAAATATTTTACACTATATACAAATGCTAATAAGATTTAAGTGAAAACAAATATAATGCCTTTTATTATAAATTAATAAGTCAGTTACAAATTGATGGCCTTATACAATCTATCCTTTATAGCATCTGATGACATAATCCTAACACCCGATCCTTCTCCCTTGTCACCATGAACACGCGGCTTAAAAGCAATGACCTTATACCTCAACATGCAGGCTCGTGATGTCTGTTTGGTCATATCCCGGGTATGCCACAACTCACTTCACCCCACACGCCCTCAGAACACTCCGTGTTTAGGTGTTGATGTTTGACCATGGATAGCGGGAACCATCTAAGACTGCAAGCCCCCACTTGACTACCCTAAACCCTGCCCTATTCACGCCCGACTCTTGGGCCCATTTCCCTATATATACATATGAGTTAAAACTTGGCCCTTATATGGATATTAGTGGTATCAAGCCAATGTTATAATTATCAAGAGGTACTAATACATATTTAATCAAGTAATCTTCAAATGTAAGACCAATATTGAAGTATATTAGTTTTACGAAACCTCGGGTACTATAGGGGTATTTTGGTAATTGTACACAAGATTTTCTATGTATAACAAATACACTCCTCTATTGACGTAAAGGTAACTTTTAAGTCGAGAAAATTGCATTTTTGATCTCATATGTTTGGTCTTTTTCAATTATGGTCTTATTCGTTATAAGATTCTCACATTGTGTCCAATAACTTTTAAAATTTCTTACATTTGGTCCCAACCAAATTTTGCATCCTAAATTTAATAGTTAACTCCGTTAGTCAATATTAAGACCAATATTTTTTGGGAGATTTATGAATAAAACGCCATGATATTGAATAAAATTTGTGTGTTAGTGCATTCACGCATGACTTCTCCAAAAACAGTCAATCAAATAATAGACTAATAGAGTTGACCGTTAAACTAAAAATTTGGTTGGGACCAAATGTAAGAATGTCTAAATGTTACGGGGCACAATGTGAGAGTCTCGTAACAAATGGGACGATAATTGAAAAAGGCCAAACATATGGAACCAAAAATGCATTTTTTTCCCTTTTAAGACCCTATATAATGGTGCAATAAGTTTCTTACACATGAGGGTATAATTGTCCTCAAAATATGATCGACTACGGTCAATTTTTTTTAAAATTTATGAGTTTTTAGAAAAAAATACAAGGACATTTATGATTGAAAACGATTCCATTAGGATGAATTCCGCCGTGTAAGGCTTTGCAAACTACAGGAGGTTATATTTAATTATCGAAAGATGGAGTGTATATTTATAATTAGGTCTTTTATGAGGGAGTGTAGATGTAATTAACACTAATAAGAATGGTTAATAAAATTATGATGTTTGGTCTAAACTGAAGAACCAAATTATGCATGGTTCAAGATTTGTCAAGTCTGTCGTCTTGTGAATTCTTCTGCTTCAGTTATCTACACTTGAAAAGTTATCTTTCTCAAAAGGTTGGACTGTATAGATAAGATATATAAGTTTGTCCCAGCTCGACTTGATAAATATTTTAAATTATGCAAAAAAAAATAAAATATATATATATATATATATATAATATTCAATTTGACTTGATTAAAGTTTCATTAAGTTAATAATTAAATCATCAAATCTAACTTTAAAAAAAACACAGGTCTCACTTGTCCAAAGAAGTCTCAATTATGGGTCCAAACAGGTTTTGTAGTTCCAATTCCTGACGGCTCTGGATCCTTCGGTATGCGGTCCCAATTTCGATTCCAGAGTCCCCTTAAACTATTGCGGGCGGTTCTGGATCCATGAAGAATCGCCCCGTTGATATCTTAGATCCATGGATGGATCCGGGGGGGAGTGGGAGGCCCGACCACCCTGAGATTTTAAATTTTTAATGTTGGGTATATATGCGTATGCTATGGCCCCCAGAAAAGTGTAAAATAGATATTATTTCATTCAAATAGAAGCCAACTCCAACCGAGTTGGTAAGCACCAGTCTAGTTCTAACTAGGGATGGCAACGGATCCGGGTTGGACCCGGAACCGTCCCGACGGTTCCGGTTCCCCCGTGTCTAACCGGATTCGGTTCCAGCTTATACGGGTCCTAGCGGTTCCGGTTTAAAAAAAAACAAATTAAAAATATAAACCTTGAATTCTTGGCAACTGAAAGCGGAAAAAAAATACAAAAAAGGGAATTAATACTAATTAACAGAAAAAAATGATCTTATACGGTAGTAAATTACTTGGAACCAAGGTCCATTTGCTACTGTTATAACATAAAAGGTAAAAGGGATGGAAAACCGGATCCAAGCAAAAATGATCTTATACCAGCAATGAGAGAAAATGGAAAAGAGTAGACAGTGATTAACTTTAATTATTTGTCCTTAGCTGTCTGATGTTGTATACAGGGGTAACCTTGTTTGAATTCAGACTTTGTCTTCCTGCATTCAAGTATATATACATATATATATATATATATATATATATATATATATATATATACTGTGAGGATCTTATTTTTATCTTTAGTAGACTGTTTTGTTACTATATCCCTATTATAAAGGGATTCTTTTGTTTGGAGTAGTCTCCAAAATAAGTTAGAATTAGTGGCTGATTTCTTGCTTTTCTGTTTTTGCTGTGAATAAGGCTTATACAAAGCAAACGTTGCTGCTAAATGTAAATAAGAAATTCCTCCAAAAATTTCATCATCTTCTTTTAAGTTTTTCTCATACTTAACATATACATATATACATATATATATATATGTATACCTATATTGTATATATGTGTATTTTTTTATTTTTTTATTTTTTTTTGGTGATAATATTGTATATATATGTATACGTATGCATATATATACGAATATATATATGTATATATATGTATATTGTATATATATATGTATAGATATTCATATATATACGTATATATATATATATACAAAAAAGAAGAAAAAATACAAAAAAAAGGAAAAGAAAAAAGGCAAAACTCTAGCCAAAAAAAAAAAGAAAAAAGTCTTGAGGTTCCGGTTCCTAACTCGTGGGTACCCGCGAATCTCAAGGTCCCGGTTCCAAAATCGCGGGTACCCCGCGAGTCTCACGGTTCCGGTTCTCGCGGGTACCCGCAAGCGGTAGTGTAAAAATAATATTCGAGGGTACCCGCGGGTCTAGTGGTTCCGGGTCCTAGCTGTTCCGGATCCTTCATTATACGGTTCCGATTCCGGGCCCCAAAAAATTATGCGGTTCCGATTCCAGGTCCTCAAGAACCGACCCGGAACCAGCCCGTTGCTATCCCTAGTTCTAACCCATTTAGTGGGAGCTTAGGGGTTCGGGTGGTCTTCGTGCCTTTTTGTCTTGGTTCTTTATAAGCCTTTTTTTAAATTTATTTAGATAACTTTTTTTCAATTAAAAAAGTACTTATTTTCAGTTGAAAAGGTAATCACGAAATTGGAAAATGAAACCCTGTTTTCTTCTAATTTTGATATTTGTTTTCAATTAAAGAAATACTTAATTTTGAATTTTAAAAAGTAAGAAAGAGAAAAGATGTAGTAAAATTGTCAACAACTCTATTATTCATTTTTAAATTTCTCTCTTCTAATTATTAGGATTAAATTTTAAATTTGTTTTCCTAAAATCTATAAGAAAAAGTACAACATCAACAAATCTAAAGACCAAAAAAACAAAAAAAAACTACCGACACCATTCATTTATTTAAAATTTATCCACAACAAGGTAGCATAATGTGATTGTATTAGTTTTAAGGGATAATTGCAAAAAATTCCCTAACTTATGGGCTATATACACCCCCCCTGGCTAGTTACATCCATCTTCCTAATAAGAGGGATGTCCAATGCAAACTAACGGAAAGTACTCAATGTCTATTTTGTCCTCAAGCAAAAAAGGAAAAAAAACCAAAGGAAAAATCTGAAATTCTCAAAAGATAGTTCTACCCCTCTATGTAATAGATGGCCAACCATCACCTGAAAAAAATCTGGAATCGGTTACTGTTCATCTTCTTCCCGAATACGATGAACAGTATAAATTAAATTCTTTTTAATTTTTTTATTTATTATATATATTAAGTATATTATATACATTATTTATATGATTTTTCAAAAATATATATATATATATACATATATTTTACCTAAATACATATATTTTACCTACTAGTTCATGGACACCCTTGCTCCTGTCCGCCTTCTCTGAAAATATTGTTAATGTTCATGGTGTGTGTGTATATATATATTCAACTACCAGAGTATATATATCATAAAAATATAAAATTCAAACTTGCAAGTGGCGCTTCGACGCGGGTGGGGGAGGGGATATGGGAGGCAATTGGGTTGGGGTGGGGCGGCGAATGTCGGGGCGGTTGAAGCTTGGGGTTTGATGGGGGAGGGGGAGGGGGAGGGGATTGGTTGAGGATGGGGGGATTTGTTGTTCATCGTCTTCATTGAAGACGATAACTGTAAAATAATTTTTCTATTTTACCTTTTTTCTTATTAGTTGCATATATTATGTATATTGTATATTATATTTATATGATTTTTGTTAAAATATATATGCATATATATATATATATCATAGAAAATATATTATTTTTCTTTTCTTGACATATCATAGAATTTTTAATATTTTATTAATTAAACCAATTATCTTTATTTACAATCACCTCTCTCAATCTCTAAATGGATTGCATGCAGCCCCTCACATGAAAAGGGTAGGTTCGTCCAAAAAAATAGTCAACATTCATAGCAAGTCAACCCAGGGGCAAAATTGGATTTTAAGTGATGATGTAATTATATATATTTTCTTATTTAATCATATGACAACTAGGCACTCAAAACATGGGGAATTAACGTGATACATAGTCTATTATAGATAAATTTTATGATAAAAGAATGCCGTATACAATTTGGATTTACTTTTTTCAAGATTTGTTTATATATTTCCAAACTACTACAAGTTTTAGTGAAAGTCAAATTTTTTACATGTGGTTATTGATATTTTACATATCTATTAAAATGAAAATAAATTTCAATATTTACGCAGAAATTTTTTGTCAAAAAAAATAATAATAATGCAATTCAGCCCTCCCAATGTTTCATTTAATTTCCGGATCCGTCCTTGCCTAAATCTAGCTTCTGTCGACCTCAAAAGCCACCATGCATGGCCAAGCACAAACCTCTTCCTTGTCTTTCCACGGGACTTTTCACCAGGCTGAAATAAATGGTTACTGTTAGATTCAATCTGATAATTATATGGACTATAAATAAATAAGTGTGATTTGGGGGCTACGAAACAGAGTTAAGCCCTTAAAAGTGATCAAATAAAGTTATTGGGCCTTTTAATATATTATTGAAATTATGGGCCTTCTATGTGTGGAGACTAAAGTGCAATTACTAATTTTATGATAGGCTAAATTAGTAATTGTTAATAACTGCATAAGTTATTAAGGTTTTGTGGTTCCCCAAGTTAGAACGTGAAGTCAGTTCTCTGATCTCCCATCTTCAGACAAACTGCAAGAGAGAAAAGAAGGTTTCTCAAGAGGAGGCTTACGTTTCAAGACGCAGAAGAACTGCAATCTTCTATTCAAGAAGGATTTCTTCCAAAGCCATGAATTCATGTATGTTTTCTCCTTCACCACTCCAGAATCGTGAATGTCATGTGGTTCTAAAGATTTGGGGCATTCAATTTTCTATCAAGTGGTATCAGAGCCCTACTTTTTTTTATGTTTTTTTTTAACATCAAACAAACATATATTAAGAAACCAAAGCAAAGTCGGATCCAAGTAATGGAAAGAAAGATGCAGGATAGACGATTGCCACACATACTCGTCACAAATCATAAAAAATCTACTTGACTCTAGGTCGAGAAGAAAATAAGCATTAAAATACAAATGTCAATGAACGAGGGAGAAACGTGTTTACCTTTTCTTAGATGATCTTTACCCATGGTGGAAAAGAAAAAGACCTCATAGAAAGAGAATTTCTTCAAATCAAAATTTTGGGAAGGTTAAAGTATGAGTGGGAGGAAAAGTGACAGTCATCACACCTACCTCTATTTAAATAAAAAAAGTAGGTGGAATGGCCTTCAAGACCACCACTCCAGTACAAACTGGAACTGAATAGAATTGCATACACAGCGCTATTTCTACTCCTAGATATCCCATTAGGTAAACACGAGAGTGGGGGGCATTATGATGTGCACCAAAAATGTCTAAGGACATTATGGTAATTAACCTGCCCCTAGCATGGGCTGGGGCACCACCCGTGTATCAATTCCCTTTTAATATCCCAATCGAGCCTAAACTGACGATTCAGCAGGAACATGGGTCGTTACGTTATTGAGGGCGTAAAGTTAATTGGGCTACTTTAGTAGTCCAAAGCCTAAGTATGGGGTATATTAATAAGTCTGGTGGGCTACTGCTAGAAGTAAGCCCACGGCCCATAGCCCAACAACAGCTCCATATAAATACCTCAGAGGAGCTGGTGAAGATTCATTATAATTTTAATATAACGAACTGACTTGATCCCATTTCATTGGGCGCGTAGACAGCTTACTTAAAGCGAGTGTAGTCTATAAATTCATCAACCCCCAACCTAGTTTGTCGTGAGTTGAATCAGATTCTCCACCCCACGTGGTAATTCACGTGATAATTTCTGACTGACGAATTTTACCATCATCAGTGCCCAAATAGTAAATCTAGGCGTAGTTGTGCCAATTTATTTGTTCATAATTCCAGATTAATTGTGATTGACTTTTTTCCGTTTTAATATATATTATCTAGTCATTTAATCATCCAAAAAAAAAAAACCAATCTATGTACGAATATTTACAATCTACTACTTTTTGTATGACTAGTAAACAACACGTGCGTCGCACGTTAATCATATAATCTTGCTAAAGCAATTCATATACATAGATATTGTTCAAGTTAATTAATGAACTACAAAATAAATTATCATTATTTACAAAATTAAATATTGATTGACATGAAAAGTTGAATGAATATTTGAAGAAATTAAGTTATTTGAAAATCAAGACTTATATAATAATATCACTAACTAAATATTAATGACTCCAAATTTGGACATTTGTGCAGTCTTTTATTTTATTTTTTTATTTTTTTTGTTTCTCCATTTTTTATAGCAATAAGATTATAGTTGATGCAATGCCAAAATGAGTAGGTTGAACGGATGAAATGAAATCAACCCTTCACAAATAAGGTTAGTCAAGTTCTTGAATGTAAAAGAAAGGTGGTTAAATAAAAATGAAGTGATGTGCGAGTCATCACTAAATGAAATGACAAATATTGAGTTATAATAGCATATGTCAATATATCTCCCAAAACCATGAGGTAACAATGATTTACTATTTTATTTTTTGTATTATTATAATTAATTAATATTAGCAATGAAGTAAGATAAAAAAATGGCGCCTGATTGCAATGCTTTCCCCAGTCTCTCTTAGTAAATTATTTTTTGTATGCCTTTTGTGTTGATATTTAATTTTCTCGATTACGTAATGATTATATAATTAATTAAAAATCAAAATAAAATCAACAATGTGAATAATTTATATTTATTTGTATTATAAATTTGTTTGTTCGAAGTTCAAGCAGATTAAATTTTCTTTTTAATCTTCTTCTTTTAATGAATAAATAAATAGGATCGAGTAATCTTGTCTAGATGTAATTTAATAGTAGAAATATAATGTAATTATACTTTTTATTGTTATAAATACTAAAAATTTATTTTTATTATTTGTTTTTGACTCTTTCACCATTAGAAAATTGAATTATATCGGGATATTTTAGATTTAAAAGTCACTAAATTTATGTATGATTAAAGTTAGGATTCCAAATTTTATGGCGAGTAAGCTAAGGAATTTAAATTTAGAATTCATTAGTTTATTGAGCTAGGTTTTTCATTCATATGCATCTTAACTTATGATATAAAATAAGTTGATTGGATATGTGTTCCCACTTCCTAGAATTTAGTATTAAATGTAAGTTTGTTGTAACGTATATGTTGGCATATTGGACTCCCAATATCTTTTTTTTTTGAATGAATAAATAAATAGAAGTAACCGTATTTAGAGTCCTATTGTAACTATATTTCTTAATAGACATTTGAAATTTATTGTTACTCTTTTTGCCATTAAAAAATTGAATTACAAAGGGATATTTTAGGTGTATATAAGAAGTTTCAAGAAACAACCTGTTGGTCCCAAGTGGCATACGAAAGGGTCTAGAAGGGGGGGAGGGGTTGAATAGACCCCGAAGTCTTCTTCGATTTCAAAAAAATTCGTATTAAAATGTTTTGGACGCTTGAAATGTAGACGCTTGACTAAGCGTTTACTTTAAATATAGACGCTTAGGCTAAGCGTCTGATGAAGACTGTTTTAGAAAATTAACTTAGATTTTAAGATTTGAATACTTTAACCAAATAGGTCTAAGCGTTCAGTTCTTTAATCAGAGTTAGCACAGTAGAATAAAAGCTTTAGCGTCACAAGAAAATGTTTTAGTTGCTTAGTGCTCTCTTGAGTTTTACTTAACAGTCTTATACAAAGATATAATAATATGAAGAATGACTGTAAAGTAAAAAGCACGATATTTGTAAGGTTCGTTGGGTGGTGTAATCTCAACTACGTCCTTCTTCTCCTCAAACACTTGGAGGCAATCCACTAAGATGGTTCTCAAAGAATCACACAGAAACTTCTACAAATTAGGGAGAGATGGATGTTGATGACTTGAGCTCCTTGATCACACAGATTTCTGCTCCAAATCACCTCTATCCCCTTGCTTCTTTCACCCAGAAATAATGCAAGTATCCAACTTCGACTTCACACAGATTGCGAGGCTTGGATGGGGTTTTTCTAAACGGTTTGTTTGATTTTGATGAAGTTCAAACAACTTGTCAATATCTCAATAGTAGTGTGGGTTTCTTCAAAAGGAATGTTAGAGATATTGGTTGACTGTCTCAGGAATTAAAGAAAAGCAAGGAGAATGTTTGCTTGAATATTCTGGCTTTTCTGAGAGTTTAAGGAATGAGACTTCGATGCAACAGCAATTTGGCTTGGAATTGATTGTTGTTTTTGGCTTGTTGTTGAAGTCCTATTTATAGACATTTTTGGAAAAAGTGTCTGTTTGACACATGCACAGGCGCGTGTCTCTCACTTCCGTGAGTGAACAACTTTTGTCCTTTTTCCTAAAAATCTGCTGCACAAAAGTTGGTGCTGCAGTCTGTGAAAAGTTGACAGTCCAATAGAGTGGTTTCTCCGTACGTGTGAAAGTGCTTATCCCATTTAATGCTCTTATCAGCATTTAATGCATTTGAATTAAATACCCGTTGGTATTTAATGCTCTGAGAATAATTGCATTAAACTCCTTCTGGACTTGGAAATAAACTCAGGTGAAATTCATCATTGATAGACACTTATCCATCCTTGAATTGCTTCTGCCTAATAAGGTAACGCTTGATATAGCTGGATATTTAGACGCTTGGAAACTTCATCTTCATTCAGACTTCAGGCGCTTAAGTCTTCAAACTTAACTACTGGTAAACTCATTCAGAATTCATCAGACGCTTAGCCTAAGACTACTTAGCCTAACAATCTAGAGTAAAACAAAACGAAGCCTATAAAGCCTATTACAAATCTAACGCTTCAAAGCTTATACATGATTTCTACTAAAATCAAACTTACATATTTTGGGGTCTAACATAAACTCCTAATTGTCATCATCAAAACATCTAACATGTAATTCCTAACAATTTCCCCCTTTTTGATGATGGCAATACTTACTCTTTTATAGTTCAAGAGTTAAATAGCCAAAATAAAAGTTAGCTTCGGTTAGATAAGGTTAGTTAAAGTTAGTTACGCTTTAACGAGTTGTTTCAGCTGAAAAATGCATTTTATATATATAAATGATTACAGGCATTTTTACAACTAAACAAGAAATTTCATAAGAGATAAGAATATAGATAATGTAAACCAAAAAGCTTTGACAACTTGGTCTAACTTTGTATCGCTTGGACATTTCAGCTCAAATAGCTTCAGTTATGCTATCCTCCAAGGTCATCATCGCTTCATGATCTTTGTCGATTATGAGCTTATTCTCTTCTTGAAATAAGCAAAGTGTTTGTCCCAATCAGTTGGGTCAATACCAATATACCTTAAGCAAATTCTGAAAGTTCGGTTGAAGTCAGACATCTGCCTTTCTTCAGCTAAAATTCTTGGATCTGTCGGTTCTGGAATTGACTCTCTTTGAAGAGGAATGTCAAACTGTTCAAGCCGTGCTCTAGTAGGTATTGGTAGATTTGGATATAGAGCTAGTGGAGGTTCTCTTAGCGTTCTACTAGGCGCTCCAGCAGGATCACATACTCCATAAGAAGGTATCCAAGATGGGAGTCTTGACTCAAAGAGAGTAGATAAATGCTGACGCTTCGGCGAAGGAGGAGGATCTTAAGCTCTTGAACCAGATGCTCTTTTCTTTTTCTCCTTTTCTCTTCTCTTCCTCTTATTGCCATCATCAGCCTTTAGAAAATGTTCTGTGACTAGGCTAACCTGAGAGGCAATCTGAGACAATGAAGCTGTAATATCATTAAAACGCTTGTCGAACTGTTCGTTTATTGAGATAATCTTAGCGTTGGTAGCATCAATAATCTCTTGAAATTCTCTACGAAACTCATCCACAGCCGCTTGCGCAAAACCTTCCATATGACCTATTTGAGCGTTCATGATTTGAGATTCAATCTTTGCCAGATCTGTCTTAATCCAATGAAGGGATTCTTCATTGTGAGTAGCTTGATTTCTCATCTCCTCTAAGATAGATTTCAATAAAGGTCCAAACGCTTGACCCACATCCGATAGAACTGCTTGAGGAGCCGGTCGCTTGAATTTGGATGTATGCTTGAGTGAGTCAAGGGGAGCTTGATATGCACGATCAAAAATTGTACCTCGTACATCAGTTTGAAGATCCTTAGCAGTATCAGCAATAACAAGTTCAGGAGCGTCAGGAATATCCTCTGGTTGAGACGCTTGAACTGGTTCTTCAGCAGACACTGTAATATTTTCTACTGCGGAGGGTGCAGACGCTTCAAGTAACTTAGCAGATTTTTCCTTAGGAGCTGACTCTGGTTGGCGAAAATCATCAAATTGGAAGTTCCAATTTGCTAGCTCTGCATATGAATTTGAAGTAGCTTCCAGAAGTTTAGTTAGGCGTGAGAGAGAGATGCAAGTGCCATGAATGAAGGTGCGGAGCGGACTATCTCTGGCTTGGACGTACATTGGACCCATGATGTCCAATATGTGGTTTAGGAAGATCCTTGACTGTGGCTTTGGAATGAGAAATAATGTATATGGGCAGTAATGCAAGGAAAATCCAATAATCCGATCTGTAGGAAGACGCTGTGACGTGTGAGCTTTTGGCACATACCTGTAGTAATAGTCTTCCAAATACGGATACACTGCCCGAGCTATACCTTGATTGCGTTCAAGTAAGGAAAAAACATAGGCATAGTGTTCGCTTACTTCCTGTCCGATAAAAGGTAGAAGTGGATAACCTTGGAAGTTTCGAATCCTCGAGCCATTTGGCTTCCGTAGATTGTCAGTGAAGATCTTGTTAAAATGAGGAATGGGAGCCATGATCTTCATCATCAATCTAAAGTTTTCATCGCAATGACTTGGTGAGAAGTTCAAACAGGATGGAGATGAAATGCCACTGGTGGACGCTTGAGCGTTGAATTGGAGAGGAGTAATAGACAGTCTGTGCAACGCTTGACGCAGACAATGCTCTATGTGTTGCTGAAATTTAGCTAACTTGGCAACAGGTCCAACTCGCTCTTGATGCTTTAGAAGACAATACTTGGCAAACTGACGCTTCTTGTCATGCATGCATATGCCAAATAGATGGGGAGCTTGAACTAATTCTGTGAACGTATATCTATGGCCCACATACGCTTCAACCCAGTTGACTTCTGTCATAAAGTAGTCTGTTCCAGCATTAACCATAGCTCAAATGCCTTCATGATGGATATCTCTGATAAACTCAAAGCGATATCTATCAGGTTGATAGTTAGCATTCCAGACGCTATCAAAATATGCATCAGCTTCAGTCTGGATCAAATTCGTTAAAGATTCGAGACGCTCACCAGCATGAATTCCTTTGTTCTTCCAAAGTCGAAGAGGATTGACAGAATTCTTGTTCTCATCACTGTTTGCTATAAGAGGAAAGTGTGTGTAACCTTCTCTGTTTAAGACTTCCTCTGAAGGGTTGAGAAACTCTTGGCGAAAAAGATCATACACTCTGATGTTGTAGTCTCTCAGAGCAAAACCAGTAGACTTACTGTGCCCATAATCCAGGTAGTAGGCGAGATCCACATAACATCTAGGAGTTCTTCCTCCTTGTCTATTTTCTTGAAGAATAAGAGAAGATGGTATCTGACCAGGAGATTTACTAAATTGAAGGGCAAGATAGTACTTCCTCTCAATTTCTGTCAGCTCGGTGTTGAACACTATATCCCTGATCTGATTGTCGATGTCAAATAGCGAGGCTACCTCATTCTCAGCATTAATGTATCTTTCTTTATTATATCCTGCTGGAATGAAGTCTTCTTCGAGCGCTGGGGGCATAAAATTGATTGAATGATCAATCGTCTTCAGTGAGTCCAGCTTGAAGAAGTGCCTTAGCTTTGTAACGTCTTCAGCAACGCTCTGACCTTCTGAGCGTGCCTCTGTTATAGCCGGAACACTAATTGACTCTTGAATCGTTTGGGGAGCAGGTTCCTCTACTTCAAGTGTAGCAGCTTCTGCGGAAACGTCTTTGGCAATAGCCACAACTTCTGTCATCTCAACATCTAGGTGGACGTTTTTTGATGCTTCAGCAGCAGCTGGAACTAAAGCTGTAACACATGAACTATCCTCTATAAGAGCAGGATCTTCTACAGATGTAGGAATAGAAATGCTGTGGAAAGAAATAAACTTACCCTGAGAACTTGTCTCAACAGCAACGTGAGCGCTTGGCTCAACAGTCTCAGGCTTCTCAGGAACAGGAGCAGCTTGACGCTTGCTTATCCGGGTACGCTTAAAGATCTTCTTTACATTTACTCCTTCAATGAGCTTGAGCGTTTGAGCGGGAGGAGCGGTAGATGGTTCCTCAAAGTCTATTTATAAATAATCCCTTCCAGCTTCCTACGTCTGATGAGAGGAATCTTGTCCTCTGCCTCCTCATCAGTGTCCTCATCATCCTTTTGAGGAGAAGGCATGACTTGAGCCTTGGGCTTTCTGGGAGCCCTCTTCTTTGTTGCAGTCGGACGCTTCATGGCTTCTTCTGGAACTGGACGCTCAGCTTCTTAATCTAACGCTTTGCGTACTTCCAAACACACAGATAGTGGTCTAGCAGCACCACCAACCTTGGGAGGATTGAACAGATTGTTCAGAATTCTTTTTCCCAGCATCTTGGTCTTGTTCAGCGGTTAACCAGATCAGTAGACACAATCTGATTTATACAATAGGTCGCTCAAAATAAGCCCATAAGGTTTATTTGGGGCGCTTAAACAGTCTCTAAACCTTCCAAATACATACTCACTCCAGTTTATCTTGAGATTGAGGAGCATTGCCGTCATCATCTGAAATTGCACTGGGTTCACCTTATCAAAGGTACCCACTCTGTATTCTATAATCTTGCTATAGAAGTCAGCCAACAGTCGGTATTTGGATACCAAATCTTTCTTTTCAAAGTGCTGTTTGTAGGGTACACCTTCATAAGCACTCATGGTTGTCCATGCTTCTTTGATTTGATTCAAAGTGACGCAATCCATTGCCTCACCCTCATTTGGGAGATTGAAGTTCTTGGCAATGGAAGCAACAGCAAAACAAATTACTTTGGTGGCTCCTTCTTGGATAGAGGGATGAGACAAGAGATAGACTTCTTCTCGGCAGAGAGTTTAGCAGTTTTCCAGAAGAGGTCGACTTTCATTGGAAACAGATAGGAATACTTGGTAACTAATGTTTTGAGCCCAGCCTTGGTTACCATGTCCATCATATCAGTTAGGTTGATCTGAGGTTGTTCATAAAGAAATTTCCAACCGACAACAAGGCCTTCAGTCACCTTGATGATAGGCTCGGCCAAAATAGAAGCAGATTTCTTTGGTGCCATTTTCAATGAAAAAGATGAACTGAGATTTTTCTTTTGCTTTGAAAGAGAGAGAGAGAGTAAAATTTGCAGAGAGTAAAGTAAATAATTTTCTGCAAAAATTGTGTTTTAAATGACATAGAAGAAAATTTTTGAAACTTGTGTTCTCTAGTCTCTGTAGGATTTAGACACGTGTAAAGAATTTCTTTTAATTTTGAATCTCAGCCATGAAAATATTAACTGCGGATGCGAGTTTTGTGTAAGAGAGAGAAGTTACATTTGGTAACTCCCATATATAATGATTTGACATCCGAGAGTTAAATTTTGAAAAACGTTTAGGATTTTCAGAGTGTAGTACACGCGTCTAATGGTACACTAACACGTACATAGCACATGCTATTTCTGAACAGCCATTTTGAAAAGTTTTGATTACCCGCCAGTTTGATGTGATGGAAGCATGTAGCTAGAGTACAACATAGACTGTTGAGTCTATCCACTACTTCAAGAAGCTTGTAAAATTTATGCATGAGTTTTATAAACGATTTTATATTGAGTATTGAATGGAATTGGTTCCACGCTCAACATATACCATTCGTTGTTAAATTTATATCGACGATTGAAATTTAGATCCTTTTATATTTTTAGCGTCAACATATTGTGCATAAATAATTATGAGCGTTGATGATCATGCATATGAAAATTTTTGATCATTGACGCTTGGAATATGTTTCAAGTACAATTTTAAGGTTCCCCTTAAGTTTGATAACTTGTAACAACTTTTCAAAATCTTTTGGACATCAATAAAGTGGATTCCCCCTAAATCATATGTCTAATAAAATATGATGCATAATGATTAAGCGTTTAAATCAATCATACCTATTTCACTTCTCAAAGTGAGAAAACGTTGTTCGTTGAGCGCTTGGGTGAAGATATCTGCCAAGTGTTTGTCAATTCCAATAAAATGCATGGAAATATCTTTCTTTTGAACATGGTCACTAAGAAAATGGTATCTAATGTCAATATGTTTGGTTCTGGAGTGAAGAACAGCGTTTTGAGTCATAGCTAGAGCGCTTTGGTTATCAGAATGAATGGGGGTTGGACCTAGGATTATACCATAATCTCTAAGGTGTTGCCTCATCCATAACACTTGTGCACAACAACTTCCTGCAGCTACATACTGAGCTTCGGCTGTAGAGGTAGCTATGGATTGTTGTTTCTTACTATGCCATGCAACTAACCTATCACCTAGAAATTGACATGTACCACTAGTACTCTTACGATCTATTTTGCAGCCTGCAAAATCTGCATCTGAGTAACCAATTAGTTCAAAAGGAGAGTCCCTAGGATACCATAAGCCCACATTTTGTGGTGCACAACAACTTCCTGCAGCAACATACTGAGCTTCGGTTGTAGAGGTAGCTATGGATTGTTGTTTTGCCATGAAACGAACCTATCACCTAGAAATTGACATGTACCACTAGTACTATTACGATCTATTTTGCAGCTTGCAAAATCTGCATCTGAGTAACCAATTAGTTCAAAAGGAGAGTCCCTAGGATACCATAAGCCCACATTTTGTGTGCGTTTTAGGTATTTAAGGATCTTTTTGGCAGCAATTAAGTGTGACTCTTTAGGATCGGCTTGAAACCATGCGCATATGCATACCGAAAACATAATATCAGGTCTACTAGCAGTAAGATAAAGAAGTGATCCAATGATACCTCTATAATTAGTGATATCAATATTCTTTCCACTTTCATCTTTATCTAACTTAAGCGTTTGGCTCATTGGAATTTTTGAATATGATGCATTTTCCATACCAAATTTCTTAATCATATCTCTTGTATATTTAGCTTGGTTAATAAATATGCCATTAGGGAGTTGTTTAACTTGTAATCCTAAGAAGAAAGTTAATTCACCCATCATGCTCATTTCAAATTGTTCTTGCATCATTTTTGAAAATTTCTCACACAGACGCTTATTAGTAGAGCCAAATATAATATCATCAACATAAATTTGGACTAAGAGAATATATTCATTATTGGAAATTTTAAATAAGAAAGATAGAGAGATTGTCATACCATGCTCGGGGTGCTTGCTTAAGCCCATAAAGTGCTTTGTCTAGCTTGTAAACCATACCCTTACCATGGTTGTTGATGAGTCCCGGTGGTTGCTCCACATATACTTCTTCTTGGAGTTTATCATTCAGGAAAGCACTCTTCACGTCCATTTGATACACTGTAAATTTGTTGAACGTTCCATACGCTAGAAACATACGAATTGCTTTAAGACGGGCGATAGGAGCATATGTCTCATCCAAGTCAATTCCCTCTTCTTGGCAATATCCTTGAGCAACGAGTCTAGCCTTGTTCCTTATCACAATGTCATTCTCATCCATCTTATTTCTATATACCCATCTAGTTCCAATAACTCCTTGGTGAGTTGGTCTTGGTACTAGCGTCCAAACCTTACTACGCTCAAATTGATTCAGCTCTTCTTGCATGGCTTCAATCCAACTTGGATCACTTAGCGCTTCATCCACTTTCTTTGGTTC
Source organism: Buddleja alternifolia (assembly GCA_019426215.1). Lineage (NCBI taxonomy): Eukaryota > Viridiplantae > Streptophyta > Magnoliopsida > Lamiales > Scrophulariaceae > Buddleja > Buddleja alternifolia. The sequence goes on from CM033403.1 coordinate 8,567,544, forward strand.
CATTTGAGATAGAAAACTTGCAAACATAACCTCATTAAATGTAGCGGCTCTAGTCCTAACAAGCGCTTCAATATCTCCAATAATCTGCTCAGGTGGATGATCACGCAGCCATAGTCTATCTGGTTGGAATGGGTTAAGAGGTTGAAAAGGCGCTTGACGATCAGACGCTTAACTTCCCTCTTGCGTAGGCGCTTCAAGTTCACCAATCCTTGTTTGCTCTCGATGATCACTTTCTTCATGATCATTAGTAGATCTTGCATTGTTATTCGGAATATCCTCACGAGTAATCTTAGGAGGTGGCACTAAGATCTCATCATCGTCGTCACTATCATCATCAATGGTAATCTTAGACGCTTGATGACATAGATCTTCAACTCCTACATCATTCACATTAACCTTACTCGGTTCTTGGTTAGCATCCTCAAAAACAACATGAATAGATTCTTCAACCTTCGATTTGATTTTGTTTAAGATGCAAAACTTCTTTCCATTCTTGGCGTAGCCTAGAAAGATTCCCTCATCTGCTTTAGGATCAAATGTCTTTAGGCTTTGGGATCCATTATTATGGATAAAACATTTAGAACCAAAGATATGAAAGTATGAAACATTTGGCTTACGTCACTTCCACAGTTCATATAGAGTTTTCCCATGCTGTTTGTTGATCATGCAACGGTTTTGAGTGTAACAGGCAGTATTGATTGCTTCGGCCCAAAACCTAGGAGCAAGCTTGGACTCTGCTAACATTGTCCTAGCAGCTTCCTTGAGCGTTCTGTTCCGGCGCTTAGCAACACCATTCTGTTGGGGAGTTCTGGGAGCTGAATACTCATGATGTATTCCATTCTCTGCACAAAAATTCTCAACAACCTTGTTAGTAAACTCAGTACCGTGATCGCTTCTTATTCTTGCAACCTTAAGATTTTTCAATGTTTGAAGTTATCGAATAAGCGTTGTTAACTTGTCACATGTTTCATCTTTGGATGAAAGGAATTCCACCCAAGTGAATCGAGAGAAATCATGCACTATCACCAAAGTATACTTTTTACCACTGACACTGATCGTTTGAACGGGTCCAAACAAATCCATGTGAAGTAGTTCAAGTATTCTAGAGGTAGATAGATGAGGTTTTCTCTTGAAGGATGATTTGACTTGTTTGCCCATTTGACAAGCGTCACAAAGGCGATCCTTATGAAATGATCCTTTTGGTAATCCCTCCACAAGATTTAGATTTATAAGTTGAGAGATTGTCTTAAAGTTGAGGTGATTCATTTTTCTATGCCATAACCAACCCGTTCTAGATTCATTTTTAGCAACAAAACAAGTTGGGTTGTTATCAAGTGTTGTACCCCAATCTACCAAATATACATTGTTTGTTCTTTTACCTTTGAATTTAGTAGACTTAGGCTTAGCGTCATTTATATAGCAACAGTCGCTTGAGAATATGACTTCAAAGCCTTTATCACAAAATTGACATATGCTTAATAAATTGTGCTTTAGACCCTCAACATAATAAACATCACTTATCATGATGTTCCCCCTATGCACAGTACCAATACCTTTGGTTTTACCTTTGAAGTTGTCACCAAATACAACCTGAGGACCATTGGCAGCTCGATAGTTGATTAGAAGATCTTTGCAACCAGTCATGTGCCTTGACGATCCACTATTGAAGTACCAAACTGATGTATTGGCTTTAGCTCTAGGTACCTCAGGAGACGCTTCATCATCTCTGGCCATGAGACAAATGAGCGCTGAGTCATCAACTGGCTCATCATCATCACTACTTTCTTCTGAAGACTCCAGGTCTTCAGGTGCGGATGCTTGTTCTGATTCCGCTAGCAAACCTTGTTGACGAAGGTTGCTCCTGAATTGGTTTCTATCCAAGTAATCCTTCCTTGAACGCTTAGATACGTTTGGATAAGGACAATTTACCTGGTAGTGCCCTGGTTTCCTGCAATTATAACACAAATTAGTTTTCATCTTTTGTTCGTTTGTTAATCTTGCATTGTGTGGTTTTGAGACCACGGGCGCTGAGAGATTTTGTGTAGATGCTTGGTATTGAACAGGCGCTTGGGATGTAGGAACAGAGTACTGAGGCGCTTGAAACTGTTGATGTATTGGAACAGGCGCTTGATATGAACTGTGTCCTTGATGCTTAGGACTATTTCCTTTCTTTTCATATCTCAAAAACTTTCTGAATCTATTTAGAAGTGCTAGTTCCTCATCCTCACTGATATCTGAACCTTTTCCCTTATTACCAAATTTACCCTTGATTAATGCTACGAGCGCTCCAGATTCAATTACCGGACTAGTCACAACGTTATTAGCTGAGTTTAACTCAAACTCAAATGCCTTGAGTTCTGAAAAGACGTCTTCTGGACTTAAAAGATCCAACATATTTGATTCTCTCATTGCTGTTGTCTTCATCAAGAATCTACTAGGTAAACTTCTAAAGATCTTAACCACCATTTCTCGGTTTTGAAAATCCATTCCCAATGATGTAAGTTCTGTAACAAGAGCTGTGAATCTTATGTCCAATTGCTCTAGGGTCTCGTTACGTAACATCTTAAAACTGTTAAACCTTTCATTGGCAATGGAAAGCTTGTTCTCTTTAATCTGAGCTGAACCACCACAGATTATAGCCAACTTATCCCAGATTTCTTTAGTGGTATTACATGATTTAACTTTGTTGAATAAATTGTCGATGTCACCAATAGCTATATACAAAGCATTTCGACCAACATTGTCCAGATTTGCTCTTCGACGTTCATTAGTGGACCATTCTTGTTTGGGCTTCTCAACATAGCCATCTGGAGATTTTTCTGTGGCTCCAGGCATTCTGGTAATAACCTTCAGAATTTGTATTGGTCCATCTGAAATAATATCGCACATTTCGTCATCACATGAACAAAAATACGTAAAAGCTTTGACCTTCCATGAGTCATAGTTTGACTCAGTCAACTTAGGAACTTTAGAAAATGCCACGAAAAACAAACTAAAAGCAACTAAATTTTGAAAAAGGGATCTAAACAAGTTGTTACACTTGGAAATTTTAAAAATTTCAACTTTAATTGCTCTAATACCACTTGTTGGTCCCAAGTGGCATACGAAAGGGTCTACTAGGGGGGGTGAAGACCCTCAAGTCTTTTTCGACTTCAAAAAGATTCGTAATAAAATGTTTTGGACTCTTGAAATATAGACACTTGACTAAGCGTTTACTTTAAATATAGACGCTTAGGCTATGCGTCTGATGAAGACTGTTTTAGAAAGTTAACTTAGACTTTAAGATTTGAATTCTTTAACCAAATAGGTTTAAGCATTCAGTTCTTTAATCAGTGTTAGCACAGCGGAATAATTTTAGAGTCTTCTCTTTTGAAAGCTTTAGCGTCACAAGAAAATGTTTTAGTTGCTTAGTGTTCTCTTGAGTTTTACTTAACAGTTTTATTCAAAGATATAACAATATGAAGAATGACTGTAAAGTAAAGAGCACGATATTTGTAAGCTTCATTAGGTGGTGTAATCCCAACTACGTCTTTCTTCTCCTCGAACACTTGGAGGCAATCCACTAAGATGGTTCTCACAGAATCTCACAGAAACTTCTACAAATTAGGGACAGATGGATGTTGATGACTTGAGCTCCTTGATCACACTGATACGAGAAATCCTCACGTGTTTGCACAGCAAGTGGACTGGTCGTGTGTAGTAATAAAGTGGATTTTTAAGTCCGGATTGTCAATCCCACAGAGACTTGTATTTTAGACTTCTTGAATTTAAAGCAAGCAATAATTAAACTAAAACTAAAGATTTAAAGATTTTAAAAGCAATAAAATAAACTAAAACAAGAATTAACTCAAATATTATGGAACCAAGATACAAGAAACAAGATGTCGAAATCAAGATAGCTATGGAAGAGAGCAACTAAGACGCATGTGCTGGCATAAATTAATCAATTTTCATTATAAACATGTTCTCATATTATTAGACTACTGTTGCTTTGGTGGAAAAACCTTAAATAATTACTACCCGATATCTCGGCTGTAATAATCCTATGACTAAGTGACGGTTCTCTAAATACGTCTATCCGAGAATCAAATCATTAACCATACATTCACGTTTTAGAATTTCCCCGGATAAATCCGGCTAACTGCACCCGAAAATCTATACCTATCTCTAGGAGCAATTCCTCATGTTTTTCGGATGATGTGATGATTTCTTTGAACCCTAACTTATATTCTCTCGAATGAATATACTAGGCTAATTAGCAAGCATATGGTGATCAAACATATGATTGGAATTAAAGCACAAAATCAATACACAAAGCAACAATAATATTAATATGAAAAACACAATTTATAACTCAAATATCATAATTAGCCTCAACATGGCCTTAGTTTGAAGAATCTAATTCATCATAAAAGATAAAAGATAGAAACTTAAATTAAGATTCATATTCATAGACAAAAATAAATCTAAATCTAAGAAATTCCCTCGTATTTTTTATGGTTGAACTTCGATCTTCATCTCTTCCATGCTTCTTGATTTCTTCACCTTCAAAGGTTCTTGAAAATCTTCATGAATGTGTAAAAACTATGTCTAAAACCCATTAGGGCTCTATTCTATGTGTATTTTCGTCTCCTAACCCTAAAGAACTGATCTAATATATATAAGGGTGGAAGGGGAAGACTCTAACTTGAATTAGAATTGAAAATTTCCAAAAATCTGCTATTTTTCCCATCAGAACCAACGTTCGAACGTGAAGTACCCAACGTCCGTACGTTGGATGCAGTAGCACTTTCATTCTGCACAGTGATTCAAGTTGGAACATGAAGCTGAGACACAGATCTATAACTTTGTAGAAGAAACATTTGTCAAATTCCATCTCTAAATACTCTGAAAATCTGCATTTCCGTCCAGTTTTCCTCAATTGCGCTGATTTTCCACCTTTACTCAATAAGCACACAAATTACAAGCATATGTGGCATAAATCATGCATAAACCAATGTAAATAACATAAATATGAGGCTTTAAAACATGTAAATCTCACACCTATCACACATAGATTTTTGCTCCAAATCACTTTTATCCCCTTGCTTCTTTCACCCAGAAATAATGCAAGTATCCAACTTCGACTTCACACAGATTGCGAGGCTTGGATAGGGTCTTTCTAAATGGTTTGTTTGATTTTGATGAAGTTTAAACAACTTGTGAATATCTCAATAGTAGTGTGGGTTTCTTCGAAAAGAATGTTTGAGATATTGGTTGACTGTCTCAGGAATTGAAGGAAAGCAACGAGAATATTTGCTTGAATATTCAGGCTTTTCTGAAAGTTTAAGGAATGAGACTTCAATGCAACAGCAATTTAGCTTAGAATTGATCATTATTTTTGGCTTGTTGTTGAAGTCCTATTTGTAGACATTCTTGGAAAAAGTGTATGTTTGACACATGCACAGGCGCATGTCTCTCACTTCCACAAGTGAACAACTTTTATCCTTTTTCCTGAAAATCTGCTGCACAAAAGTTGGTGCTGCAGTCTGTGAAAAGTTGACAATCCAATAGGGTGGCTTCTCCATACGTCTGAAAGTGTTTATCACATTTAATGCTCTTATCAGCATTTAATGCATTTGAATTAAATACCCGTTGGTATTTAATGCTCTGAGAATAATTGCATTAAACTCCTTCTGGACTTGGAAATAATTTCAGTTGAAATCTATCATTGATAGGTGCTTATCCATCCTTGAATTGCTTCTGCCTAATAAGGTAACGCTTGATATAGCTGGATATTTAGACGCTTGGAAACTTCATCTTCATTCAGACTTCAGGCGCATGAGTCTTCAAACTTATCTACTGATAAGCTCACTCAGAATTCTTCAGACGCTTAGCCTAAGACTACTTAGCCTAACAATCTAGAATAAAACAGAACGAAGCCTATAAAGCCTATTACAAATCTAACGCTTCAAAGCTTATACATGATTTCTACTAAAATCAAACTTACATATTTTGGGGTCTAACATAAACTCCTAATTGTCATCATCAAAACATCTAACATGAAATTCCTAACACAACCGTACTTTTATAAATCTTCTATTCTATTTCTATCCTATATATATAATTTTACATTTAATTATTGTCTGTTAGGAAATTTCATATTAGATGTTTTGATGATGACAAGATAGGATTGTTTGTTAGACCCCAAAATATAATGTAAGTTTATGTTTCATAGATCAATTGTATAAGCGTTTGAAAGTATGTAATTTTGTTAGGCTTGTAATTTTTATCTTTATAGATTTTAGACTAAGTATTAGATACCGAATCGATAATAGAATTTTATGTGATTCTATTAGAGATGAAGTTGAAGATCAGCGTCTAAAGTCATGGATCAAACGCTAAAAGGACTATTTCAGGATTTATGGATCAAACGCTCAAAGCACTCTAGCGATCAGAATCAGATTCACCTGAAATAATTTCTCAAGTCATGAAGGACTTAAATGCAATCATTCAACGGACATTTATTTCAAACGGGAAATAAATTCAAATGCATTAAATGTCTGATAAGAGCATTAAATGTGATAAGCCAATATGACTTGTGGACAAGCCACCTTTTGACTAAACTGTCAGAACTTCAGAGTTTATAGCTGCTCCCGTCAAATCGGTACTAGCAGGAATTCAGGAATGTCAAAAAAAAAAAGTATAATCATGCGCCGCGTGAAAGGCACGTTCTCACATGTGTCTAACGAACAGATCCCAACAATTGCCTATAAATACCTCCTTCCAGCAAACCCTAAAGAGACATAGACAGAGAGATATATACGTACATGCACAAGAAAAATTTGCGGAAGAAAAAGCTTAGAAACTCCATAGCCAAAATCTTTCAAGCTTATTACATACATTCCATACAGTCACAAATATCTCAAATATCTTCAAAAGAAGAAACCTAAACTCCTACTGAGGTATTCTAAGTTGTTTGATCTTTCCAAAAACAAACAAGCCCTTGTGATAAAACCCTCAACCCTTGTGATAAAACCCTCAACCTTTCATCTGAGTGAGAAAGTTGTTGAAACAAGCAGTATTTCTGAGTGAGAGAAGCTTGTAGAAGAAGATCTTCATTGGTGCTGACATCTGTGTGATAAAGGAGCCCGAGATCATTTTCACCCATTTACTATCTTGTAGAAGATTCTGTGTGATTCTTTGATAATCAATTTAGTAAATTTCCTCCAAGTGAAAAAGGAAAAGAAGGACGTAGCTGGGATTACATCACCCAGTGAACCTTATACATCTTGTGTCATTTACTTTTTTAATGTCTTGTTTCATATCATTTCATCTATTCTGAAAAAGGCAAGTAAATCTACTTAGCGACTATTTAACCAAAACGAACGCTAAAGCTTTAAAATCATTTCCGCTGTGCTAACCCTGATTAAGAGATCTAAGTGTTACCCTACTTTGGTAAATTGCTAAAATCACTAAGTCTAAGTTACCTTTACTTAAGCGTCTGACCCAAGCGCTCAGCTCTCTAAGCGTTCTAATCTTTAAAAAATGATACGAAATTTTTGAAGGCAAAAAGGCTTCAGGGTCTGTTCAACCCCCCCCCCCCCCCTCTCTAGACCCTTTCGTATGCCACTTGGGACCACCAAGTGGTATCAGAGCGGTTGAAGTAGAAACCTAAGCGTTTTCGAGCATAACTGCTTGTTTAGATCCAGTTTTCTAAAACTTAGTCGCTTTAAAATTCGTTCTTAAAACATCTCATTATGGCTTTTAACAAAATGCCTGAGTTGGTAGAGTCAAATTATGATTCTTGGAAACTTAGAGCATTTGCGTATTTATGTTCTTGCGATAATGAAATGTGTGATGTAATTTCAGATGGCCCCATTAAGATCATGAAAGTGATACCTCGTGCACCTGGAGCTGATGAAGCCACTCCAGATGGATATGTCGAGAAACCTAAGTTAGAATGGACGCCTGATGATCGGAAAAGAGCAAATCTAGATAATGTTGGGCGAAGTGCACTTTACTCAGCGTTAGGAGATAATGATGCATTGTTCAACAAGATCAAGCAATTAAAAACTTCCAAAGAAATATGGGATAAGTTGGCTGTTGTGTGTGAAGGTTCAATACAGATAAAGGAGAACAAGCTCTCCATAGCCATGCAAAGATTCGAGCATTTTAAGATGCAGACAAATGAGACGCTAGAACAATTGGACGCAAGGTTTACTATGCTCATTACAGAATTAGCGTCATTAGATAAAGAGTTGACCAACAAAGAAATGGTCAATAAGATATTCAGAAGTCTTCCAAGCAAGTATTTGATTAAGACTGTTGCTATGAGAGAATCTCAGACATTGAAGACCCTTACTCCAAAACATACATTCTTAGAATTAAAGGCATTTGAATTTGAATTGGGTGAAGTCAGCGACACATCGACTTCTGCGACTGAATCAGGAGCATTAATCGTTACCACCAAAAGCAAGGGTAAAGCGTTTAGTGAGGTTAAAGAAACAGAATCCAATGAAGAGAAAGAGATGGCTTTATTGGTCAAGAAATTCAAAAAAATTCTAAGATATGAAAAGAGAAATCTTGTTGGACAAACTTCATTTCAAACCCCTCCCCCTGCACCAGTGACTCAATATCAAGCGCCAGCGTACTCAGCACCTCAACCAGTAGCACCAGTTCCTTACCAAGCGCCTACAACTCCTACTCAGAATCTCTCAGCGCCAGTCATTTCCAAGCGATTAACCACTGAACAGAAAATGAAAAGTAATTTTTGTTATAATTGCAAGAAACCAGGGCACTACCAGGTAAATTGCTCTTATCCAAATGTGTCTAAGCCCACAAAGCAAGATTATGCGGATAGAAACCAATTCAGGAGCAACCTTCTTCAACAAGGTTTGCTAGCGAAATCTGAACCATTCTCCGCACCTGAAGAGGATTTGGAATCATCAGATGAGAGTAGTGATGATGAACCAACAAGCTACTCAGCGTTTATTTGTCTTATGGCAAGAGATGCTGAAGCATCTGATGACTCGCTACCAGAGGTAACCACTGAATTATCTCATCCTCTCTCATATGATGAATTACTTGATAAAGTCAATGAATATTATAAAGATTGTCAAGATGCCACCAAAATATATCAAAATCACTTCGCTATTATTTCATCGCTCACAAATGATAAAGTAACGCTCAAAGCAGAGTTGCAAATTCAGCAATAATGCATTGAGAAGAACCAATCGCTTGAGAGTGCGATTACTCAATTGAAAAGCGATCTTGATATAATAGTCAAGAGAGAAGCTGATCTGATCGCTAAACTTGCCAAATCAGAGCAGCTCGTCGCATCATTATCCAAAGCATCAAGAAACTTAGATAATGTGACTAATGTAACCATACTTTTTGGTGAAAGGACCGGTTTAGGGTGTGATATATTTGGTCAAAAATCAAAAGCATCTAAGCTTACGGCAAATAACAAAGGAAAGGGTGTTTTCTTTGTTGAGAAAGGTTCACAAGGACAAACGCTAAATGAACCAAGCGACAATGGTACGAGGCCAAATGAGAAAGCCAAAGCTGACTCAGGCAAGAGAAAGGCGAAAGCAAATGATCCACAAAGACGAGTTCATCCAAACGCTCAAAAGGCTAAGGATAAACATGACCATTGTGAATCAAGCGCTAAGCGTCAAGCACCAAAAGTACACCCTAAGCCAGCACCAAGGAAATACCAGCGTCAATATCCACAACGGTCTAAATCATATTATCGCTACTATGATAACTATGATTATGATTACTATTATAATCAAGGATATTACTATACACCCAAAAAGCACATACAACACAATGTGAAACCCAAGAAGGCCAGTATTTCTACAATGAAGACTAAGCAAATATGGGTTCCAAAAGTTTTAATTCAAAACAAAGTCACTAACAATGAAGGACCCAAGACAACATGGGTACCTAAGAAGAATTAGAACTATCCTTTAATGCAGGTACCTAAAGCCAACACCGATACTTCTGTTTGGTACTTCGATAGTGGGTCATCAAGGCATATGACTGGATCAAAGGATCTCTTGGTCAATTATCGTGTAACCAACGGTCCTCAAGTTATATTCGGTGATAACTCCAAAGGTAAAACCAAAGGTATAGGTATCATGCATAGAGGGAACATCATGATCAGTGATGTATATTATGTTGACGGTCTTAAGCATAATTTGTTAAGCATTAGTCAATTTTTGTGATAAAGGCTTTGAAGTAAAATTTTCAAGCGACTTCTGCTATGTTAACAAAGCTAAGACTAAGTCCACTAAATTAAGAGGAAAACGAACAAATAATGTTTATTTAGTGGATTGGGATTCTACAATTGATAACAACCCCACATGCTTTGTTGCTAAAAGTCAAAATGAAGTGGGTTGGTTATGGCATAGAAAAATGAATCACCTCAACTTTAAAGCAATCTCTCAGTTAATATCGCTAAATCTTGTAGAGGGATTACCGAAGGGTTCCTTTAAAAAGAATCACTTATGTGATGCATGTCAAATGGATAAACAAGTTAAATCATCTTTTAAGAAGAAACCGTGCCTATCTACTTCTAGAGTTCTTGAACTATTGCATCTAGATTTGTTTGGTCCTATTCAAATCATGAGCGTTAGTGGTAAAAAGTACTCGCTAGTAATAGTTGATGATTTCTCTCGCTATACATGGGTAGAATTCCTAGCGACTGAAGATGAAACTGGTGTCAAGCTCACATCGTTAATTCGTCAATTGAAAACTTATAAATATTTAAAAGTGACGAGAATTAGAAGCGATAGAGGAACTGAATTTACTAACCAATTTGTTGAGAAGTTTTGTATAGATTTTGGAGTACTTCATGAGTATTCTGCTCCTAGAACGCTTAAAGAAGCCGCCAGGACGATGCTTGTAGAGTCTAAGCTGCCTCAAAGGTTTTGGGCTGAAGCTATCAATACCGCTTGCTACACTCAGAACCGGTGTATGATCAACAAGCAACATGAGAAGACTCCATATGAGTTGTGGAAGGGACGTAAGCCTAACGTTTCATATTTTCATGTATTTGGTTCAAAATGTTTCATTCATAACAATGGATCCCAAAGTCTAAAGACCTTTGATCCTAAAGAGGATGAGGGAATCTTTCTAGGCTATGCCAAAAATGGAATGAGTTTTCACATCCTAAATAAGATCAAATCGAAGGAAGAATCCATTCATGTTGTGTTTGATGATGCTAACCAAGAACCGAGTAAGGTTAATCCTAATGATATAGGAATTGAAGACCTTGCCCAACAAGCGTCACAAATTAATCTTGGTGATAACAGTGATGACGAGGATGATGAGATTTTCGTGCCTATTCCTAAAGTTACTCATGAGGTTGCAAATGATGATATTATCAGAATCGCTGATGATCATGAAGAGAATGATCATCAAGAGCAAAATGGAACTGTGAATGATGCAGCGACTGCGTCAAAAACTAATGAGGGTCAAGCGATTGATAATCAAGACTCTCTCAACCCGTTCTAACCAGACTGTAAATGGCTTAGAGACCATCCACCAGAGTTAGTAATTGGAGATATTAGAGCACCTGTTAGAACTAGGTCCGCTACAATCAATGAGGCCATGTTCGCAAGTTTCTTATCTCAAATGGAACCAAAGAAAGAGGATAAAGCACTCAGTGATTCAAGTTGGGCAGAAGCGATGCAAGAAGAGCTTAACCAATTTGAGAGAAGCAAAGTTTGGACGCTAGTACCAAGACCAACTCACCAAGGAGTTATTGGAACTAGATGGGTTTTTAGGAACAAGATGGATGAAGATGGCAATGTTATAAGAAACAAAGCTAGATTAGTCGCTCAGGGTTATTGTCAAGAAGAGGGTATTGATTTTGATGAGACGTATGCCCCAGTAGCCCGTCTTGAAGTGATTAGAATGTTCTTAGCGTTTGCCCCATTCAACAAGTTCACAGTAGATCAAATGGATGTAAAGAGTGCATTCCTAAATGGTAAACTCCAAGAAAAAGTTTATGTGGAACAACCACCAGGATTCATCAACAGCCATGGTAAAAGTATGGTCTACAAATTGGATAAGGCACTTTATGGACTTAAACAAGTACCAAGAGCATGGTATGACACTCTCTCTATCTTTCTTATAGTTAAAGGCTTTTCAAAAGGCAGCGTTGATACAACGTTATTTAAAATTACCCATAATGAAGATATTCTCTTAGTCCAAATTTATGTTGATGATATTATATTTGGTTCTACTAATAAGCAATTGTGTGAGAAATTTTCAAAAATGATGCAAGATCAATTCGAAATGAGCATGATGGGTGAATTAACTTTCCTCTTAGGATTACAAGTTAAACAACTCCCTAATGGCATATTTATAAACCAAGCTAAATATACAAGAGATATGATTAAAAAATTTGGTATGGAAAATGCATCATCTTCAAAAATTCCAATGAGCAAAACGCTTAAGTTAGATAAAGATGAAAGTGGAAAGAAAATTGATATTACTAACTATAGAGGTATCATTGGATCACTTCTTTATCTTACCTCTAGTAGACCCGATATTATATTTTCAGTATGCATGTGTGCACGCTTTCAAGCTGAAACTAGAGATTCACACTTAAATGTTGCCAAGAGAATCCTTAAATACCTAAAAGGCACACAAAATGTGGGGACTCTCCTTTTGAACTAATCGGTTATTCAGACGCAGATTTTGCAGGATGCAAAACAGATAGAAAAAGCACTAGTGGTACATGTCAATTTCTAGGTGATAGACTAATTTCGTGGCATAGTAAGAAACAACAGTCCATAGCTACTTCTGCCGCTGAAGCAGAATACGTAGCCGTTGGAAGCTATTGTGCACAAATCTTTTGGATGAGGCAACAACTTAGAGATTATAGAACAATCCTAGGTCCTACCCCAATCCATTATGATAACCAAAGCGCTTTAGCTATGACCCAAAATCCAGTCCTTCATTCTAGAACTAAACACATTGATATTCGATACCCTTTCCTGTGTGACCACGTTCAAAAGAAAGATATCTCCATGCACTTCATTGGTACTAACAAACAATTAGCAGATATCTTCACCAAAGCGCTCAACGAACAACGCTTTCTCACTTTGAGAAGTGAATTAGGTATGATTGATTTAAACGCTTAAATCATAGAGCATCATATTTTATAGGCATATAATTTAGGGGGAATCCACTTTATGATTATGTCCAAATCATTTTTTTTAATTGAAACGAGTCATTAATTTTAGGGGGAACTTTAAAATTATACTTATCTCAATTCATAAGCGACTGTGATCAAAATTGACTTTGAAAATTTATGCATTGATCACTAGCGCCTATCTATTATGCAAGACAAAATCAATCTCTAATAAATGAAAAAAAATTTAATCCAAGCGATTAATTTAACCCTTAATCTTTAAGAAATTAAATTGTGTTCCTCAACAAGCCTTCAGAGTTAAAAAGATTCCCAATTTAAACGCTAAGTAATTCTTTTCTAAAATTCATGCATAGTTTTCATCGTTGAAAGTAGCGTGTGGATAAGTCCAAAAGATTAGATTTGACAACTGTTCACACGTGCCTATCAAATCAAACTGACGGTTAATGATTCCTATCTAAAAATTAGGCAGTTCAGTAACTGCACCAGTCTGAGTACGTGTCAGTGTACTATCAGGCGCGTGTATTTCACGCTGAAAATTTCAAAATTTTCAAACGTTTTTAAAAAAGTAACCGCGAATTTCAAATTTTATATTTCACAGCTGTTACAATATTTACCGCACTTTTTGACATCCGTATTTATGAGTAAACGGCTCAGATTTTATTTTTATTATTTTCAAAATTTCTGTACACGTGTCTTTCATCTACCAGTTGAGGAGTTACTTTTTGCCTCCTATTTAAACCCTTCACAACCTTTGCAGTAAAACTTTATCATTTCCAAATCTCTTCTACTGTAAAAGTTCTCTCTGTAAGGCAAAAAGAACATATCTTTTCTCTCCTTTACCGAAGTTTTTCAGTTCATCAATGGCACCCAAAACTTCAAAATCTGCTGCCGAAAAATCTTCCAAATCTGAGAAACCAATCACTGTTAACACAAGTTTTCTTGTTAACTGGGACTATCTCTTCGATAACCAAAACTTCCCTCTCCGGACTGTTCTTCCACTTGTCCAAGAGTCTAGTTTACGTGATATGATAACTACCATTTTCAACTACTTTGAGGAAGAAACTCTCTTTTTCTTCAAGAAAGCAAAAATCTCCAACGACGGAAACTCCATTTCCTGCATCTTTCCCTTTGCCTGTGAGACCTTCGTCCTCACCCCTTCTCTGATTTCTTCTCTACTAAATTTGCCAAGTGATGGTGCCGAAGTAGAAAATGTCACTCTTGGTGATGCTACAAAGGTATGGACACTGATAAAGAAGGAAGAAGTTGAGGCTGCCTATGAACCCAACTTCAAGAAAAACGACATGAAGGGTGAATATGTCATTCTTGTGGATATATGCGCCAAGATGATCAAATGCAGAAAAGGAAGTTTCGATAAAGTTTCAAACCTCTAGTACAAGATGATGGTGGCCATTCTGACCAAACTGAAGATAAATTGGTCCCTTTATGTTTTTAATCGCTTCAAGCAAGCGATGGCCAAGTCGGTAAATCCTAAGCCTTACGGGATTGTTTTAAGTCGTATTCTTAGCGCTAGCGGTTTCACCAACTCCGCTGGAAAGAAGATCCTAGCGCTAAAGTTTTATGGAAAGAAAATGATTGGTGAGCTGTTAAGGTCAAGGAAGCGTGGCGGTGCAGTGGTTCCCAAAGACAAGCTTGAGCGACTTCTTGCCGAAGGAGTTGTTTGGAACGATGATGAAGAACAAGCGTCTTCGTCTTCATCATCATCGGAAGAAGTGGTGGTTAAGCGACCCAAATGAGAAATCCTCTTGAAGGTCGCTGAGCCATCAAAACGACCAAAGAAGCAGAAGCCGGAGCCCAAGAAGAAACAGAAGCCTCGCTCTCCTTCTTCTAAATCACCCTCTCCCTCTCCAGCGTTTATCTTCAATGTAAACGAAGAAGAAGAAGTACAGCTAGCACGCAGGCGTACTCCTTCATCCACTCCAGCTGCATCAACAAGCGCTCCAGTCAAGCCAGCGCTTGAAGACTCGGCGAGTGTTCCTCCTCTTTCTTCAGACGCTGTTCCTGAATCTTCTCCTGAGCCTAGAGCCACTACTCTTTCTGAGAAGGCTACTCGCTTTCAGGGTAAGTACTTGTGAAAAACAAAGTAGTTTATCCTTTCCTCATTAGGGTTCCTTTTCTAACGCTAGGATAAAACCTTTTTCAGCTGAAGTTGACACGGATATTCAAAATGCTCGTCACACTTTTGAGTCTTTGAATATACCTATTCGTGTTGATCCCCTCACTTCTTTTCTCAATTTAAATCCTGAAGAAGAGGTCCCGGAGCCTAAGGCAATTGTACCAACTATTGAAACAGATCAAGCGACTGACAAAGTAGATGATAGTCCTCAGGGTAAGCGTTATAGTATTTTATTTTTAAATTTCTACTTAGTAGAAATTTTGCTTGCGTTTCTCAAACGCTAACATGTATCAGCTCAAGATGCACCAGACGCTGACGCACCTTCACCTTCCGAGATTCCTGTTGAATTAGATGTGGATATGGAAGCAATAGTAGATATCGCTAAGGAAGTCGCCCGTGTCCTTCCTGACGCTGACACATCACCAGTCAGTGAAGCGACTGAGCATGCTGAGCGGTTTATAGAAGTGGCCCATATCCCAACAAAATCTATTGCCTTCGTTCCCACTCCAACCGGGTCTCCTCCTCGTGTCATCGATTTCTTCCCTCGCGGATATTCTGCAGATGTTGAATTTTATTATGCTGCTAGAGAACGAGACACTCAGACCCTTGCTGAATCAGAAATCTCCTTTCAAACCACTCTCCATAGGCCTAATTTATCTAATTCTGCCAAGTTTGAATTCTTTGAGCGATTAGCTGATCTAGGTCTTTACAATCTTGAGCGACTCCGATCTAGACTCGAGTATATTCGTCGACCAGCGATCAACATGACAGAATTTGATGAGAAGCGTTTCAACTTTACTGGCCATTCTGAAGAATCCTTTTATCCCTTGTGCCAGAATAAGATAGTCTTCAAGAATCCTCATATTGGCGATTGGTCAAAGAATCCAGACGAAGAAATTCTTAACCGTATCGGATACTTTGCCTATCCCAAAGTCGTTCGTTCTCCTCAGAACGCTCTATCCCCTACACCTCTTAGACTATGGAAAGGAAAAGGACCAGTGGTTGCTGAGCGTCCCAATCCTATCAATCCGTAGATCGAAGATGAAGCCCGAGAATACCTTGCAAGAATATGGGCTGAGGATTATGATGAAGAAATTGAACGCTTTGACAAGTTTCTTGCAGCTAGAAAAGAATAGAAGAAAGCTGACAAGCTTAGTAAGCGATGGATGATGGATACAGCCTGATGGGCCGAAGAGTTTGTTTTACATTTCTGTACTCTTAAAGAACTAGTGAGATATCCATTTCTTTTTGAATTTGGAATAGAATACAGACGCCGAGGGTTTGCTACCTTTTTACTTCATCAGTGTCAGCATATTGCCCGAAATGTTAGCGATCTGCCAGGATACAAGCAACCTATCGAGAGCTACATCTGTCAACAACTAGCCTTAGTAAGTCAAGGTGGACGCTATGTGTTTCACCCCCGTCAAGCGTTTGTTCAGCTAATCTTTCCAGATTTGAACGAAGAAGCCTCCACTAGTAAACAGCCGCTTCTTCCAGGTCAAAGAGAAATTTTTGTCGATGTTACAAATGAGCACGTTGAGTTTGCTGAACTCCACAGAGATAGAAGAGCAGTGATAAAAAATGCACAAGCGTTGGATATCACTTTCAACCACTATTCAGGGATGAGCGACTTCCTAGGATATAATCTTCACCCTGTGCTCTTTTGTGAACAGAATGTTCAAATGGCCAAGATGATATCGCTAATCAGGCCAGTGGACCAAGAAGCAGCTCAAGCGCTGATGCCATTTATTTTGGACTACTAAAATTCTTATACTTCAGGAGTTGATCTGCCCGAAGGAGTGCAACTTTCACTAAGTAATGAAGAGCGCGTAGACGCTATATTTTTTATCCCACAGACAAACCTGATTAGTCCAAGGCACATAATGGAAGCAATTGGCCCACTCTGGGGCATACCTGTTGAGAGTCCAGCGCCTCAAATTGAAGTTGTTGCAATAGAAAAAGAATAACCTCCTGTTGTGGAAGCCGTTCAACCCACAGACGCTGATATGCAAGATCTTGTCCCCAGCACTCCAGTAGTCGAGGTTCCACTTGAGGAACAAATTGTTCAAATTGACTCCGCAACTCAGACGCTCGACTCAGCGATAGAAGAAGTTCATGCCGACGCAGCAGCACAGCCTGCAGAGCCTATTATTAGAGACAAATCTAAAGGCAAAGCTCCAGCAGTCTCAAGTTCTCACGGACCCGTGAGTTCATCTTTCGATTCATCAGATTCAGACTCTGACAGTGATCCAGAAGCCAAAGATTTCAGAAAAGCAGTTTGACATTCTCTCAGCGATATAAAGGGTTCTTGTTCTCGATTGGAAGAGCGAAGCACTTCCACACTCAATCAGTAGAAACAGTACTCAAAACTGATATGCGAAATGCCAGCAAGCTTACAATCTCCATGATGAACTCTATCGCTCTTCTCATCAAAGAGCTTTCAAACGATTTCAATCGGTCGCTTACGCAGAATGCTTCAGCTGATACTGAGCATCACAATTCCTCCAACCTCGTATCTCAGAGTATCGCTGCACAGATCGCTCTCTTGATAGATAAAGTCAAGCTTCTCCGAAGGGACATCGCTGACTGAAAGAACTCCTTTGCTGATGTCAAGAAGGGGGAAGAGAAAGAAAAGTCCAAGACAATATCTAAAACAGATAATAAACATTGGCGATCAATGTTTGATGAAATAGCGAGTATAAAGAAAATGCTAACTAAAAAGAGAAAACCAAGGTATTATCTAGGAAGGTACTTGCTCTCGGACTTGGACGTCGATTTTTTGGAAAGTATGGGATTTCATCCTTATGCCGGACCGCTTAGACGACCTATCAACTGGAAACCATCCAACGACAGAAGACAAGACATCTATTACGATTTAATTCGTGAACTTGGTATTCCTCTAAGGGAATGGGTGGACAGGCTGAAGGAACTCAATGAATGTGCTAGACAATGAAGGCATGACTATGATGAACTTCAACATACAACTATGAAAGACATTGACCGACTCCTCATTGACTTAGCAAACGAGATATACCAAAAAGAAGAAAGCATAAAGCGACAGAAAAGATGAATGCTTTATATTTTTTTTTGGCAATTATCTTATATTCAGTCTAAATCATGTATGCTTATCTTTCTATATGAATGAATGATTTATCGCTGAAACACCTTGTTGAGGCTAATCTAACTTTAGCTAACTTTACTAACTTTCCAAACGCTAACTTATAATTATTTTTGGGCTTTTCTTTGAACTCTTAATTTATAAAAGAGTTATAAGAGTTAAAGTCTTGACATCATCAAAAAGGGGGAAATTGTTAGGAAATTTCATGTTAGATGTTTTGATGATGACAAGATAGGATTGTTTGTTAGACCCCAAAATATAATGTAAGTTTATGTTTCATAGATCAATTGTATAAGCGTTTCAAAGTATGTAATTTTGTTAGGCTTGTAATTTTTATCTTTATAGATTTTAGACTAAGTATTAGATACCGAATCGATAATAGAATTCTAGTTGAGTCTATTAGAGATGAAGTGGAAGATCAGCGTCTGAAGTCAAAAGAAGATGAAGATTTATCCTTAGCGTCTGGATCAAACGCTCAAAGCACTCTAGCAATCAGAATCAGATTCACCTAAAATAATTTCTCAAGTCATGAAGGATTTAAATGCAATCATTCAACGGACATTTATTTCAAACAGGAAATAAATTCAAATGCATTAAATGCCTGAAGAGCATTAAATGTGATAAGCCAATATGACTTGTGGACAACCCACTTTTTGACTAGACTGTCAGAACTTCAGAGTTTATAGCTGCTCCCGTCAAATCGGTACCAGCAGGAATTCAGGAATGTCAAAAAAGAAGGTATAATCACGCGCCGTGTGAAAGGCACATTCTCACATGTGTCCAACGGACAGATCCCAAGAATTGCCTATAAATACCTCCTTCCAGCAAACCCTAAAGAGACATAGACAGAGAGATATATACGTACATGCACAAGAAAAATTTGCTGAAGAAAAAGCTTAGAAACTCCATAGCCAAAATCTTTCAAGCTTATTACATACATTCCATACAGTCACAAATATCTCAAATATCTTCAAAAGAAGAAACCTAAACTCCTACTGAGATATTCTAAGTTGTTTGATCTTTCCAAAAACAAACAAACCCTTGTAATAAAACCCTCAACCTTTCTTCTGAGTGAGAAAGTTGTTGAAACAAGCAGTATTTCTGAATGAGAGAAGCTTGTAGAAGAAGATCTTCATTGGTGCTGACATCTGTGTGATAAAGGAGCCCGAGATCATTTTCACCCATTTACTATCTTGTAGAAGATCCTGTGTGATTCTTTGATAATCAATTTAGTAAATTTCCTCCAAGTGAAAAAGGAGAAGAAGGACGTAGTTGGGATTACATCACCCAGTGAACCTTATACATCTTGTGTCATTTACTTTTATTATTGTCTTGTTTCATATCATTTCATCTATTCTGAAAAAGACGAGTAAATCTGCTTAGCGACTATTTAACCAAAACGAACGCTAAAGCTTTAAAATAATTTCCGCTGTACTAACCCTGATTAAGCGATGTAAGCGTTACCCTACTTTGGTAAATTGCTGAAATCACTAAGTCTAAGTTACCTTTACTGAAGCATCTGACCCAAGCGCTCAGCTCTCTAAGCGTTCTAATCTTTAAAAAGTGATACAAAATTTTTGAAGTCAAAAAGGATTCAGGGTCTATTCAACCCCCTCCCTCCCTCCCTCCCTCCCCCCTCTAAACCCTTTCGTATGCCACTTGAGACCACCATTGTCTATATATAATTCATTTGTAGAGTTCTCTATGTATAATTTTGTTGTAGAGTCCTTATGCAACTACATATGTACTTTTTTGTAGAGTCCTAATGTAATTATATACCTTATTATTCTAGATATATACAACTTTTTTATTTATTTATTATTTGACTCTTTTATCATTAAAAAAGTGAATTACATAGGGATATTTTAGGTACATCAAAAGTTTCAAAAAATCACCCATACTTTTATAATAGTAGAGACTAATAAATTATAAGCATTGCACACAAATTATTATGACCTTGTTATAATAATTCACATTTACATATTTTTCAATTTAAATATTTTATGTATCCAAGACTTTAATAATAATTTACTTAAGTAAGTTGTTATTCAATAAATCATAATTACTTAAAAGCGTAATTGTTGATTGCATTAGTACTTAAAGGGCCTGAGTTACTAATTGAATATTAAAACTTTAATAATAACAGAGCTAAATAAACTCTTATGTAAATGTCTGCTTCATTTATTTCTTTTGTTGTTTATTTCATTAATGAAGCAATCATAACATGTTTCTTCTCGAGATCATGCGATGTGTCTCCATGTTGGACCTGATAGGTTGATGGTGATGACGCTTTCCTTTTTGTTTACTTCAGTACTATTTAATGTATCTTTTTCACTCATAAGATTAAGTTTAATTGGCAAAAGTATAAGAGAAGTAAAGAAGCTTATGTTACGTAAATATAGTACGTAATGAAGAAAATAATAAAAACAAAATTGGAATATTTCTTCAATTTTAAGTTGATTCTTGTTAAATATCATCATATTTTGGTTACCAATAGCTAGAAAATTTTCCAAAACAAAGCTTAGCCATGTAATGATGATTTATGATTCATAAATGTAGGAAATTGGGTCGGGTTTCGGACCCTTGACCCAATTGACATTCATATTTAGGTTGGATTTAATGCCATATTTGGTGGCATGAGAATCCTGAATGGATGGACTATTCCTTGTGTAGGAAATCTGATATTTATATCAGATCCCTCTCATCTTGGAGTTACTACTGAAAAATCATTTCACGTATCATCTTCCGAAAAACTCTCTCTGTTCTCTCTCCTAAAACACGTCTTCTCTCAATCCTTTTTTGGAGAATCACCAAGTCTCCATGGGTTTAAAGTGTGCAAATACAAGTGAATTGCTCTGGTAGTGTACACCACTGCTAGTAAGGGGAAAACATGATCGTGATTCAATCAAAGAAGGCTTGTAAACGAGTCAGATTCGGGACGTATGGATCGACGAATTTCCGCTACGTTTATTGGTAAACTCGATCCATCTTCGTTATGTGTGTATCTGACTTAATTCCCTAAAATAAATATATTTGGTAAAATATGTATTGTTTGTGAAAGGAATAGGTGCCATTCAAGTTATTTTCTCACTACGTACTTATCTAAGATGTAAACCAGAGCTTCGAGATGACAGTGAAAGGAATAGTCTTTCTTGGAAAATTCTAGCCCAAACTCGGATTGGCCGCACCTAAGTATATTTTACAAGGAAAGTGTATTACACTTGCCATATATTTGGTAAGGTATTTTAAAAAATACACATGAGTTTGGCCGAACCGGGAGCGGGTTAGAATTTCCCGTCTTTCAGCATCAAGTCTTTAATTTATTCCCATTCATTTCCCACGGCAATCCTGCTTTCGGTTTTGCAAACTAGAATAAGCACTTTATTTAACAACTTAATTTAGTTTTAGTGGTTGGAGCATTTGCAATTTAAAATGGATACACGACCGCGTTCAATCTTTAAAGAGAAAAAAGTGTGCCTATATGGAATGCTAGTAACTTTTATAAGTTTGATTCGTTACATAACCACACGTTGAAATTAGAATAACATCGCTTTTCAAATAAAATATTCCTACAGTGTTTCTCTCTTTTCCTTTAGCACTATTTTAACTAAAAAACAATCGATTTATATATATATATATATATGGTGGGAGAATAAAATCAGTTGAGCTATTTTTAATTTACAATGTGAAAGGATTAAAGTATGAGCAGCAATTCCTCGTTGAGACTTAGCTTAGTGATCAAGTAATACATTTACATTCTAATTTGTAAAAAGAAGCTTAATTAGAAAATTCCAAAAAATGCAGATCAGTACTTTCGTATTTTGCCTTTAACGAAGCTGTTCTGAAAATTCCAACCACCAACCTATTTTCATCCTCCTATATCTGTATCTATATATATAGTAGGTCAATATCAAGCTTGAGGCATTAATCAAATTAGAGAACTAAAGAAGGTTAGCAAAGAAAAAAAATTTAGTAGAATGGTAGGATTTTTGGATCAGTTAGGCCCTGGAATTGGTACTCTACTGCTAATAATGAGTACCTTAGACAGGATTTTCCCTGATCAGCTCATGTTCAATATCAACAAGTTCTTCCAGAAAATATTAAATATTTTCAACCCTTACGTGGAGATCACGTTCGAAGAGTTTCCTTCGGGAAGTTATACACGTAGCAAAGTTTATTCTGCCGTTGAAACCTATCTAGGAACCAATTTCTATCTTCAAGCCGAGCGCCTCAATGCCAGCATAGCCAAAGGGAGCCGATGCGTAGCCTTGAGCATGGACGACTATGAAGGAGTAAACGATGTTTATGAAGGCATAAAAGTTTCGTGGATGAGAAGCAAAAGCCTTCCAAAGTCGAACGTGATTAGTCTCAATGCCCGTGAAGAGGAGAGAAGGTCTTACGTCCTTGCTTTCCGTAAGGGTCACCGTGAAGTAATCACCGGTCCCTATTTGAGCCATGTTCTAAGTGAGGGGAAATCTATTGCAAAGCGAAATAGGCGTCAGAAGCTATACACAAATGTGAGCCGAGACGATGATTGGGGAGACGAGAAGAAGACAATGTGGAGGAGTGTTGTTTTCGAGCATCCTTCGACATTTGACACTTTAGCCATGGATGCAAAGAAGAAGAGGGATATTATGGATGACTTGATTGCCTTTACAAAGGGTAAAGAGTACTATAAGCAAATTGGCAAAGCTTGGAAACGTGGATATTTGTTGTATGGACCTCCAGGGACCGGCAAGTCCACAATGATTGCTGCCATGGCTAACTTCCTTCATTATGATGTTTATGATCTTGAATTGACTTCAGTTAAGGATAACACTGAGTTGCGAAAGTTGATGATGGAGATTTCAAAACGGTATGCGTTAATTCTTACTATTTACTTAGAAAAAAAATTCTTACTATTTATTAGGAAGATTGCAGTATTAGTTTTACACATTAGGTCCCTTGCAATTTTGGCCTAACTGTTTACAAACATGCAAAATTAGTCCCATAAGACATATGTGTTTGCATTTCTAGTCCTGATTTTGAAAAATTTACAGAAATCGTTTGGCCACGTGTCTTGCACTCCTAATTCGAATGAATTCTTACCAGTTTTAACACCAATTCCGTTTAGAAACTCTTCATAAAAAACGTTAGGGCGGGGAACTAAGGAAGCTAAGCCGAAAAGGTGGAGTGAGACCTGGAAACCCGAGTAGGTTCGTCGATGCCCTCAACCCCAATAGAAAGGCTTTCTTAGTATTTAGCCTATTTCTAAAGAAGTACTTTTGGAAGCATTGAAGTCTATGAAGTCCCATAAAATCTGCAATCCCAATGTCTCCATACCTCTTGGTGCTATGCATGGCAAAATGCTCACTTTTGATTTTATTGACATGAAAGTGGGAAAGAAGGAATGGAGGCCGATAGCCACCGCTTCTAGCCGGGTTTCCAAGATTTCTCATTTTCTCTTCTCTGACGATCCTATGACCATTACTTAATTTGCATAAACTTCATAGTAAAAGCACTGTATTATGTAATACTTCAAAAAAATCACTTTTTTATTAATGTTTAGTGTTATGTGATGCAAAAGTCAGAAATATTTATGTCTTTATCCAATTTATCTTAAACCTTAAAGGCGTGTGCATGCTATTTGTGAAATTTCATCCGTTTTGTTAACGGATGAGGGGGAAAAAATGGAATTATTTTTGCAACGTTGCAAACAATGAAATTAAAATTACAATAGGGGGAATTTTAGCCCACGGGACCAATATTGTACGCAATTTTTCCTACTTATTATATCAATACTATATGATTTTTACCACCTAAATTGGATTTGCCTTTTACTGATGTGTCTAAATGCTATCATTCTACATTTTGCTTGGACAGGGCCATTTTGGTGATTGAGGATATCGATTGTTCATTAGATATCACAGGAAAAAGAAAGAAGAATAAAGGTGATGAAAATGATTTGAAGGAAATTATAGCTCGAAAGGTTAGAAAAGATAACGAAAATGGTTATAATGATGAAAATAGTAAGGTTACTCTATCTGGGCTATTGAATTTCATCGACGGGCTTTGGTCAGCTTGTGGTGGCGAGAGAATAATTGTGTTCACTACAAATTACATTGAAAAGCTCGATGGGGCCCTGATTCGGAGAGGGCGAATGGACAAGCACATAGAGATGTCTTACTGTTGCTTTGAGACATTCAAAGTACTAGCAAAGAACTATCTTAAAGTCGAATCCCATAAAGCATTTGAACAAATTAGGTTGTTGTTTCAGGAAATTGATATAAGCCCTGCAGATGTTGCGGAGAATTTGATGGAAAAGTCTGCAGAAAATAGTGTGGATGAATGTATGGAGAATTTGATCAAAGCATTGCACAAGGCTAAATCAAAAAAAGAGAAAGAGATTGCGGAGAAACGAAGCAGTAAAGGCTTGATGAGGATAAGAAGCGTGTTCTCAAGAATGAATAGGATTATAGATAATAAAAATGTGGATTAATGGGAATTAAGTTGGCCCATCATATATATATGTAGTGTTGTTTTATAGCATGCATGCCATTAAGGTACTTTTTGTTGTAGTAAACAGAGTGCGAGAATCGTTTTGATACAATAGAAGATCATTTAGAAATATTAAAAAGTAATTTTGAAATAATAAATTACTTATATTTCATTTACTTGTCCCAAATATCGTCAATAAATTACTTATATTTCATTTACTTGTCCCAAATATCGTCAATCCTTCTTTTTTATTTTTGTTGTTGCCCATAAGTAACATAGCTAAGACCATGGAAAAAGTTGATATTTAGGTTCAATTAATTTCTATCTATTTAGTCTCTAATTACTCTAAAAATATATTGAATGCCACTCACATTTAAAATAGAATATTGTATAGTTCGTAAATTATTGTGGACATGTTCCTTAGTATGTTAAATGTTCCATGATTTGTACATAGTTTTAGAAGGAAAAAAAAATTAAGTGGTTTAATTTGTGTATGTTTGCCTATACAAAAGCTTTACCCTTTTTTTTTTTTTTTTTGGTAAAGTAAAACTTCATTACCACAATCAAAATGATTACAACATTCCCATCACACTTACAGTGAGTTCAACATACTCAAGTGTGATCAGCTATACCTTTGCAATTCAAACAAAAAGAAGTATGCACTAGCAGTAACTAACAAAGAACTATTTGCTCAAAGTAAAGACTATTTCTACGATTCAAATTTTTAGTTTTATACCCTGTTATCCAAATGCATATCTCAGACTTCAGCACATTAAATACCACAGAACACTCCCTTTCAACCTGCGTGAAGATTCTACGATTTCTCTCTTCCCAAATCTTGTAAATTGTCCCTGCTATCCCAGCTACTATAATACTCTCTTTATATTTCCAGCTTCTATACACATATTTCAACTACAACTTCCACCTGTGAAATCGATCTGGACAGTTATCTCCATTCAACCATTGCATCATTTTAGTCATCAATTGTTTACCCAGGCACAACTAAAGTACAAGTGCTCAATTGTTTCTGTCTCAACACCACATAAGACACAATTACAATCCGTTAGAGGTAAGAATTTGCTCAATCTTTCCCTGGTTAATAGCCTTTGTTGCGCACCTAACCAAAAGATAAATACATGCTTGGGAATATTAAGCTTGTTCCATACTACTCGAGCATCTCTAAAATCTGATGTTTCACCCCTTAGCCAGATATATCCACTCTAGACAATATATTCCCCATTTTGTGTATGCATTCATTTATTTTGATGGTATCCTCCCCTCATATTCATTGTCTCCTTATCTATTCTTCTCCATACCCAACTGCAATCCTGAGGTGGACTGTAATCCCAGAAATCAGTGTCTTTAAGGTGTACCTCACCAATCCAACGCACCCAGAGTATGCCCTTTTTTTGTGACAATGCTCATATTTCTTTGCCAACAAAAGTAATATTCCATTCTTTAGAGCTTTTAACATTCAAACCCCCATGCCTTTTCTTAGCACACACTTTATCCCAGCTAACTAGAGCCATTCTCCTTGTCTGCTCATTTTCCCCCCACAAAAATTCCTTACATTTTTGTTCAACCAATTTGACCACAGACTGAGGCAGAATAAATATGGATGCCCAATACACATGAAGTGAAAACAACACAAAATTATTTAATTGGGCCCTACCTGCATAGGACAAGTGCTTGGATGCCCAACTTGCTAGTCTTTCGGTGATCTTGTCCACCAAAGACTGACAGTCAATCTTAGTCCACTTTGCTAGGGATAGTGGTACCCCCAGATATCTAAGTGGAAATCCCCCCTCGCTACAGCCTGTAATCGGCATTATTTCCTGCTTCACTTGTTAGGACACACCTCTCACATACACATTGGATTTTGCTT
Organism: Buddleja alternifolia; assembly: GCA_019426215.1. NCBI lineage: Eukaryota > Viridiplantae > Streptophyta > Magnoliopsida > Lamiales > Scrophulariaceae > Buddleja > Buddleja alternifolia. The sequence goes on from CM033403.1 coordinate 8,594,308, forward strand.
GGTTAGCATACAAACCAGTAGTATTAGAAAATTTGTAGATGGTTCTCCAGACAATCTGGACAGACTCAGTATTTGCTTTGTAGAAGAGCATTAAATCATTTGCAAAGCATATATTTGTGAGCTTAAGCTGCTTACATGTTGGGTGAAATCTAAATCCAGTTTCCTGAGCTACTACCTTCAAGCTTCTTGTCAGATATTCCATTACAAGCACAAAGAGAAGGGGTTGATGGGTTTGGTGGATTCGGATCAAAATAAGGTCAAGAAGAGGAGCCAAAATAGATCCAAGAAGAGTCGGGGTTGACTGGGATCGCAAAAGGATAAGAAGAAGTCGAAAAATTGAAGCTGGGAAGTGCAGATCTGCACAGTTGCGCCCAGGCGCCCAGAAGTGGCGCCCAAGCGCCCAGAAGAGGCGCCACAGGCAGAGGGGTGCGCCCAGGCGCCACAGGCAGAGGGGTACGCCCAGGCGCCACTGTATGGCGCCTGGGGCGGGCAACAGCGCTGGAGACGCGTTTTTTGACGGTTTTTCCTTATTTTGGCATGTCTTGAGTCCTACTTTGATTGGAATTGTTTCCTATTGTATTAGGAATTATTCCCTAGTTGTTTAGGAGTGTTTTTCCTAATTTGTTAGGGTTTAGACTTCTCCACCATTATAAATATGTGAACTCTCTCTTGTAATTGATTTGATGAACTCTTGATGTACTTTGAAAGAAATAAAGATGTAGTCTAGGTTGGCTCGTGGATGTAGGCAAGTTATGCCGAACCACGTTAAATCCTCGTGTTGTTCATCTTCGTATTTAGGCTTAGGTTTTCTCGTTTCTTGTTTATTCTTCGTGCTCTGGTGCTACCATCCCTAACAGGGGTGAGACTGGGTCTCCTTGTCTAGTTCCTCTCTGTCCTGGAAATACCCATTGGTTTCACCATTAAGCACTAGTGGAAATGAAAAAGTATTCACACATTCCATGATCCAATTACTAAAAGGTCTAGAGAAATTTAAACTCCTCCATCATCTTCTTCAGAAAATCTCAATCCACCGAATCATACGCATTTTTAATATCTATCTTCATCAAACATCTTGGGGAGATGTTCCTTTTGTTGTAAAGCCGGATTAATTCTTGACTTATCAATACATTTTCAATCATGGATTTACCCTTAACAAAGGCACCCTGATTCTCATCAATCAAAATGGGTAAAATCTTAGCTAATCTGTTAAAAAGCATCTTAGATATGCACATGTAGACTGTGTTGCAGCAAGCTATAGGTTGGAATTCACTTGCCATGGTACGGTTATCCACTTTAGGGATTAGGGCCAACAAAGTGTGATTTAGTTGTTTCAACATTATGCCATTCTTGAATAATTCAAGAACTGCATCCGTTACTTCTTCCACAACAATATGCCAGGTTCACTTAAAGAATCCACTCCCATATCACAAAAGCTTTACTTGTTCCTCAAAATATGAAATAATTTTTCAAAAACTAAATTAATAGCTTTTTACCAAATACAATTTTAGATTTACCAATTTTATCATGATTCATTTCAGGATAATTAAAAACCTCCCTCAAATATTTATATCCAAGAAATCCATAAGAAATTTATACAATCTCAAATATTCATTCTAAAGAACCCAAAAGTCAAGATTGTAAACAATAAATTTTTATGTCTACAAACAAAAGCACAAAAAATATTATGGCAAATGAATTTGTATTGATTAAATAAAAAAATTGAATACAATCCCTAATCTAATCCTCTGATTCTTTCTTCAACGACGATTGATTCACTTCTTTGATTTTCTCCGATGTGGATTTGAATGTTTATAACGCAAATGAGAGGGCTCGACAACTTAATCTGGGATCAGACGATATAAATGATTTGAGAAAGTTGAAAGCTTCAAGGTCAACTCGTTGCTTTGATCTTCCTTCAACTTGATTTGGACTTCTATATAAAGTTTATGCGAGGATTTAGTAACTTAATCTCGGATTAAACGCCAGAATTTGACGAATTTCGCCAAGAATGCCTTGAAGTTTGCCTTGAACGCCTTCTTAAATTTGAAGAACTTGTAAAAAAAATTTGGAGAACTTCCTTTGTCTTCTCTACCTTCAATTGAATTTTTGTGTGTTTTGATTATGAGGTCCCACATACCCTATTTATAGGTGTAGGATGGAGGAGTCATAAATTCTTTAAACACTTTGATAACTATTTCTTTAATATTTGTAATTATTAAGATATAAATAGCAATTACTTTGGAGCCATTTAATTGGATCATATATGATGAAGATAAACTTCATAGATATTATCTTCTTAATATATATTAATTTAAAGAGATAAATACTAATTATTTTGGAGTCATTTGATTGGCTCATATATTCATTTGGAGACATACCTCACATGGCTTGTTATAATACAAGTAGCCTTGGTCAAGAAATTCTTACCAATTTCTTTACATGTCTGACGCATTCCTTTCTAAACAGTATATTGCAATTTCGTGACTTATAGAGGCAATTTCGTGAGTTTTTATGGTGAACATTTCCATGACTTTTAGAGGCAATTTCGAATCGTCTTTTGTTGTGATTATTACAAAATATTTATACGGTTAGAATCCTTGTGTCAGGGGATCTCCAACCGTGTATTGCATGTTCAAAATGGATTAGAATTGAGAGAGATATGGCCTCTCAAAGTTACAGTCGCAAAATTACAAATCTGAAATTCTGAAATTACAAATCTGAAATTCTGAAATTACAAATCTGAAATTCTGAAATTACAAAGGAAGAAGATGAACAGTAATCATTTCTCGTTCCACTCGCGCATATGGAGAGTGAGGTCCACTCCCAATATTAGAGTTCTCGGAAAACTAAACGAAGACCACCATTGGATTCGCCATATTCGAAAATGGGGGGTAGCCAAAACTTCAAATCCGAAAGACGACGGAAAGACGGCGCGTGTGGAACACGCGCTACCCTTCCTCACACACCCACGTGCTTCGGTGGCACGTGGAGGCACGTGAGATCTCCCCCGGAGGCCATTTTAGGCCGAAAAAATTTCTGTTAGGTCAAAATTAATTTTGTGATTTTTTTGGATATTTAAAATATATTTTGTGGAGATCAAAAATATTTCTCCTTCATTTATTAAATGTAATAACGATGAAAAATCATAGAAAAATATTTTTTTGGGCAAGAAAAATTCTGAAATTTTTTTATTAATTTTCTAAAATTATTTATTATGCCTTGACTATCAGGATGAAGAGTCTTGAACACTTTTTAATATTGTGCTCATTTTTTCCTTAAATGCATTTGGAGTTGTTTTTTCCTAAATTAAAATTGTTGGAGCATAATTATTAAATTTTTTATAAAGTGTTAAAATATTCATATCAGATAATGTATTATGATTGACTTCGTGCCCAATCTAATACCAATTTTTCATTTTTATAGATGGGGAGATCCCAATTTACTTTTAACATTTTCCGGAAGGGAGTTCGAGCGAGAAGAACTTGTGTGCATTTGGCAAAGTTAGAATTGCTGAGGTGTTATAAAATGCACCCCGAGCATTCTTTGCGAGGACATTTTAAGATAATAAAAATGAAGTACAAGGATCTACTTCATTTGAGTCATTATTTTGGTGGTCCGGACCAAGAGAGAGAATTATGGAGAAATTTTCTAACTAAGTTTTGGAGAGGTGAACTTGATAGGATTTACACTGAAAATAAGGACAGAGATCTATGTCTCTTGAAGTCTTTATTGATTAAAGTGTGGAAAAAGAGAGAGCTGGAATTCAAGACGGGAATATTATTATCTTTGAGGATGAATAATGGTCCTAACGTCTTTTGAAATTCACTCCTAGTGATAGACTCTCGAATGGGATGGTTAATATGGTTTCTCGTATATATAAAAATACTTAGAGCTCGTTATGTTGGTGACCACAGACTGAGGCAGAATAAATATGGATGCCCAATATACATAAAGTGAAAACAACACAGAATTATTTAATTGGGTCTTACCTGCATAGGACAAGTGCTTGGATGACCAACTTGCTAGTCTTTCGGTGATCTTGTCCACCAAAGATTGACAGTCAATCTTAGTCCACTTTGCTAGGGATAGTTGTACCCCCAGATATCTAAGTGGAAATCCCCCCTCACTACAGCCTGTAATCTGCATTATTTCCTGGTTCACTTGTTGGGACACACCTCTCACATACAAATTGGATTTTGCTTGGTTAGCATACAAACCAGTAGTATTAGAAAATTTGTAGAAGGTTCTCCATACAATCTGGACAGACTCAGTATTTGCTTTGTAGAAGAGCATTAAATCATTTGCAAAGCATATATTTGTGAGCTTAAGCTGCTTACATGTTGGGTGAAATCTAAATCCAGTTTCCTAAGCTACTAGCTTCAAGCTTCTTGTCAGATATTCCATTACAAGCACAAAGAGAAGGGGTGAGACTGGGTCTCCTTGTCTGGTTCCTTTTTGTCCTGGAAATACCCATTGGTTTCACCATTAAGCACTAGTGAAAATGAAAAAGTATTCACACATTCCATGATCCAATTAATAAGGCTATGTTTAGTTATGTTTTGGGATGGTATTTTGGTGAGATTTATTGGTGAAATATTTATGGGGACACGTGCGTATTTGATGAGATTGTGTTTGGTTTTATTTTGGGAGTTGGTTTTTGGATTTTATTTTTTTTGTGAGATAATGTTTGGTTTTGTTTCCAGAGGGAACAAAAGTTACTGTAGCAATCAAATCATGAAACTTTTGTCTGTTAGAGATGAGAGAGAAAAGAGAGAACACATAGAGAGGAGTGTAGGGACAAAGTAGGTGTAAAAAGATGAAAAATAATTATTATGTTTTTTTTTACCAAAAAAGTAGTGTATTTTGACCAAATATTTTGTGAACCAAACATGATTTGGTGAGAATTTTAGACTAAACATGGTATGAAAACATAACCAAACATTGCCTAAAGGTCTAGGGAAATTTAAACTCCTCCAGCTCCTTCAGAAAATCCCAATCCACCAAATCATACGCTTTTTTAATATCTATCTTCATCAAACACCTTGGGGAGATGTTCCTTATGTTGTAAAGCCGGATTAATTCTATACTTATCAATACATTTTCAATCATGGATTTACCCTTAACAAAGGCACCCTGATTCTCATCAATCAAAATGGGTAAAACCTGAGCCAATCTGTTAAAAAACATCTTAGATATGCACTTGTAGACTGTGTTGTAGCAAGCTATAGGCTGGAATTCACTTGCCATGGTACGGTTATCCACTTTGGGGATTAGGGCCAACAAAGTGTGCTTCAGTTGTTTCCACATTATGCCATTCTTGAATAATTCTAGAATTGCATTCGTTACTTCTTTCCCCAACAATACGCCAGGCTGACTTGAAGAATCCACTCCCCTATCACAAAAGCTTTACTTGTTCCTCAAAATATGAAATAGTTTTTCAAAAACTAAATTAATAGTTTTTTACCGATTTTATCATGATTCATTTCAGGATAATTAAAAACCTCCCTCAAATATTTATATCCAAGAAATCCATAAAAATTTTGTTCAATCTCAAATATTCATTCTAAACAACCCAAAAGTTAAGATTGTAAACAATAAATTTTTATGTCTATAAACAAAAATACAAAAAATATTATGGCAAATGAATTTGTATTGATTAAATAAAAAATTTGAAAACAATCCCTAATCTAATCCTCTGATTCTTTCTTCAATGACGATTGATTTGAATATTGGAGCAGAAATCGCTTCTTTGATTTTCTCCGATATGGATTTGAATGTTTATAACGCTAATGTGAGGGCTCGACAGCTTAATCTGGGATCAGACGATATAATTGATTTGGGAAAGTTGAAAGCTTCAAGGTCGACTCGTCGAGTTGATCTTACATCAACTTGATTTGGACTTCTATAACGTTTATGCGAGAGTTTAGCAACTTAATCTCGGATTAAACGCCAGAATTTGACGAATTTCGCCAAGAACGCCTTGAAGTTTGTCTTGAAAGCCTTCTTGAATTTGAAGAACTTGTGGAGAAAATTTGGAGAGTTTCCTTTGTCTTCTCTACCTTCAATTGAATTTTTGTGTGTTTTGATTATGAGCTCCCACATACCCTATTTATAGGTGTAGGATGAAGGAGTCATAAATTCTTTAAATACTTTGATAACTATCTCTTTAATATTTGTAATTATTAAGATATAAATAGCAATTACTTTGGAGCCATTGGATTGGATCATATATGATGATTATAAACTTCATTGATATTATCTCCTTAATATATATTAATTTAAAGAGTTAAATACTAATTACTTTGGAGTCATTTGATTGGCTCATATATTCATTTGGCACAGTATGATTGGCTATTGACTTCTTTACTACAAGACATAATTTGATTGGCTAGAACATCTCAATTTGATATGTGGCGCAATTTGATTTGCCAATAAAATAAATATTAAAATATCAATTATTTTATTTTTGAAATTAAATTTGATAAATTCCAAAATGTAAAGAAAAGACTTAAATTGAAAATTCATTATATTTATACTTATCATCATTACAACAAATTTTTGAATTAAATTACCTTGATCTCTTAAGTTTTAGAAATTTGTATGTATTGGATTTTTCAAATTGATAAATTTCAGGAAAAATTACTAAAACTCCCCTAAAATTAATTTTTATATTAAGAAATCATAAAAATATTTTTCAATCTCAGAAAGTCATTCTACAAACTTTTTATTCAAACAAACCCAAAAGTTGAGATTAATCCTTTATTTCATAAGTTAAGAATTTGTCAATTGATTTTTTCTTATCGAAATTTGTTTGGTTTAGACTTTTCAAATTGAAAAATAGCATTATATGAATTTTATTTTTGGTATTAAGTATTTTAAATATTTTTTATAATTTATTTTTGATTTTAAATATGTTAATTATGTAAAAAGCATCTTTTATAAAATTTTAAGAAGATTAAAATCTGAAAATTTTCAATTAAAATTAAAGTAAATTATCCATATGAAAGTCCAAATATATAAATTTCTTGACAAACATACAAATGATTAATTCTTAATGTACAAGGCTAAGGGCAATTAAATCCCGCTTTGGTCTCATTAAGGGCAAAGCCCTACTTAACATTACTCAATGTAGCACTATCATCATAGGAATGGGAAGGATGCATCTCTCAGACACTTTCCTTAGTTTTTGTGCTATATATATATATATATATATATATATATATATATATATATGAGTCACGCTTTACAGGTTGTTCCTACCCATTGAATCTTCTTCATGGGATCGCCAATCCCAAAGGTTGGGTTACTCCCATTGGTGACTCCCTTGTGGGCATAAGCCCATCCCCGTCGACGAATATGGATCTAGCCTTAATGCTAGTCCACATATGCTCATAGCATATAAATCATGCATGATTAATGATCTAGCATCATTGCTAGTCAATGTATGCTCACAGCATATTATTTATATAGCGTTTTATTTCTTATCTCATTTTTTTTTCTTCTTGTCTTGTGCATGCACACCTGTTTCAAGACAAAACTCACAAGAGTGATTAGATTAGATAAAATCATAAAATAAATTATCTAAAATTCATATGGACATGCTTCTTTTAGTCCTTTATTTTTTGTGGATTGCCACTTTATTTAGATCCACCTTTTGCCACCGAAATGTCAAATTTTTGGTTTGTAGCTTTGCTACTTATGTTTGCACTGTTTTAGTTCTTCTGGTTCTTGTAATTAGACACTAGCATATAAAATTTTATTGTTAAGAATTCTCATATTTCTTAACCTCAAAACAATTTCAGATTTGCAATAAAATTTGCTCACATACAAATGCAACAATCCCCACAATTTTTTGTATCTTGGAGAAATACTCCATATTAATTTAATATTCACCATCCCATTAAACAAAAAAACAAAGGCAATTTTAACACCCATTTAATATGTGATTACTTTGATCACATTTTTCTATTTTCATAATATTTTGTTTCCACAAAACAAAATTTGGATAAAACTTTTAGGAGAAACTTACCCCACATTGCACATGATCTAATAGATTTTAGAATTTCAAGAATTTTCGCAAAGCATACTTTCCAATATTAAATTGTATTGACGCAGTTCAGTAATAATGAACATGTTTGCAACTTATGCAGAAAAACACAAGATCTATTTAAATAAAATATGTAAGCAAACATGCAATGGACCTACACTATCTTTATCCACAAATTAGTGTATTTCACCTAGTGATGTGGTTAGATTATCCACATAAAAAAAAAAACTCTAATGACTGCATACCTGACTCATACTTTAATGAATTAGGCATTTATCAACCTGTTGTATAAATCAATTAAGCTCAAGTTAATTTTTCCTGTAACTTGATAAATCAAGCAATGTCATTCTTCTTAGTTTCTCAAAAACATATTAGTATAACCTCCAAATAAGAACGACAACAATAATAATTGAGTAAATTGTTGTTTATTAGCACCTCATATATAGATTTGGACTTGCAATAGTTTTTATAAAAATAACTAGCTGTTAGAGAATTGCAATGCATGTAATTCTTATTTAAGTATGTATTAAACAATCATAAGGCAACATATTATAGGGAAAAAAATTACTTACCAAGTACTTAATTTATAAGCAAAATGATGATTATTTCTCCTCCGTAGTCCACATTAAACGTTCACATATGATAGGTATTCATTGGAAAATCAAGGACTTGTTACGACTCAATAAGGCATATTATATACAAGGATTAAAATTTCGTTTCGATTATAAGTTTTGAGTTCTTAAATATAAAAAATGTATCGGAAACGTTTCGAAAACGTCAGGAAAAACTTGAAAAATGCCAGAAACAAGGTAGAAACTGTGAAAAAATAATTAAAGAAGAGTTGTCTCCTCTTTTCACAAGCAAAAAACAATAGCACTTGTATAAAATATTTATACATCTATACCAATAATTGATCAAATTACACTAATAAATAAAGTGGTAACGTTTGATTCAACTCTAACATTCACAAAGCATATAACCAACAATATTTTAGTAATTCAAATTGTGAAATAAAAAATTCTAAAACTGTTGTCGTGAAAAAAATGAAAAGTGGTTTCATTCAAATTTACCATTCACAAAGCATATAATTGATAAATTTTAGTAACTTAAATTGTGAAATAAAAAATTCTAAAAGTGTTGGTGAGGAAAAAATAAAAAGTTAATATGGATTATACCATGATTTCAAACTTATTTGCTAATTATATGAAAAAATTACTTTATTGATTATACAATAATTTTCATCTTGAGTTGCATGACAAAAAATTGCTCCTCAGTGAAATAAATATTTGTTTGATTGTGAGATGTATTACTCTTTATTTGTTCTTTTTTTTTTTTTCCAATGTGTTGGCGATAGAGTAAATTTTTTTGAAAATAAATTGTCAAACTTTAATTTCAATGTTTCCATGGTTTTCATGTTTCATGGAAACCATGGAAACATTAAGAATTTTCTAGGAAACAATATAACTTCGAAACTATATGGTGATTTCTTTTCCGTAAATTGAAAAACAGAAACTTTTCGGACATTTCGATGGAAAAGAAAAGAAACTTTGAACCATGATTATATATCCTCTTATAGGATTGTATGACCGTTACCAGATTGAATTCTCATCTTATTGCATTAAGCCCAACAATTCATGGTTTAAATATATAGCAATATTGCATTATTAAAACACTTCCAAATATAACCACATTATACTATTGCACTAGCCACCAGCTAGCCTTCCATGTATTTGATGGAATAAAATATAAATTCCTAGAGAAGGTTATTGAAAATCACAAAAAGGTATACTCTAGATTCGCATATACTAGTAACAAGGTGCTACAAATATTCATTGAGATTTTCCATTTATCTTCTCAATTTACTCATGAATATGCTCAAACGTCAAAGTAATAATCTGAATATACATATGATCCGTAACCAAAAAAAAAAAAATGAATATACATATGATCGTTGGAGACATACCTCACGTGGCTTGTTATAATACAAGTAGTAGCCTTGGTCAAGAAATTCTTACCAATTTCTTTACATGTCTGACGCATTCCTTTTTAACAGTACACAATTTGTCAAGCCTTGAACAATTTATCCTCCAATATTAGCATCCACATATTTCCAGGGATCAAATTTACATTCAACCACAAATTAAATAAGACTTGATATTTAATTATGAAAATTATAAGTTTCACACACCAATCAAATCATGGCTTTAGATTGTTGTAAAATGTAATATTTGCTAATTTAATCTCAAACAAAATGCTCCAAATAATTATTATAAAATCATAATCATAAATAATAGACCAAATCATAAAAACGATATATATATACACACACATATCACTAAATAGAATGTAATCATTTAGCCTTATAATAAAATATGTCCTTATATACTTCGCTTTCATTTTTCTTCTCTTAAAATTTTGTATGAGCAATATATTTTTTTTTTAAAACACAAGTATCAGAGATCATATTAAACAAAAAATATTAAACGAAAACAAGCAAGGTATAAGAGTAATCAAATTGGTTTCCTGAGAAAGGTCTCAAAGCAAAGATTATTGGTTTTATCAAACAACTAACACATGTCTCTTCAGCCAATTATATCACAAATCACACGTAACAAAATAGATTCAACAGGAATTAAGTGTACTTAGTATAAGTTATACCATGTGTAGGAAATTGGATATGGGTCATGGGGCGCCCATGAGGGCTTGACCCTACCCATATTAATTTGAAAGAAAGAAAAAGAGAGAGTAGTTTTTGTAGGATAAAACTGTTAAGGTAAAATTCCCCTTGAGAATTGCATTAATAATCAAATATATATAGAGAGTTTACAATAGAGACATAATATAAAAGGTAACTAACAAACTAACAATAAAGGTAAATATAATCTAACAAGGAAACAATAATGTAGCAATAATAATAATAACTCTAACACTCCCCGCAGTCGAAACTGGAGAGGCGCGAACTGTGAGACTGGATCGAAAATCAACGAACAAAGAAGAAGGCAATCCTTTTGTAAAAATGTCGGCATACTGATGGGATGAAGGAACATGAAGCACACGAACTTCACCTAAGGTAACCTTTTCACGCACAAAGTGTAAATCTAATTCAACATGTTTGGTACGTTGGTGCTGCACGGGATTGGAAGAAAGGTAGACACAGCTAATATTATCACAATAGACAATCGAGGCCTTGGAGAGAGGGCAATGAAGCTCAAGAAGGAGATTACGACGCCAAGCCGTTTCAGCAACAGCATTGGCGACATCACTATACTCGGCCTCGGCATTAGACCGAGAGACAACATGTTGGCGTTTAGAAGACCAGGAAATAAGGTTATCACCAAGGAAGACACCATATCCAGAAGTAGAACGATGAGTGTCTGGGCAGCCAGCCCAGTCGACATCAGAGTAAGAGACGAGCTGAGAAATAGAGGAAGGAGTAAGAGTAAGTCCATAATCAAGGGTGCCACGAAGATATCGAAGAACACGTTTGAGAGCGAACATATGACTATCATGAGGATCATGCATAAAGAGACAGAGCTGCTGAACAGCGAAAGAGATGTCAGGACGAGTAAAAGTGAGATATTGGAGAGCACCAGCAAGACTACGATAAAGCGTCGGATCAGAAAAAGAGGGACTAGAAGAAGAAGAGAGTTTCGCTTGAGAGTCAGCAGGAGTAGAAACAGAATTGCACGATAACATATTGGCACGATCCAAAATATCGCGAGCAAATTTTGCTTGAGATAGAAAGAGACCAGAGGGAGTGTGATTGACAGAAATGCCTAGAAAGTAATGAAGAGGAACAAGATCAGTCATGGCGAACTCTTGAGAAAGAAGAGAGGTGAGATGAGTGAGAAGAGAGGAAGAAGAAGCAGTGAGGACAATGTCATCAACATAAAGAAGGAGATAGGCAGTGGAGGAGCCACGACGAAAAATGAAGAAAGAGGCATCAGCACGACTACTGAGAAATCCGAGAGAAGAGAGATAAGAAGCAAAGCGATGATGCCAAGCACGAGGAGCTTGTTTTAGTCCATACAACGCTTTCTTAAGGAGGCAGACGTGATCAGGAAAACGAGGATCAGAAAAACCAGGGGGTTGCTTCATATACACAGTTTTGGTCAAATGGCCATTGAGAAAAGCATTCTTAACATCGAGCTGATAAAGGGGCCAAGATTGGGAGAGAACAAGACTAAGAACCGTATGAATAGTAGCGAGTTTAACAACGGGACTAAAAGTATCCTCATAATCGATGCTAGGCTGTTGAGTGAAACCTTGAGCGACGATACGAGCTTTATAGCGTTCAAGAGACCCATCGAAACGAAATTTCTGTCGAAAAATCCATTTGGACCCGACGAGGTTGATATTGGGAGGACAAGGAACAAGATCCCATGTGTGATTAGAGTGAAGAGCATTGAGTTCATCAGTCATAGCAGAAGTCCAGTGGGGATCGTGAAGAGCTTAAGCATAAGAACGGGGAATGGGAGAAAGTGAAGGGGAAGATGTAGAGAGATTGAGAAGGCGGCGAGGTTTAGTAACTCCAGCTTTGGATCGAGTGACCATAGGATGTATAGAAATTAGGGAAGAGTCTCGAACAGGTGAAACCGAAGCCAAGGGTGGAAGAGAGGGAGAGGGCAGCGGAGGTGGTGAAATTGGACGGGATGGAAAACTGGGCGGCGGACCTGTGGTGGCGCGGTTCGGCATGGCAGCGGCTAAATGGCGGAGCAGGGGAGGCGCATCCTCGTCAGAGGTAGAATCCAGAAAAATATAAGAATTGGAATCGAGAGAGGAAGAATGAGAGGAGAAGGGGAAAACGGATTCATCAAAAATAACATGCCGAGAAAGAATGATTTTATTCGTGGCGAGATCGAGACAACGATAACCTCTGTGATTAGAAGGGAAACCTAAGAAAATGCAGGCAGACGAGCGAGCAGATAATTTATGAGGAGTTGTGGCAGAGAGATTGGGATAACAAAGACAACCGAAAACACGGAGATGGTCATAGGAGGGAGAAACATGATATAAAACTTCGAATGGTGTGCGAAAAGAGAGAGTCGAAGTGGGAAGAATATTAAGGAGATGAGCAGCCATGTGAATGGCTTCGGCCCAAAAAGAGGGAGGAAGAGAGGCTTGAAAAAGAAGAGAACGCACAACATTGTTGATGGTTTGGATGGTGCGTTCGGCTTTACCATTTTGTTGTGAAGTATGAGGACAAGAAAAACGAAATTGTACACCATTAGTGGCAAAAAAAGATTTGAAAGAGTGATTATCAAATTCGCCACCATGGTCACACTGAAAGAATTTAATTTTGAATTTAAATTGATTGTGAACATAATTAAAAAATTCAATGAAAATTTGAAAGGTATCCGATTTATTGCGTAAAGGGAAAATCCATAAAAAAATGAGAATAATCATCAAGAAAAATTAAATAATAACGAAAGCCACCCAAACTCGTAACAGGAGAAGTCCAAATATCAGAATGAATAATATCAAATAAGTTTGTGCTGGAAGACGAAGAACTAAAAAACAGGAGACGTTTATGCTTTCCTAATTGACAAGCATGGCAAAGAGAACGAGAATAATCCTTATTACAAGAAATGAAACGACGACTAGAAAGAAAATTGAAAATTGCAAATCCGGGATGACCGAGACGACGATGCCAGGTGGAAGGTGATGAAGCCACAGAAGTTAGAAGAGCCATGGAGGGGGGATGGAAAGGGTAGAGATCGCCATCGTTGTTTTGCTGAAGAAGAACCGAGCCAGAGTTAAGATCCTTTACAGAAAAACCAAACGGGTCAAATTCTATAGAGCAATGATTGTCGCGAGTAAACTTACGAACGGATATAAGATTTTTAATTAACGAAGGAGAAATAAGAATATTATTAAGGGAAAGAGAACGAGAAGGAGTGGAAAGAGACGAGTGACCAATGGAAACAACAGGGAGTGCAACACCATTACCAACAATAACTGAATTTAAATTATGACAAGGTGCAATATTAAAAAATTACCTTGATGAGAGGACATGTGAGAACTCGCACCTGTATCCAAATACCATTGTTCATCGGGTTGTTTGAGTGTCATGGTTTGCAGAGAGCAGAGAGATCCGTAGCTGCGAGGTTGGGCTGATTTTGCTGAATTTGACCGGTTGAAAAAGTGGCTGGAGGAGAAGCTGCGGAACCGAAGTGAGCTAGGCCGAAAGGAGTAGTTGATCCAGTAGGTGGCGGGCCTAGAATTACTGGAGAGCTGCTGCTGAAATTTGGGCAGGGAGGTGGGCCGGAAGCTATGTGTAGCCCAAAAGGAGGCTGCTGGAGCCAAGGAGAAGGAATGGGTTGATGGGAGGAGGCCCAGTGTGCGGAATTGGAGGAGAAAGGCGTCTGTTGACTGCTGGACGGATTGAAGGAGGCGTGAAGTGGGCCGAGCAGTTGAGGCCCATTAGGAGTGTGTTGAACAAGTTGATAGGAGTAACTAGAGGTTGGGCCGGCTGAATGTTGTGAATTCGGACAAGAGCCCGGATTGTAGTAGCCCGAACGACCACCACGGTTATTGTGATGACCACCACCTCTTCCGCGATTATTTCCATAATTTTGATTATTATTTCGATTTTGGTTGGGATATGGGATTTGGGAAAATAGGGCAGTGGCGGAGTCGGAGGGTTGTGTATAAGAGGTAAAACGTGTTTCTCGTGTTTCGTGGATAAGAAGTAAATTTCGACATTCGGAGAAAGAGGGGAGAGGGGGTTTAGCGGTTATGACAGTGATGAGGGGGAGGTACGACTCAGGGAAGCCATGCAAAATTTGAAGAATTAAGGCATCATCAGTGATGGGAGAGTTAAGATCGGCGAGATTGTCAGCCAAAAATTGCATCTCTTAACAAATTGTGAAATTGACAGGGTACCTTTACGAAGATTATGAAATCGCTCATTAAGTTTCATGGAGCGTGAGGGCTTATTATTTCGAAAATTTGACTCAATAGAAAACCAAATATCATGAGATGTAGCATATTCAAGATCAAGATGTTTTAACAATTTGATATCAACAGAAGAGTAAAACCAACGTTTAATAGTAGAGTCAAGAGAAAACCAAGTTTCATTAGTGTCAGAAATCGGTTTTGATTAGCCAGTTATGTGATCAAAAATAGAGTAGCTATGACAGAGATCCATAAACATACCGCGCCATAATTTGTAATTGGAATCGTTTTTCGTTAACATAAAACCAAAAGACGAGTGAACATTGTCGGCGGCCAAAGCCGGGTGTATGGGTGGCGGTTTAGACACGGTGGTTGGAGGTTGGCCATGAATTTCGGTTTCGGTGGCAGCAGAGTCCGCAGTTTGAGACATGGGGAAAGAGAAAGGATGGGGAAAATCGAAATAATTTAACCAAAATTAATAGGATTAATTACGTGAGATAGTAGTGATCGAAAAAAAAATTTACCTTGATAATTCACCGAGATAACACAACAGAGGAGAAGCCGGCAATGGAGGATATATAAAGTGAGAGAAGTCGCGTTGAGGGGAGCAACGACTTAGAAAGGAAGGAAGAAAATATGTAGAGAAAAAGAGGCCGGCAGTGAGAGGATGTACCGGCGGCGGTGGTGGTGCAAGAGAGGAGGGGGCGGCGGCTACCTATATAATTTCGAGAGCCTTAGGATGTGGTTAGGCTGATACCATGTTAAGGTAAAATTCCTCATGAGGATTGCATTAATAATCAAATATATATAGAGAGAGAGTTTACAATAGAGACATAATATAAAAGGTAACTAACAAACTAACAATAAAGGTAAACCTAATCTAATAAGGAAACAATAATGTAGCAATAAGAATAATAACTCTAACATTATTTTTTTTTAGAGAAAATCCCATAGGGAACTTGTATTATTGAGCAACATATTTATAGAGTTATAAGAGAGAGAGAATACAAGAAAACCCTAAACTATAAAGAAGGTAAAGGATAAATAAGGTAATAAGAATACTAGTCTAACTAGGAAAGCAATAATAATACTAATCTAATTAGGAGAGCAATAATAATATCTAACACTCCCCCGCAGTCGAAACGTGAAAGTCTTGAACATTGAGACTGAACTAAAAATCAAAAATAAGGCGGCGGTTCGACGAAGACGCTTCTCAATGTGGAGCAGTTTCGTCTGAAAACCATTAAATAAGGCGGCGACTCCAATTCCTTGTTTTTCCAAGGGTAAGCGGCGACAACATAAAAAATAAAAAAAAAACTACTCTAAACTAGATAAGGTGCGCCGGACGGGGTCGGCGACTTGAGGATGGCGGAAGCGAGAGATCGAGATACCATGGCCTTTTTTTTTTTTTTTTTTTTTACTCCCTCCCTCTGTACCTAGTATATCTTATGTTTGTAATAAGATAAATACAACACAAAATAAGAGAAAATTCGCAGTACACTTTGAGGGAAAAATACAAAGACATTGAAGTGTCATTTTGGTGTGATATTGGCAAAGAAACTTCACCGTTTGAAGCATTTAGATCATGGAAAGCATCTCTCTCTCCATGTTTGAGATTTCCGACGTTTTGGAGCATCAAAACCGTGTGGAAGAAGTGTGAAACAACCAAATCTAGATCCACATATGATTTGTATTTTAGTATGTTGAAATCGCATGTGTTATGTGATTAATTTCCGTCATTGGTATCAGAGCGAGTTTGGTTGTGTTCCAGACTTGCTTTCACACAAAAAATGTGATATAATTATGGTTTGAAATGATACTTCACCATGCTTCCCGTTTTTGCATGAAATATGACTTTATCCATGGTGGTTTTATGATATGTTCATGATAGGCTTTCATTTTCGAAATGTAGCATGCCTAGACCATGTATAAACATTTTATGAAGTTATATATAAGCATGCTTGACATTAGATGAGAAATTGAGTTTTTATGGTGAACATATTCGTGACTTTTATAGGCAATTTTGAATCGTCTTTTGTTGTGATTATTACAAAAAAATTATATGGTTAAAATCCTTATGTCAAGGACTCTCCAACCATTGTTGCATGTTCAAAATGGATTAGAATATAGAGAGATATGGCCTCTCAAAGTTACAGTCGCAAAATTACAAATCTGAAATTCTAAAATTACAAATCTGAAATTCTAAAATTCTAAAAAAAATTAAATAACATGTGAATAAAAAAATATATTAAATTGTGATAATTTAAGGAAATTGAAATTTTAATTTTATTTAAAGATTAGAGTTCAAGTCTGAAATGATTGGTGATAAATCGAATTTAGTGTACTCTTTTTAACTAGGTTTAAAATAGGATAATTTGAGTCCATACTGAATGCATCCCGAATGTTAGATAATTAAAACGAACTGAATAATATGAAGCATACTAAAATACTTAAATGTAATATTAAATTAATAATAACAAGGTAATTAACTTAAAAATAAAATATTTTCTAAAAATATATTTAAAAAATGCAAAAGTCAAACTAAAATTGTAATTAGTGCAATATTTGTATTAGAATAACCCAAATATTTATTTGATATATTAAATCATAATCTAAGAAGTTAAGTGTAATTTAGTTCAAGAATCATAAAACGTTAACATGTTAGTGGAAAAATTAACAGTTTACTTTTTTCAAATGAAAAACCACCCGTATCACTACAAAAATAATGACCTATGGTCACATACTTTTTCCTTACATTTTTGCATTTGTATAGGGATAAATACCCTATGTTTGCACTTATTTGAAAGTGTCATTATATGACCAAGGTATTAAATCTCGGTATCGATGTCGATATCGAGGTAGTAAATTTATGGACATTTAGATGGAAATTTCGAGGATATTCAAAAATTCGGTACGTACCACAATTTTAGTAAAAATCATTATTCAAAACCACATCAAATTGCTAAAATAATTTTTATGAGATCTCTTTAAATATTTTTTGTGTTCTGACCAGAATTTTTATTAACTTATTGCCTAATATCACTTTCAGATTCATATTTAAATTTATTGCTTATTGGTTTATATAATTGGTCATTTATTATCTTTTATTTTAATATGAATGATCATTTGACCCTAATTTTTAACTATAAAATATTTTAAAAAATAAAAAAAACTATTATTTTAAATTTTGGAAAATTTCGGGTTTCGAAGGAAATTTTGAGAAATTTTGGGTTTTGGTCAAAATTTCGATGGATATTTAGCAAATATCATTTTAGATTTTGGGGAAATTTCGGGTTTCAATAATAATTTTGGAAAATTTCGGGTTTCCGGTGGTCCCGAAGCAAAATCGAACTTTTGATCCAATTTTGCAGAATATCTTCCGAAACTTGTTTTGGGCTGTGTTTGGTTTTGTTTTGGGCAGGGTTTTTCACCAAAATCCAGCCCAAAACTTGTTTGGTTGTGAATTTTTTAGCCAAACATGCCCCATGTTTGGCCAAATATTAGCTCCAAAAA
The DNA here is from genome assembly GCA_019426215.1 of Buddleja alternifolia. Classification (NCBI taxonomy): domain Eukaryota; kingdom Viridiplantae; phylum Streptophyta; class Magnoliopsida; order Lamiales; family Scrophulariaceae; genus Buddleja; species Buddleja alternifolia. The sequence continues at coordinate 8,612,765 of CM033403.1, forward strand.
ATGCCAACATTTTTTTCTCCCTCTCCCTCAACTCTATCTGACAGAGCTGCTCTCCCTCCCCCCTCCCCTTTCTCCGTTCTCTTTCTCTCTCTCTCTCTCTATCCTTTTAGTTTTCGTGTGTGTGTTTATGTAATAGTGTGTGTGTCAGTGCGCGTGTGTAAATGTGTGTGTGTGAGTATTGTTGTGTGCGTGTGTGTGTGTGTATTGTTGTGTGCGTGTGTGTATTCGTGTGTGTGTGTGTTTTTTTTTTGTGCGTGGGAGGTATTGTTGTGTGTGTGTCTGTATTGTTGTGTGCGTGTGTGTATTGTTGTGTGTGTGTGTTTGTGTGTGTCTGTGTCTCTGTGCGTGCGTGTGAGTATTGTTGTGTGTGTGTGTGTATTGTTGTGTGTGTGTGTGTTTTTTTTTGGGGGGGGGGGGGGGGGGGGGTAGGGAAGACGACACTGCCCCCCCCCCCCCCCCTCCTTTTTTTCTTTTCTTTTCTTTTTTTTATTTATAAAATAATATATTAATAAGTAATTATTTTAAAAATTATATAATCTAAACTATTATAAACTAATTTAATTACAAGATTAAAATGATATTTTACACATAATTTTTTATTTTATAACTTTTAATTACAAGATTAAAATGATATTTTACACATAATTTTTTATTTTATAACTTTAATAATTTAGAATTTTTTTATTTTGTTGATAATAATTTTTAATTATAAATAATTATTTATATATTTTACATACACAACATTATATATAACACCTATATTTTTATAAAATATTACAAATAACACAAAAAGGATATAATTGTACGAGAAAAGTTTGGTCTTCTAGTCCAGAAAAAATTAGGGGTATTTTTGGAAGTTCACTTAAAAATTTAACAGAACTCTAACGGAAGGTGTTCAATATTAGACGAAATAAACGGAATAGATGTTAGATGTAATGTATTAAATTATGAGATATTTTTTGTAATTTAGCAATACCTCAGGGGTACCCGGTGTAATTATCATATCAATTTCAATATATATACATATACTCATTCATATATATATTATAATAATTTCAAACTTATATTATAATATATTTTTCAATCATCAATTAATCATTAAAACAACTTTTTCAGACAAAAGCTGACATGATTTGACTATTACAGTGATTTTTGTTATCTCTGAAAACAAAACCAAACACTTTTTCACCAAAAAAACACTCAAATGTTACTTCAAAATAGCTAATTCAAACACATTCTCACGAAAATGATTAAAATACTAATTTTTTAAAATAAAATCAAACACTTTTTCATCAAAATACACAACTCTCAATAAAATATTTCACCAAAATTTTCACCAAAAATAACCCCCAAAACAAAACTAAACACATCCTTGATGTTTGGAGCGAAATTTAAGACCCTGTATCCAATGTTTTCTCCATTTTTAATTTTATGCAAGTGGGAAGATCGAGAGTCTAGTTTGAGCATGGCTGTCCGTTGGTGGGAATTAAAGAAGCGGCCGGGGCTATTTTGAGGTAATCTCTCCAGACTTGCAGTGTGTTTTTGTTGATTAGTATAGAGTTTCTATCCTAGATATCTTATTTTCAAGATAAGAAAGATGGAGGTGAGACGAAGAAGGAGGAACTTTTGGTAGATAAATCTGAACCAGCTCCAAAGGCCCCTGAAATCGAGGAATTGACAAAAGTAGAAGCAAAACCAGCCAATAATGAAGCAGTTCTCTAATCAAATTTATTTAGGTAAATTATTTAATTTGAATTTTTTGTAAAATCTGAAATTAGTGATGGTTTCCTTGATTGAAATTTCTTAAGGCAACAATTTCTTGATTCCTTTTTTGAAAGATTTTATCTCGTTCAATAACGTTCTTTTTCTTGGATTGGGTGATGGGGTAAAGGGCTAAAGGCGGCATTCAGCGAGAGGTAGGGTGAGTGGGAGGCAATGGGGTGGGTCAAGAATGAGAGAAATGATTATTTGGTTTAATATATTTTACTTTGGAGTGGAATTAGAACAGGGGAAAGTTTTAGGAGATATTGTTATTGTCTTTGTTGGAGGGAATGCTTGATGAATGGAGGGGTAGATTTTTTAAAATAAATTATATATAGAACCAAAAGGAAAGGGGTTGTAACATTACCGCTTGGATTTAACTTATGTATTTCTATTTCAAAAAATGAAATGCAATAAAGAAAGAATAAGACTAGTTTTGTGTATCACTAAGCCAGTAGACAAATCATTTCTTATAGTTGTTGGAAGGTGGTTTACTGAAGCATTAGGATTTAGGATCATTGAGAGTAATTTTAAGAAGGAAATGTCCCGCTATTTATCGTCCATCTCCATTCAAATCAACAATGTAATGTTCACTATTTCATAATATAATATCTCCTCTTCTCAGATATCATTTTCAGTTTACGCACTATGAAATGATCACTTTTTCTAAGTAAATATGAACTTCTTGCAACTGGATTTGGGGACTAAAATGACTAATTGAATCTATATCTTTTATAAAGGCTGACTAGTTGTTTTTATTTTGAAGATTAATTTCTTGTACATAATGTTTACTTTCTTTCTGTTGTTAGAGATGGTTAGAACTCGAAACCTCAAGCTTGCACTTCAAAAGGAAGGGGTGATGCATTACCCGAAAAATGGTCAAACTAATAAAGGCTCAAGCCACAGTAAGTTGCAAGCTATTAGTAATTGAATTTGTATACATTCTATAGTATTGAGTTTATAGGATAAATTGGTACAAAATGGATCCTACCTCTTTGTGTTATTGAAAATGGGCACATTACCTCCTTTATTATCAATAAGTGCTGATTAACCCAATATGTTTTCAAATAGGCAAATAACAACCCAGAAGCCTTAACTTCACGTGGTGCTGAAAAGTGTACTCCATTAAAAGAAGAAAACCAGTAAAAGAAAAGTGATTATGTCACCTTGAAATAGATATTGTGCTTGTAATATTGCATCAGTAGTTAATAATGGTAAAGGCACGAAACCTTTGAAGCATAGATAGACAATGTCAGTACAAGTGGGGAAGAAACATTGGACGCTATATAGAGGCAAGGAAAGGGAGGTATAATTGGAGAATAAGATTGTGTTGAAGTAAAAAAGTTAGCAACTAAACTAAGAATATTGATATGTAGAACTTCATTTTGTATCTTCTAAAAAGTTAGTAATACCTGTTCTTGCAATCTAGAAGAATTTTTTTCTTCTAAAAATGACATTATGTTAATTGATGTTTTTTCCTTAAAATGCTGGAGTACACCACCACGAGTGTCCTAGTAAGTTTCTTAGTTGGCCCCCAATGCGCATCAGAGTTCTAGCCTCAAAAATCAATCTCGGTGCCAAGAGAGAGAAAACTCCCAAATCCTTAAATTTCAAACTCTCAAAGCTCTAGCATTCTATCTTTCATATTCCTAAGCCGATCTCTCCTTGATACCGAAAACTCCCTTGTCATGCTAAATTTACCTAAGTAATGATCTTTGTGGGAGAAATGCATGATATTCTAAATTTTCAGCAGAATAATAACAGTTTGACCACAGATTTTAGCTGACTTTGAATACAAATTGCTTTGTTCTAGAATTCTCCTGATTATGTGCAATATATGTTGGATAGACCTATGTGTCTAGTTTCATGGGAAGAAAATGGTTCATGAATCCGAGCTTTCTACAGTGAGTTATGAATTTTCTCGTGAAAACGCGCACAACTGTCTGCACAGCCGAGAAGCTCCAAAAGTTGCTGAAATTTTGAATAATTTTCCATTTCTCCCTAAAGTTTCCTATTCTATTAAATAGTTTATCTAATTATTTAAGAGGCTTCGTTGAATTCATAGTATTTAGTCAAGGTCTTTAAGTTTGTTTACATTTTCTAAGTACTTTTAAGTTTTCTATGTCTAATTAAGTTACCTTGGAATTCCCTTTGACTGGAGGGTTGTTCCAGCTTCTTGTTCTATAAATTCTCATCATATGTATTGTATTGTATTGAGGAGATTGAATTGAAGTAAAACATTAATTTTTTAGCTTTGGCTAATTAAGAAGAAGGATTTCTTCTATTTCCAACTCTTATCTGTTAGGTGGATTCCTTTGAGTGGCGAGTTTTATCGAAAGTGTGTGCTTGTGTTGCCTCCTAATTTCTCCCTTCGCATATTTCAAGTGTCACTCCTGCTCCGTCAAAGCTCTCACGTCCATAGTATTGAGAGGTGTATTAGGTGTATTACTTATACACCTCATATATTAGATGGATTTTATGTATTGGTTTATTGAGTGCCACATAGGCTGTTAGGTAATTAGTATAAATACACTAGTCTGCCTTGTAATTTGGTCAACTTTTCTTTTCCAGAAATATTCCCGTTTAATTGTTTCTTTCATGTTCTCTCTCTCTCTCTGAACTATTCTTCTAATTTCTTCATCACCAACAATGGTGATCTCCATTTCTCAACGTGGTATCAGAGCGGTACATCAATTTCTTTGAAATCACAATCGATCTAATCACTAAACATCTCCTTCTCAATCGATCGATTGATTTTTTATTTTTTTTCATTTTCTTGATAAATCGATCCATCAAAACCTAGGGCTTCTCGTTCCCTGCGCTTCATATCTTCTTTTCAATGGCGGAAACAGCACTTACTGCAAAGAATACATCTCCTGCGATTATTTTCAAAGTCCGTTGTACCTTCATCCCTCAGATACGCCCAATTTAGACTTGGTGACAGAAGTATTGAGAGGATCGGACAACTACAAAGTTTGGAGCAGAGAGATGATCGTTGCTTTAGAAGCAAAAAATAAAATCGGTTTCATTGACGGTTCTTGTGTAGCGCCAGAAGAAGATTCTGATCAATTTCCACAGTGGAGGAAGTGTAATGCCATGGTTAAGGCTTGGATCCATAGATCACTAAATAGAGATTTGATACACGGTGTTGTTTACTGTGAATCAGCACACCTTATTTGGAAAGACCTGAAGGAACGATTTGATCGTATTAATGGAGCTCGGTTGTATGCACTTTACAGAGAGATAAACACAATCACTCAAGGAACTCACTCTGTGACTGAGTATTACTCAAGATTGAGGCAGCTTTGGGATGAATATGACTCATTAACACCATCCCCTGCATAAGAGGTTACAAAGGAATACTCAGATTTTACATCGCAATTGAAGATGATGCAGTTCTTGATGGGATTGAATGAGTGCTATTCAATCATACGCTCTCAAATCTTGATGATGACACCTCTCCCAACACATGGACAAGTCTATTCTATGCTATCCAATGAAGAGACTCAAAGAGGGATTAACACTCAATTTTCAGCATCTGAGACTTCTATTGCCCTGCAAACCACTGCATCTCAGGCTAAAGCCAACAATACTAACAATCCTTCCCAATTTGTGAACATTGTAATTTTACAGGCCATACCAAAGAGACTTGTTTCAAACTTGTTGGCTATCCTCCTGGATGGGGAAGAGGAAAAAGGGGAAGAGGCAGTGGCAGAAATAATAATAGGGGTGGCAATAGAGGAGCAAATAGTGCTAATCCTGGCAGGGGGTTCAGTGTTAATTCTGCTGAGAACACTCAAGACATCACAACTGTATCAAATAACACTGGACAACCAACCTTCACTCAGGAGCAGTATAGGCAACTAATCCAACTTCTTGGAACCTCTTCACAAGATACTGCTCAGTACAATGCATCCAATGTTGTCACTACAAGTGCCAACAATGCAGGTATCTCTAATAACTATAATGTGAAATTTCATGATTGGATTATTGACACAGGTGCAAATCAGCATATGATCTCTGATTTTAGATTATATGATTCTTATGATCATGAGCATAATGTGGTTTCTACTGTTAAATTGCCTAATGGTATAGAAAGTAGAGTTATGTACTCAGGGACTGTTAAACTGACAAATGAATTGATCTTATCCAATGTGTTGTATGTACCTGAGTTTAGACATAATCTGCTCTCTGTATCTAAGCTCACAAAGATGCTCAATATTCATGAATTTCTATCCTGATTTATGTGTGATACAGGGAATGAAGAATGGCATGATCAAGGGGATTGGTAGACTCAGGAATGGTCTATACTTCTTTCAACCAGTCCCTACTGATTCCATTTCTGATTTTGTCCACAATTTTCATGTTGATTGTAATTCTGTCATTAATCAGCATCATGTTGTTAGTAATAAAGCCACTTTGTGGCACCTAAGGTTTGGACATATGTCTTTCTCTAGGTTCAGTTTTCTCCCTGATTTGGGTATAAAGGTTGAGAACAATGTTAGATATTGTCCAACCTGTCCTTTAGCTAAGCATAGCAGGACTGTTTTTCCAGAAAGAACAAATTTCACTTCTTTTGTTTTTGAACTCCTTCACATTGATGCATGGGGTCCTTACAATGTTAATACCTATAATAATGAGAAGTATTTCCTTACCATTGTTGATGACTTCTCTAGGAGTACATGGATTTTCTTGATGAAAACAAAGGATGAAGTGTATGATCTGTTAAAGAAATTTTTCACTTATACTGAAAATCAATTCTCTGTTAAAGTAAAGAAAGTGAGAACTGATAATGCTTTAGAATTTTTCAGTAAAGATTGTAGTAATTTGTTTGATTCTTTGGGGATTATACATCAAAGTTCTTGTGTATACACACCACAACAAATGGTGTGGTAGAGAGAAAACATAGACACATTTTAAATGTGGCAAGGGCTTTAAAGTTTCAATCTCAAGTGCCAATGAAATATTGGGGAGATTGTGTTAAGACTGCAATCTACATTATAAATAGGACTCCTACTCCTATCCTAAAAGGGAAAACTCCTTTTCACATTTTGTATGGAAAGAAACCCCAATTTAGACATTTAAAAGTTTTTGGATGTTTATGCTATGCTAAGATCCTTCCCAAGGTGATAAATTTCAGATTAGGTCTAGACCTTGTGTAATGATGGGGTATTCTAACACTCAAAAGGGCTATAAGCTCCTTGATTTGAGAACTAAGTCATTCATTGTATCTAGAGATGTTATCTTCTATGAGCATATTTTTCCTTATATGATATCTGCAAAAGATTCTATTAATGCATCTATGCCTGTGCAAATATCTCAAGATCACTGTGATGATATAAATTTGCCTTATAATGATTTAGAACATGATGATTCATTAATTGTTAATGATGATGCTATTGAGACTCAACAGAATGTAAATGAAGATCATGCTCATCAAGATGTGATGTTAAGAAGATCTAGTAGAGTTCCTAAGCCTCCTGTTTGGAGCAAGATTATATATCTCCTTATCTTCCTGAAACTAGTAATGCTATCTTTTCCACTAAACATCAAATGTCAAAATATCTTCAATATGATGGAATTCAACCTAAGTATAGATCATATTTGGCTGCTTTAACTAGTGAAAGAATTCCTACTCATTACTCTGAAGCAAAGACTGAAAAAAAAGGCTTGACGCAATGGATATTGAGCTTAAAGCTCTGGAATTTAATAAGACTTGGAATATAGTTGATTTACCTCCCGGAAAAGGTCAGTAGGATGTAGATGGGTTTATGCCATTAAACATAAGTCTGATGGCAGTGTGGAAAGATACAAAGCTAGACTAGTTGCTAAAGGGTATACTCAACAAGAAGGGATTGATTACACAGACACTTTCTCACCAGTTGCTAAGCATGTCACTGTTAGAATTGTTGTGTCTTTGGTAGCTATGCAGGGTTGAATCTGTGGCAAATGGATGTGACCAATGCTTTTCTACAAGGTGATTTAGAAGAAGAAGTTTACATGACTTTGCCTCCGGGATTTGATTATAATGGTAAGGTATCCCAGAACAAGGTATGTAAATTAAACAAATCTCTTTATGGCTTGAAACAAGCCTCAAGACAATGGAATCACAAGTTTACTGAGGCTGTTCATGAATATGTTTTTGTGCAATCAAGAAATGATTACTCTCTATTTACATACACAAAGGGGAGTAGCATACTAATTCTATTACTCTATGTTGATGATATCTTGATCACTGGTAATGAGACGTTAATTACTGATTGTAAACAATTTCTGAATTCTGTTTTCCACATGAAAGATTTGGGTGAATTAAAATTCTTTTTGGGCATAGAGATTGCCAGATCATCTAAAGGATTTGTATGAACCAAAGGAAATACACCTTGGATTTGTTAGCTGAAACTGGTATGACAGGCTGCAAACCAGTTAGTACCCCTGTTGAGCTTAATGTAAAGTTACATGATATAAAAAAATGATCCTAATGATCCTCCTGTTAAAGATATATCTCATTTCAAGGATTGTTGGTAATTGATTTATTTGTGCATTACTAGGCCAGATATCAGTTATGCAGTCCAATTATTAAGCCAATTCATGCATAGACCTCTGAATTCTCATGTTATTGCTATGAATAGGATTTTGAGATATCTAAAGTATAAACCTGGGCTTGGCATTTTTTTTCCTGCTAATAAATCCTTTGTCTTGAAAGCATATTGTGACAGTGATTGGGCATCCTGTCCAGTTTCCAGGAAATCAATAACAGGATATGCAATCCTCATTGGTGATTCACTTATATCATGGAAGTCTAAAAAGCAATCTACAGTTTCAAGAAGCTCAGCAGAAGCTGAGTATAGAGCCATGGGTGCTGTGACAGCAGAAGTGCTATGGATTCTTGGGATATATATAAAGATCTTGGCACTCAGCATTTACAACCAGTGAAGCTTCTAAGTGACAGCAAATCTGCAATTCAAATAGCTGCAAATCCAGTGTTCCATGAGAGGACTAAGCACATTGAAGTGGATTTGCATTTTATACAGGACAAAATTCAACAAGGAGTGATTTCTACAGAGTATATACCAACAACTGATCAACCCGCAGATATCTTGAAAAAACCTTTGAGTAAAATGCAGTTTGAGTTCTTATTAGTCAAGTTTGGAGTCCTTAATTTGTATGGACAACAAACTTGAGGGGGAGTATTGAGAGGTGTATTAGGTGTATTACTTATACACCTCATATATTAGATGGATTTTATGTATTGGTTTATTGAGTGCCACATAGGCTGTTAGGTAATTAGTATAAATACACTAGTCTGCCTTGTAATTTGATAAACTTTTCTTTTCCAGAAATATTCCCGTTTAATTGTTTCTTTCATGTTCTCTCTCTCTCTCTGAACTATTCTTCTAATTTCTTCATCACCAACAATGGTGATCTCCATTTCTCAACACATAGGTAATGCTCTTTTATTCCATGTCATCGGTATGAAGCTCACCAATAGCTACAGTTACCAACTAGCCATTGAAAAATTCATCATGGGACAAACGAAACTTTGAGATTCTGTATTCTCGTCTCTTCTTACCTTTTTCTCTTTCAAGGATTAATCAGTTAATTCACGTGATTACAAAAAATTTTTGATAGGCTTCCTTGATGAGTACTAAGGTATTTTATTGACTCAAGCATGGATTTTAGTTTCATGTTTTAATACATGTACATGTCCTTAATTATGTAATAGCATACGTTGTACTTGTCTATGCTCAGTTCAACACCTAATAAGAGGGATAATAAAAAGAGAAATGAAAAAATTGAGATACTATCATACCTCATAAATGATTTTAGAGTTGTGCCATATGAATGCTTCTTTTCTTATCTACTTTGATTATCATGATTGTCATTCTCTATTCTTTAAACTAAGAAACTGCTATATATATTTATATCTTCGTGTTCTTTGTCATCCTCTTTTATGTTTATAGATTTGTGAGAGAAAATATTGATTGCTGTTTGTTTTTGAAATGCTTTATGTTCTAAACTTATTTGAACTTGTAATTTTGATCATATTTGCAGGTTTAGGAGTAGATGATCATATCGTCGGGGACGCAATGTCAAATTAAGAGATTCCAATATATTTTGTTCACTTGACTAACTCTAGGTAGTATTTTTTTTTGCATCTGTTTTATTTTGCCTACTTGAAGATACTACCTATTGGGAATTATGTGCAAAATTCTTTTGTAACATTTTGGGGATGATGTATTTAAATCGGGTTGTGCTTGTGAAAACTATAAGATTTTTTCAATTTGAATCTATTTTTGTTTTTTTTTGGCTAATTAGTAGTTTTTATACATTTGCTATTGTGACTGTTGGAGACAAGGTTGTAATCTTTTAAAATATTTAATTCAGTAGAATTGGAATTGTTGGTGAAATAAAAGCTAATAAAGGTCGAACAATCTTTTTGTCATTTTTACTATTCATGACCAAACTATTATAAATATATATTAACTGATTATTTATTTGATTATTAGTAACGACTCTATGTTGTCATCCTTTATGATTGAACGAAATTACTATTAGAAAAATAAAAAAAATACAATTATTAATATTCACTAGGGGTACGACTCTTTCGTTTTGTGACAACTAGAGTTGTCTTTGGTGAGTAATAGTCCGACAAAAGCTCAATCATGATTGTAAGGACATGCCGTAGTCACTTACAACATTTGGGGTTGGTCCCAAGTGGCATACGAAAGGGTCTAGAAAGGGGGGGTTGAATAGACCCTTAAGTCTTTTTCGACTTAAAAAAGATTTCGTATTAAACGTATTTGGACGCTTGAAATGATAGGCGCTTGAAGAGTGTGACGCTTCACCTTAGCGTTCACATAAGATATTTGAGACTTTGTGAAGCGTCTAATGAAGACTGTTTTATAAAGTTAACTTAGACTTCAGGAATTGAATACTTTGACCTTGTAGGTTAAGCGTTCAGTTCTTTTAATCAGGGTTAGCACAGCGGAATGATTTTGGAGTCTTCTCTTTGAAAGTTTTAGCGTCACAAGATGTTTCTTAGGTGCTTAGCTTTTGATTGTGTTTTACTTAATGAATGATATGATAGATGAATGAAATGACTGAAAAGTAAATAACACAATATTTGTAAGGTTCGTTGGGTGGTGTAATCCCAACTACGTCCTTCTTCTCCTTTGCACTTGGAGGCAATCCACTAAAATGATTCTCAAAGAATCACACAGAATCTTCTACAAATTAGGGAGAGATGGATGTCGATGACTTGAGCTCCTTGATCACACAGATTTCTGCTTCAAATCACTTCACCCTCTTGCTTCTTTCACCCAGAAATGATGCAAGTATCCAACTTCGACTTCACACAGATCGCGAGGCTTGGATGGGATTTTCTAAAAGGTTTGTTTGATTTTGATGAAGTTCAAACAACTTGGTAATATCTCAGTAGGAATCTGGTTTCTGCAAAAAGAATGTTTGAGATATTTGTTGACTGTCTCAGGAATATAAGAAAAGCAATTGGATGTTTCTTGAAGTTTCTGGCTTTTCTGAGAGTTTAAGGAATGAGATTTTAATGCAACAGCAATTTGGCTTTGATAAAATTGTTGCTCTATTTTGTTTGTTGTTGAAGTCCTATTTATAGGTATTCTTGGAGAAAGTGTCCGTTTGACACATGCACTGGCGCGTGTCTCTCACTTTCGCGAGTGAACAGCTTTTGTCCTTTTTCCTGAAAATCTGCTGCACGAAAGTTGGTGCTGCAGTCTGAGATAGTTGACAGTCCAATAGGGTGGCTTCTCCGTACGTCTGACATTGCTTATCATATTAAATGCTCTTATCAACATTTAATGCATTTGAAATTAATACCCGTTGGTATTTAATGCTTTGAGAATATTTGCATTAAACTCCTTCTGGACTTAGAAGTAAATTCAGGTGAAATCACTTCTGTCCCATAAGGTAACGCTTGATATAGCTGGCCAAAGTGGACGCTTGGAGACTGTATCTATCTTCTGAGATCAGGCGCTTGAGTCTTCGAACTTTACCACTGATAAACTCACTCAGAAATCATCAGACGCTCAGCCTAAGACTATTTTGCCTAACACTCTAAAGTAAGATAACAAGCCTAATAAATCTATTACAAGTCTAACGCTTCAAAGCCTATACAAGTTTTCTACAAAAAATAAACTTACAACTTTTTGGGGTCTAACAAAAACTTAATTGTCATCATCAAAACTTCTAACATGAAATTCCTAACAATTCCCCCTTTTTGATGATGGCAATACTTACTTTATAGTTCAAGAGTTAGATAGCCAAACGTAAAAGTTAGCTTTGATCAGTAGACGTTAGTTAAAGTTAGTTACGCTTCAACGAGATGTTTCAGCAAAAAAAAATGCATTTCATATTTATCGAGAATTACAAGCATTTTTACAGCTGAATATTTAAAGATATAAGAGACAAGAATATAGATAATGTAAAATCAGAAAGCTTTAATGACTTGGTCTAACTCTGTATCGCTTGGACATTTCAGCTCGGATAGCTTCAGTCAGATTGTCTTCCAAGATCATCATTGCTTCATGATCTTTGTTGATGATAAGCTTGTTTTCTTCTTGTTGTCTCTTTTTGAATACTTTAAAGTGATTATCCCAGTCAGTTGGGTCGATACCAATGTACCTTAGGCAGATTCGAAAAGCTTGGCTAAAATCAGTCATCTTCCTTTCTTCAGCTAAGATCTGTGGATCTGTAGGTTCTGAAATGGATGTTCTCTGAAGAGGAATGTCAAACTGTTCAAGCAGTGCTCTTGTAGGAATGGTAGGTTTGGATATAACGCTCTAGGAGGTTCCTTAGTGTACTACTGGGCGCTCCGGATGAACTTTGTTTCAGAGCAGTTATCCAAGACGGGAGATTAAGCGCAGACTGAGAAGGAGGCATTTGACGCTTAGCAGACGGAGGATCTTCAACTTTTGAACTGGACGCTTTCCGCTTTTCTCCTTTCTTTTCTCTTCCCCCTTATTGCCATCATCAGATTTTAAGAAGTGGTTTGTGAGTACACTTACCTGATGAGCAATCTGAGATAAGGAATCTGTGATGTCATCCAGACGCTTGTCGAAGCGTTCCTGCATAACAAGAAGCTTAGCGCTGGTGGCGTCATTCACAGATATCTCAAGGGTTGCAAGGCGCTTTTCAAGTTCTTCTTTCATGGCAAGTTGGGTGGCGTGGGCAGCATCCTGCATTTCTTGAAAGTCTTGTTTGCACTCACCAACTGCCGCTTGAGCTGAACTACGCATATGAGCAATCTGAGCGCTCATTACGTGAGTTTCAATCTTTGCCAGGTCTTCCTTAATCCAATGGAGAGATTCTTCACTCTGAGTAGCTTGAGCGCTAATTGTCTCCAAAACAGATTTAAGCAGGGGACCGAAGGCTTGACTCTCATCTGATTGAACCACTTGAGGAGCTGGTCGCTTGAACCGTGATGAGTGTTTGAGAGAGTCAAAAGGAACTTGATAGGCTGGATCAAAAACAGTACCTCGAATATCCAGGGAAGTATCTTCAGCACTATCAATGGTAGCATGTTCAGGAGCGTCAGGAATACTGGTATCTGCAGATTTGGACGCTTCAGATGTCTCAGCAGGCGCTTCCTCAAGCGTTGACTCAGGCTGGCGAAAGTCAGTGAATTGAAAGTTCCAGCTTGCTGAGTCGGCATAAGAGGTGGATGTAGAATCCAAGAGTTCAATGAGTCTGGTCCTGGACATACAAGTACCGGAGATAAATGTGCGAAGAGGACTATCAATGGCCCTGATGTACATTGGACCAATGATATCCAGCACATGATCTGGGAAAACTTTGGACGGCGCTTGAGCGATGGAGAATAGTGAATCTGTGCAGTGAGTTCTGGAAAATCCAATCAAGCAATCTGAGGGAAGAGATGCAGGACGTCGATGTGTAGGCACACAGTCCGCATAGTACTCTTCAAGATACGGATAAATGGCTTGAGCGAGCTCTTGATTCCTTTCAAGCAGAGAAAGAACATACTCATAGTGATTGAGTACCTCACTGCGAATGGAAGGGAGCAGCGGATATCCTTTGAATGAATTGATCACTGAGCCATTCCAAGATCTGAGATTGGCAGTGAAGATTTTATCAAAGAGAGATACGGGAGATAGAATCTTTACCATCAGATTGAAGTTTTCTTCACAGTGGCTTGGAGCAAGATTTAAGCACCGTTCACCAACTGTACCACTGGAAGACGCTTGAGCATTAAACCGAAGAGGGGTGATGGATAATCTCTGAAGTTCTTGACGTAGACATTGTTCTATTTGATGTCTAATAATTGGGAGCTTGAGAACAGGTCCGAGTCTTTGTTGACGCTTCAGGAGGCAATACTTGGCGAATTGACGCTTCTTGTCATGCATGCCTATGCCGAAAAGATGGGGAGCTTGGACTAACTCTGGGAAGGTGTATTTATGTCCCATGTACGCTTCAACCCAATTTACTTCATTTATACAGAAGTCTGTGCCAGCATTCACCATAGCACGAATACCTTCAAGATGAATATCTCTTATGGCTTCAAAGCGGTGCTTATCAGGCTGATAGTTGGCATTCCAGACGCTGTCAAAGTAAGCATCAGCTTCAGTCTGGAGCAGATCGGTCAACGATTCAAGGCGCTCACCAGCATGAATCTCTTTATTTTTCCATAGACAGAGAGGACGGACCGATGCAAGATTTTCAGGGCTGTGAGCCGTCTGTGGGAAATGTGTGTAACCTTCTCTGTTCAAGACTGACTCGAGGGATTGAGAAAGCTAGGACGGAGAGGATCATACACACGAACAGTGTAATCCCTTAGCGCGAACCCAGTTGGTCTGCTGTGGCCATTGTCAAGATAGTAAGCCACATCCACGGCACATCTAGGAGGTCTGTCTCCTGGTCTGTCTAGAACGGTTGCTTTGATTGCGCTGTCAAAGTCAATCAGTCTTGCAGCGTCAGCTTCTGCAGCAATATATCTTTCTATATTATATCCTGCAGGAATGAAATCTTCGTCGAGCGCTGGGGGCATATAGTTAATTGAATGATCAATTGTCTTCAGCGGATCGAGTTGAAAGAAGTGACGAGGAGCTCTAACGTCTTCAGCAGCGTTCTGATCTTCTGAACGTGCCTCTGTTAAAGTAGCAGGTTCCTCAGGTTCAATTGCAGCTACTTCAGCGGCAACATCTTGAGCGATAGCTACAACTCCAGTCAGGTCCACATCCAACAGAACATCTGTGGACACTTCAGCAGCAGCTGGAACTATAGCTGAAAAACAAGAGCCATCCTCTATAAGAGCAGGATCTTCTACAGATGTAGGAATAGAAATGCTGTGGGAAGAAATAAACTTACCCTGAGAACTAAGCTCAACAGTAGTTTCTGGAGCGCTTGGCTCAACAGCAGCATCTTGAGCGCTTGGCTCAACGGCAACTTGAGCGCTTGGCTCAACAGCAACTTGAGCGCTTGGCTCAACTGTCTCAGGCTCTTCAGGAGTAGCTTGACGCTTGCTAGTCCTGGAACGCTTAAAGATTTTCTTAATGTTGACTCCTTCAACTAGTTTAGCCGGAGGAGCGGGAGGATCAACAGCTGGTTCTTCAAAGTCTATTTGCTTAATGATCCCTTCAAGCTTTCGTCTTTTGAGAGGCAACTTGTCCTCGGCATCTTCATCAGTTTCCTCATCAATCTTTTGAGAGGAGACGGCAATTTTAACTTTGGGTTTTCTGGGGGCTCTCTTCTTCGTTGCTGCTGGACGCTTCACAGCTTCCTCTGGCACTGGTCTCTCAGCCTTTTGAGCAAGCAGTTGGCGTTCTTCCAGTCGCTCAGATAGGGGTCTAGCCGCACCACTAACTTTTGGAGGATTGAACATATTGGTCAGAATCCTTTTTCCCAACAACTTGGACTTATTCAACGGAAGTCCAGACGAGTACACACAATTGATTTAAACAAGATGTCACTCAGGATGAGTCCATAAGGCTTATTTGAAGCGCTTAGACTGTCCCGAAACCGTCCGAAGATGTACTCACTCCAGTTGATTTTGATGTTGAAGAGTATAGCAACCATCATCTGAAATTGGACAGGATTTACCTTATCAAAGGTTCCCACGCGGCATTCTATGATCTTGCTGCAGAAATCAGCCAATAACCGGTATTTGGACACCAGATCTTTCTTCTCGAAGTATTGAGTGTAAGGAACGTCGTCGTACGCACTCATGATTGCCCATGCTTCCTTAATTTGTTTTAACGTAACAGAATCCAGTGCCTCACCCTCATTAGGCAAATTGAAGTTCTTGGCAATGGTGGAAGCAGATAGGATGAATTCCTTTGGAGACTCCTTCTTGGAGAAGGGAATTTTACAAGAGATGGACTTCTTGTCCTCTGAAAGGGTAGCAGTCTTCCAGAAAGTTTCAACTTCAGTAGGAAACATATAAGAGTATTGGGTTAAGAAGGGTTTGAGCCCAGCTTGGACGACCATGTCCATTACGTCCGTCAGGTTGATCTGAGTTTGTTCATATAGGAATTTCCAGTCGACAACAAGACCTTCAGTTACCTTGATGGTAATTTCAGCAGAAGTAGATGATGATTTCTTTGGTGCCATTTTTTTTTTTGTTTAAAACGAAGAAGATGAACTGAGATTTTCTGTTGTATTGAGAGAGATAAAGAGAGATTTGCAGATATGCGTGAATAGAAAGTAAGTTACTTTTTCTGCAGAGTTTGTGTTTTAAATGACACAGTAAAGAGTTTTGAAACTTGTGTTATGTAGTCTTAGTAGGATTTAAACACGTGTAATAACTGTTGAATCTTAGCCATAAATTTATTAACTGCGGACGCGAGTTTTGTGTAAAAGAGAGAAGTTACATTTGGTAATTCTCATATATAAAGATTTGACATCCGAGTTAAAGAAAAATTAACGTTTGGTATTTTCAGAGTGTAACACACGCGCATGTTTGTACACTGACACGTACACAAACACGTGCTATCTCTGAACCGTCATTTTTAAAAAATTTGAGTACCCGCCAGTTTGATGTGATAGAGGCGTGTGAGTAGATTACAAAATAGACCTTTGAGTCTACCCACGACCTTGAAAGAAGTTTGAAAAATTTTATGCATGGCTTGTAACGAAAATATTTTATAAATTTTTGATAAACTATTCAGCGCTTAGCTGATAAGATGGACGCTTGAAGTCAAAAGACTTTTCAATATTTTGAGCATTCAATATTTTATGCAAACATAGAGCTGAGCGTTGATGATTATGCATCTGAAAAAAAAAAATTTATCATTGACGCTTACAGTTATGATCAAGTAAAAAATTTGTTTAAGAATATTGTGAGATATAACTTAAGTGGATTCCCCCTAAATTATATGCCTAATAAAATATGATGCTTCATGATCAAGCGTTTAAATCAATCATACCTAGTTCACTTCTTAAAGTGAGAAAACGTTGTTCATTGAGTGCTTTGGTGAAGATATCTGCCAGTTGTTTGTCAGTTCCAATGAAGTGCATGGAGATATCTTTCTTTTGAACGTGGTCACGAAGGAAATGGTATCTAATGTCAATGTGTTTGGTTCTTGAATGAAGAACAGGGTTTTGAGTCATGGCTAAAGCGCTTTGGTTATCACAATGAATGGGAGTTGGTCCTAAGATTGTTCCGTAATCTCTAAGTTGTTGCCTCATCCATAGAACTTGTGCACAACAACTTCCTGCAGCTACATACTCAGCTTCGGCTGTGGAGGTAGCTATGGATTGTTGTTTCTTGCTATGCCATGAAACTAACCTATCACCTAAGAATTGACAAGTACCACTAGTGCTTTTACGATCTATTTTGCAACCTGCAAAATCTGCATCTGAGTAACCGATTAGTTCAAAAGGAGAATCCCTGGGATACCATAAGCCCACATGTTGTGTGCCTTTTAGGTATTTAAGGATTTTCTTGGCAGCAGTCAAGTGTGACTCTTTAGGATCAGCTTGGAATCGTGCACACATACATACCGAAAACATAATATCAGGTCTACTGGCAGTGAGATAAAGAAGTGATCCTATGATACCTCTATAATTAGTGATATCAACTTTCTTTCCACTTTCATCTTTATCTAACTTAAGCGTTTGGCTCATTGGAATTTTTGAATATGATGCATTTTCCATACCAAATTTCTTAATCATATCTCGTGTATATTTAGCTTGGTTGATAAATATGCCATTAGGGTAGTTGTTTAACTTGTAGTCCTAAGAAGAAGGTTAATTCACCCATCATGCTCATTTCAAATTGTTCTTGCATCATTTTCGAAAATTTCTCACACAGACGCTTATTAGTAGAACCAAATATAATGTCATCAACGTAAATTTGAACTAAGAGAATATCTTCATCATTGGTAATTTTAAATAACGTTGTGTCAACGCTGCCTTTTGAAAAACCTTTACCAATAAGAAAGATAGAGAGAGTGTCATACCATGCTCGAGGTGCTTGCTTAAGCCCATAAAGTGCTTTTTCGAGCTTGTAAACCATACCCTTACCATGATTGTTGATGAATCCTGGAGGTTGCTCCACATACACTTCTTCTTGGAGTTTACCATTCAGGAAGGCACTCTTTACGTCCATTTGAAATACTGTAAACTTGTTAAACGCTGCGTACGCTAGAAACATGCGGATTGCTTCAAGACGAGCAACAGGAGCGTAAGTCTCATCAAAGTCAATGCCCTCCTCTTGGCAGTATCCTTGAGCTACGAGTCTGGCCTTGTTTCTTACAACAATGCCGTCCTCATCCATCTTGTTTCTATATACCCATCTAGTTCCAATAACTCCTTGATGAGTTGGTCTTGGTACTAGCATCCAAACTTTATTTCGCTCAAACTGATTGAGCTCTTCTTGCATAGCTTCAATCCAACTTGGATCACTTAACGCTTCATCCACTTTCTTAGGTTCCATTTGAGATAGAAAGCTTGCGAACATAGCCTCATTAAATGTAGCGGCTCTAGTTCTAACTGGTGCTTCAATATCTCCAATGATTTGCTCAGGTGGATGGTCACGTAACCATAGTCTATCTGTTTGGAAGGGGTTTTGAGAATGAACAGGCGCTTGAGAATCATTCGCTTGACCATTCTCCTGCGTTGGCGCTTCAAGTTCATGATTCCTTCTTTGCACTTGATGATCATTCTTTTCATGATCATCCGTGTTTCTTACATGATAATTTAGATTGATTTCACGAGTATTCTTAGGAGGAGGCACTGAGATCTCATCATCATCGTCAGTATCTTCATCAATAGTAATTTTGGACGCTTGATGACATAGATCTTCAACTCCTACATCATTTACACTTACCTTACTCGGCTCTTGGTTAGCATCATCAAACACAACATGAATAGATTCCTCAACCTTCGATTTGATCTTATTGAGAATGCGAAAATTCTTTCCATTTTTGGCGTAGCCTAGAAAGATTCCTTCATCCGCTTTAGGATCAAAAGTCTTTAGGCTTTGGGATCCATTATTATGAATAAAACATTTAGAACCAAAGACGTGAAAGTATGAAATATTTGGCTTACGTCCCTTCCACAGTTCATATGGAGTTTTTTCATGCTGTTTGTTGATCATGCATCGATTTTGAGTGTAACAAGCAGTGTTGATCGCTTCGGCCCAAAATCTAGGAGCAAGCTTAGATTCAGCTAACATAGTCCTAGCGGCTTCCTTAAGCGTTCGGTTCCGGCGCTCAGCAACACCATTTTGTTGGGGAGTTCTGGGAGCTGAATACTCATGATGTATTCCATTTTCTGCACAAAACTTCTCAACAACCTTGTTAGTAAACTCAGTACCGTGATCGCTTCTTATTCTTGCAACCTTAAGATTTTTCAATGTTTGAAGTTGCCGAATAAGCGCTGTTAACTTGTCACATGTTTCATCTTTGGATGAAAGAAATTCCACCCAAGTAAATCTAGAGAAATCGTCTACTACCACTAAAGTATACTTTTTACCGCTTACACTGATTGTTTGAACAGGTCCAAACAAATCCATGTGAAGTAGTTCAAGTATTCTAGAAGTAGATAGATGAGGTTTTCTCTTGAAAGATGATTTAACTTGTTTACCCATTTGACAAGCGTCACAGAGGCGATCCTTATGAAATGGTCCATTTGGCAATCCCTCTACAAGATTTTGACTTATAAGCTGAGAGATTGTCTTAAAGTTGAGGTGATTCATTTTTCTATGCCATAACCAACCCATTTTAGATTCATTTTTAGCAACAAAGCATGTTGGGTTGTTATCAAGTGTTGAACCTCAATCTACCAAATATACATTGTTATTCCTTTTTCCTTTTAGTTTAGTAGATTTAGTCTTAGCGTCGTTTATATAGCAATAGTCACTTGAGAATATGACTTCAAAGCCTTTATCGCAGAATTGACTTATGCTTAATAAATTGTGCTTTAGACCCTCAACAAAATAAACATCACTTATCATGATGTTCCCCCTATGCACAGTACCTATACCTTTGGTTTTACCTTTGGAGTTATCACCAAATACAACCTGAGGACCATTGGCAGCTTGATAGTTGATCAAAAGATCTTTGGAACCTGTCATGTGCCTTGACGATCCACTATCAAAATACCAAACGGATGTATTGACTTTAGCTCTAGGTACCTGCAATCAAAAGGGAAGTTCTATTTCTGTTTAGGTACCCATTGTTGCTTGGGTCCTTCAACATTAGTATCCTTGTTAGTGTTAATTAGAACTTTAGGAACCCAAATTTGCCTTGTCTTCATAGTAGGAATATTGGCCTTTTTGGGTTTCACCTTGTGCTGTGTGTAATTTTTGGATGTATAATAATATCCACGATTATAATAATAGTCATAATCATAATTATCATAGTATCGATAATATGATCTTGACTGTTTTGGATATCGACGCTGGTATTTCCTTGGCTCTGGCTTGAGTTGCACGTTTGGTGCTAGACGCTTAGCGCTTGATTCACAGTGACTAGATTTATCCTTAGCTTTTTGAGCGTTTGGATGAGTCTGTCTTTGTGAATCATTTGCTTTAGCCTTACCCTTGTCTGAGTTAGTTTTGACTTTCTCATTTGGCCTCTTACCATTGTCCCTTGGTTCATTTTGAGTTTGACCTTGTGAACTTTTCTTAACAAAGAAAACACCCTTTCCTTTGTTGTTTGCCGTAACATTAGGTTTGTTTGGTTGTTTACCGAATTCATTGCATCCTAAACCGGTCTTTTCTCCAAACAACCTTGTTATTTCAGTCACATTGTCGAGCTTTCTGGATGCTTTGGACAACGATGAGATGAGCTGTTCTGACTTGGCAAGTCTAGCCATCAGATCAGCTTCTCTCTTGACTATTATATCAATATCACCTCTCAATTGAATAACTTCACTCTCAAGCGATTGGTTTTTCTCAATGCACTGTTGCTGAATTTGCAACTCTGCTCTGAGCGTTACTTTATCGTTTTTGAGTGATGAAATAATAGCGAGATCATTTTGATATATTTTGGCAGCTTCTTGACATTCATTGTAATATTCTTTGACTTTGTCAAGTAATTCATCATAAGAAAGAGGAATTGATAATTCATTGATTACCTCAGGGGACGCTTCATCATCTCTGGCCATGAGACATATGAGCGCTGAGTCATCTATCGGCTCATCATCATCACTACTTTCGTCTGATGATTCTAAATCTTCAGGTGCTGATGCTGGTTCTGATTCCGCAAGCAAACCTTGTTGTCGAAGGTTGCTCCTGAATTGGTTTCTATCCAAGTAATCCTGCCTTGAGGGCTTGGATACATTTGGATAGGGACAATTTACCTGGTAGTGCCCCGGTTTCCTGCAATTATAACAAAGATTGGTTTTCATTTTTTGTTCACTTGTTAGCCTTGCAGTGTGTGGTTTAGAAACCACTGGAGCTGGAAGATTTTGAGTAGACGCTTGATATTGAGTAGGCGCTTGAGGTAAAGGAACAGAATATTGAGGCGCTTGAAACTGTTGTTGTATGGGAGAAGGCGCTTGATATGAACTTTGTCCTTGATTATTAGGACCTTTTCCTTTCTTTTCATATCTCAAGAACTTCCTGAATCTATTCAGCAAAGCCAACTCTTCTTCCTCATTAATGTCCGAATTCTTTCCTTTGTTACCCGATTTGCCTTTGATTGATGCAATGAGAGCTCC
The DNA here is from genome assembly GCA_019426215.1 of Buddleja alternifolia. NCBI lineage: Eukaryota > Viridiplantae > Streptophyta > Magnoliopsida > Lamiales > Scrophulariaceae > Buddleja > Buddleja alternifolia. The sequence goes on from CM033403.1 coordinate 8,634,680, forward strand.
AGATTCAATCACTGGATTACTCACAATGTCACTAGCAGAGTTCAACTCGAACTCAAAAGCTTTTATCTCTGAAAAGGCGTCTTCTGGAGTTAGGAGATCCAGCATGTTTGATTCTCTCATAGCTGTTGTCTTCATCAAGAATTTACTTGGTAGACTTCTAAAGATCTTAACCACCATTTCTCGATTCTGTAAGTCCATTCCCAATGACGTAAGTTCTGTAACAAGAGCTGTGAATCTTATATCCAATTGCTCTAGTGTTTCATTGGGTAGCATCTTAAATCCGTTAAACTTTTCCTTAGCAATGGAAAGTTTGTTTTCTTTGATTTGAGCTGAACCACCACAGATTGTAGCCAGCTTATCCCATATTTCTTTAGTCGTTTTGTAAGATTTGATTTTATTGAATAAGTTATCATTATCACCAATAGCCGTATACAGAGCGTTGCGACCAACATTGTCCAAGTTAGCTCTTCGACGCTCATCTGGAGACCATTCTTGTTTTGGTTTTTCAACGTAACCATCAGGGGTTTCTTCTGTGGCTCCAGGCGCTCTTGTGATAACTTTGTATATTTTGATTGGCCCATCTGAAATAATATCGCACATGTCATCATCGCATGAACATAAATACGTAAATGCTTTGACTTTCCATGTGTCAAAATTTGATTCTGTCAACTTGGGAACTTTAGCAAATGCCATATCCAAGCTTTAAAAAAAAAGCAACTAGATTTTGAAAGAAAAAGATCTAAACAAGCAGTTATGCTTGGAAATTTTAAAATTTCAAAATTAACCGCTCTGATACCACTTGTTGGTCCCAAGTGGCATACGAAAGGGTCTAGAAGGGGGGGTTGAATAGACCCTTTAAGTCTTTTTCGACTTAAAAAAAGATTTCGTATTAAATGTATTTGGACGCTTGAAATGATAGGCGCTTGAAGAGTGTGACGCTTCACCTTAGCGTTCACATAAGATATTTGAGACTTTGTGAAGCGTCTAATGAAGACTGTTTTATAAAGTTAACTTAGACTTCAGGAATTGAATACTTTGACCTTGTAGGTTAAGCGTTCAGTTCTTTTAATCAGGGTTAGCACAGCGGAATGATTTTGGAGTCTTCTCTTTGAAAGTTTTAGCGTCACAAGATGTTTCTTAGGTGCTTAGCTTTTGATTGTGTTTTACTTATGCAGTGATATGATAGATGAATGAAATGACTGAAAAGTAAATAACACAATATTTGTAAGGTTCGTTGGGTGGTGTAATCCCAACTACGTCCTTCTTCTCCTTTGCACTTGGAGGCAATCCACTAAAATGATTCTCAAAGAATCACACAGAATCTTCTACAAATTAGGGAGAGATGGATGTCGATGACTTGAGCTCCTTGATCACACAGATTTCTGCTTCAAATCACTTCAACCCTCTTGCTTCTTTCACCCAGAAATGATGCAAGTATCCAACTTCGACTTCACACAGATCGCGAGGCTTGGATGGGATTTTCTAAAAGGTTTGTTTGATTTTGATGAAGTTCAAACAACTTGGTAATATCTCAGTAGGAATCTGGTTTCTGCAAAAAGAATGTTTGAGATATTTGTTGACTGTCTCAGGAATATAAGAAAAGCAATTTGGATGTTTCTTGAAGTTTCTGGCTTTTCTGAGAGTTTAAGGGATGAGATTTTAATGCAACAGCAATTTGGCTTTGATAAAATTGTTGCTTCTATTTTTGTTTGTTGTTGAAGTCCTATTTATAGGTATTCTTGGAGAAAGTGTCCGTTTGACACATGCACTGGCGCGTGTCTCTCACTTTCGCGAGTGAACAGCTTTTGTCCTTTTTCCTGAAAATCTGCTGCACGAAAGTTGGTGCTGCAGTCTGAGATAGTTGACAGTCAAATAGGGTGGCTTCTCCGTACGTCTGACATTGCTTATCATATTAAATGCTCTTATCAACATTTAATGCATTTGAAATTAATACCCGTTGGTATTTAATGCTTTGAGAATATTTGCATTAAACTCCTTCTGGACTTAGAAGTAAATTCCGGTGAAATCACTTCTGTCCCATAAGGTAACGCTTGATATAGCTGGTCAAAGTGGACGCTTGGAGACTGTATCTATCTTCTGAGATCAGGCGCTTGAGTCTTCGAACTTTACCACTGATAAACTCACTCAGAAATCATCAGACGCTCAGCCTAAGACTATTTTGCCTAACACTCTAAAGTAAGATAACAAGGCCTAATAAATCTATTACAAGTCTAACGCTTCAAAGCCTATACAAGTTTTCTACAAAAAATAAACTTACAACTTTTTTGGGGTCTAACAAAAACTTAATTGTCATCATCAAAACTTCTAACATGAAATTCCTAACAATATGCCACCTTTTTGCTCCAACAGCGTCAGATCATTGCAGGGAATGTTAGCGCTTTGCCACGATACAGACAACCAATCGAAAGCTACATTCGCCAGCAACTCGCCTTATACAACCAGGGCGGACGCTACGTCTTGCATCCTCGTGCAGCCTTTGTTCAAAGAATCTTTCCTGATCTGAACGAAGACGCTTCGTCAAGTAAACAACCAATTCTTCCCGGTCAGAGTCAGATTCGTGTTGATGTTTCAACAGAACACGCTGAGTTTGCTGAGTTCCACAGAGACATGAGAGCGGTGTTTGAAAATGCCCAAGCGATGGACAGCAGTTTCAATCACTTTTCCGGGTGTTACAACTTCAGAGGATATACTATTCACCCCGTGCTCTTTAGTGAATCCAACATTCAAGTGGCCAAGTTGATCTCGTTGATTAGGCCAGTGGACCAAGACGCGGCTCAAGCGCTCATGCCGTTGATTTTGGACTTTTTCCACAGATATACTTCAGGGATTGCTTTACCGGAAGATGTGCAACTTGCACTAAGTACCGAAGAGTGAAAAGGCGCTATATTCTTTATACCGCAATCTAGCCTGATCAGTCCCCGGCATGTAATGGAAGCTCTTGGCCCCCTTTGGGTCATTAGCATTAGAGAACCTTCTCCTCCCCACATCCAAATAATGGAAGAAGACTCTGCTCCTACTGCGGAAGTCGCTCAAAATCCTGAGGCTTCCTTGCCAGACTCTCCTAGCACCCCAGTAGTCGAGCCCCTAGCGATTGCAGATTCTATCTTGGATCACGCAATTGAAGAAGTGCACGCTGAAATTGCCCTAGCGCCTGAAGAACCTCTCATCCGAGATAAGAGCAAAGGCAAGGTTGCAGTTTCAAGCTCTTACGGACTTCTCCCGTCCCCAGAGCGTCCTTCTTCGGATTCAGATTCAGACAGTGATTTAGAGGCCCGAGATTTCAGAACAGCAGTACGGAACTCGCTTACCCACATCGAAGGTTCCTGTTCCAAGATTTCTGAGGCTGCTGATAGACAGATTCGCCTAGTGTCTGATACACGAAGCCGAGACATTGCCAACGCTTCAAATACAAGCACTATTGCTATCATGAATAGCCTGTCCCCTCTTATCGCTGAGCTCTCCTCTAAATTCAATTGTCACTTAGCTCAGAGCGCTTCGGCTGATGCGGAAAGACACGCTTCATCCGATGCCGTCGCTCAGAGTGTCGCCCAGCAAATTGCTCTTCTAGTCGACGAAATTAGACTTTTGCGCCGCGATGTCGCTGATTTAAAGAACTCCCTTGATGAAGTCAAGAAGGGGGAAAGTAAAGAAAAGTCCAAAGCGATTTCCAAGACGGATAATAAACATTGGCGTTCAATGTTCGATGAACTAGCAAGCATTAAGAAAATTCTATCCAAGAAAAGAAAGCCAAGGTATTATCTCGGAAAGTACGCTCTTCCTCAATTGGACCCTGACTTCTTAGAAAGTATGGGTTTTCATGCTTATGCTGGACCGCTACAACGACCTGTAAATTGGAGACCGTCGAATGACCGTCAAAGAGATATATATTATGATCTGATTCGTGAACTTGGCATTCCACCAAGGGATTGGACGAAAAGGTTGTTAGAGCTAAATGAAAGCGCCAGACTACGCAGGCATGACTATGATGAATTCCATCATACAACCATGATCGACATTGATCGACTCTTGAAAGAGCTAGCGTTAGAAGTTCTGCAAGGCGAAGAAAGAGCTAAGCGACAGAAGAAATAATTTTGTTTGTATTTTTATCTCTCTCTTATTATTTTTCAGCATAAATCATGTATGCTTTATTTTCTTTCAATATATATGAATGATTTATAGCTGAAACAACTTGTTGAAGCCAACCTAACTTTAGCTAACTTTACTAACTTTTTGAACGCTGACTTATACTTCTTTGGGCCTTTTCTTTTTAAGTAACTCTTAAATTATAAAAGAGTTACAAGAGTTAAAAGTCTTGACATCATCAAAAAGGGGGAAATTGTTAGGAAATTTCATGTTAGATGTTTTGATGATGACAAGATAGGATTCATTGTTAGACCCCAAATAAAATGTAAGTTTATGTTTTCTTTAGATCATTGTTTAAGCGTTTGAAAGTTTGTAATTTTGTTTAGGCTTGTAATTTTTGTCTTTGTAGATTTTAGACTAAGTCTTAGTAACTGAATCGCTAATAGAATTCTAGGTGAGTCTATTAGAGAAGAAGTTGAAGACCAGCGTCTGAAGTTAACCAGAGATGAAGATTTGTCTCTTAGCGTCCGTCAAACGCTAAAGGAACCTATTTCAGGATACATGGATCAAGCGCTCAAATTATCTCAAGCGATGGATGTAAGATTCACCTGAAATAAATCCTCAAGTCATGAAGGACTTAAATGCAATCATTCAACGGACATTTATTTCCAACGGGAAATAAATTCAAATACATTAAATGCCTGATAAGTGCATTAAATGTGATAAGCTACTGTGACTTATGGACAAGCCACCTTTTGACCAGACTGTCAGAAACTTTCAGAGTTTTAGCTGCTCCCGTCCAATCGGATTCAGCGAATTTTCAGGAATCTCAAACTTTAGGTATGATCACGCGCTACGTGAAAGGCACGCTTCTACATATGTCCAACGGACAGATCCCAAGAAATTGCCTATAAATACCTCGCTCCAGAAAGAATTTCACAACAAGAATATACGAGAAAATTATTGCCAAAAATCTTACGTACATTCTTTTTGAAAAAGCTTAGAAACCCCATAGCCAAAACCTTTCAAGCTTTTTATCTACATTCCAGACAGTCACAAATATCTCAAACATCTTCCAAAGAAGAAACTCAAATTCCAACTGAGATATTCCAAGTTGTTTGATCTTATCTAAAAAACAAACAAACCCTAGTGACAAACCTCAACCTTTCATCTAAGTGAGAAAAGCTGTTGAAACCTTTCAGGCAGTATTTCTGAGTGAGAGAAGCTTGAAGAAGACGATCTTCATTGGTGCTGAAGTCTGTGTGATCAAGGAGCCCAAGATCATTTTCATCCATTACTATTTTGTAGAAGTTTCTGTGTGATTCTTTGATAATCATCATAGTAAATTCCTCCAAGTGAAAAAGGAGAAGAAGGACGGAGCTGGGATTACATCACCTAGTGAACCTTACAAATTATTGTTTCATTTATATTTTATTGTCCTATATTCATCACATTACAAATTGCAAAGCGATTAAATTATCTAAAAGAACGCTAAAAATCATTTCCGCTGTGCTAACCCTGATTAAGCGATCTAAGCATTGCCCTACTTTGGTAAATTGCTGAAATCACTAAGTCTAAGTTAACTACTCTGAAGCGTCTGACCTAAGCGCTCAGTCTTCCAAGCGTTCAAATTTCTTAAGTTATACGAAAATTTTGTGAAGTCGAAAAAGACTTCAGGGTCTATTCACCCCCCCCCCCTTCTAGACCCTTTCGTATGCCACTTGGGACCACCAAAACATTTATAAGGGCTAATTAATTGAAATTATTAAAATCAAAGATGACTTTTAAAGGTGGATATAAATCAATACATTAAGATTTAAAAATTACTGTAAAGAAACAACTCAGAAGTATTTGTTATTGTTTTAAAAGAAAATTAAAGATTATGTGAATTTGGTGTAAAATAAGATACCTCAAGTCCGTAGACTCCTTAGCATGAATCTCGTATGACTCACGAATAAGAAATTAACTTTTATATTAAAAAGAAAATAAGTTACAAATGTTGATGAAACATGTTTAGATGCAATCCAACTATTTTGGTGATAGCTTAATTTTCTATGTTGATGAAGGATGGTAGATGAAACGCTCAACTTCATTGCGAATGACAACTACTAATTTAGTGATGCTTTGAGAGTTTAGGGATTTTCGTTACCTATACAACTATTTAATTTGCTTCCCACTACATGAATAGTCATGATTTTAGAAAACTCAAGGCCTTGCTTGTTTGTTATATTTTTAAAATTCATTTTCAATATTCTGGATGACAAAATCCTAAAAAACCATAAAAGCAATTATTTTCATCTAACTTCCTCTTTCTTTAATTTAACTTTTTCAATCCCTTATATAACCACTATCACTCATTATATCTATTATTTCATATAATCATCAATAAAAATAATTTACTCCAATCATTATTTCTCTTTCTTCTCATACTTTACAATTTTTAATTTATATTTTATTATTTCTTTATTCACATAAATATTATAAAACTAATTAACTCAATCATTCAACACATCATACATCAACATATCACTATTGATTTGACTAATTTCACAAATTTGAACCATTTTTATGAAATATAAACAAACACAACACAAATCATATCATTTTCACATGAATCTCCGTAGTACGCATTTCTCGAAAAGTTTTCAGAATTCTAACTAAAAAAAAAAAAACAAACATAGTCCAAAATTCTAAGACCTCCTTAAAGAATCCAAAATATCCATGATCTTAGAGGATTTATTTGAAATTACAAAAAAAAAAAAAAAGAAAGTAAAAAGATAAAAAAAAGTAAAGTACGAAGACAAAATTGTTGACAGAAAAAGTGATTATAAATTCACTATTTGATACTTAGCAATAGGAAAAAAAAACAATTGTGAAATGGACATAAGCTATTTCATCTAATTCACTATTTGAGGCTATAGTCCAATCGCTAAATTACAATATTAAGATACTACAAATTAGTATAGGCTTACGTGCTAAAAACTATCTGAAGAAAAGAATTGGGCAATTATTGGGACGTCGGACAATCTCCACCATCCGATGTATATGGTCAAATGAATAATTTTTTTATTTATTGGTAAGTGTCAGATGTGAAACCCACATATATATTCTTATATATTTTATATGTGGGGTAAGAATCACTAAAAACTTGAGGTCAAGGGACTTCCTAAGTATCACCCAAAAGAATTGACAGTTCTATCCTTTGATCTTGAAATAACCCAAATCAATTGTGCTATTTTGAGTTTATGGAATATATTGCATACATGACACTCAATTCAAATGCTAAGGTAGAATCCTGCTTAATTCAAAAGAAGAAGAAGCTAAATATTTGGAGGAAATACTACTGGTTAATGACATTAAACAGGTCTAATTGACAGAAAGAAAGTAAAAATTCATCATGAGAAGTTAACAATTGTTGAGAAAATGAGACGGCAATAAAAAGAAAACATTAAACAATTATTATTTTTTTGGTAGCTATAAGAAGAAATAATGAAATCAAACTTAATACGATGATAGAATTTTAAATAAATCAAGCAAATTTGGCATGAAATATCAACAATACATAAACTATTGAGAGGAGAATATTTGAAGAAAACTAAAATGGCAGACTTAACAAAATTGTGATCAGAAGATAAATTTTAATCTCCAAAACAGAATTTCCAAAGAAAAAATATTTTATTAGAGAAATTATAGTGAAAGAATAACAAAAGTTATGATTATGATGAATGATAAAAATTGAAACTATCTTAATATATTATAGTAAATGAAAAACACATTCTTATATATCTGTAGAGCCAATAATTTGAGCTATTTCAAAGAAATATATTATGCAACAAATTCAAATAAAATCAGATTACTAAAAATGCCAATCTGCTCACTTTAGACGAGATTAAAAAGAGAATAAAATGAAAAATACAATCGATAAAAATTAAAAGCACTTAGAATATGAATATTAATTATAAAAACATTTAGTCAAAAATAAGTAATATTTGTACACAAAGTATTTTTGTATTCTTATAGGAATTTAGATATCGGTTCTTTTTTTAATCACAATTAATTAGTCAAACATATTTCTTCATCTAAAGTGATTCACAAAAAATGCAATATACAAATTTCAATTTAAAATACACCAAATTCTATAAGCTAAAGATAGAACAAAAGATATATACTTTTAATCGTACAAAACATCTTAACAATTTTAAAAAGACCAAATTGGAAAAGCAAATTTCAAATTACATTTGTTTTGAGTTTCTTTTTCAGATAAAAAAAAATAAGATTGATTTAAACTTTAAATAACCAACATTGTCAAGTGATACACCCAATTAATACGAATTCTTTCAAGTTTCAACCTATTAAACTAAGAAAAATTTAAAAGACAAATGGAGAAAATCATATAGATAAGAATTAAATAAATAACTTGAGAAAAAAAAAACACTTCCTCTATGTTGAGCAATAAATGAAAACAAATAAGACGAAATCTTATTAATGAAAACAATAAAAGAGGAAATTCTCAGGAACTCATAAGAATTAAAAGTAAATTAAAATTAGATAATCAAATCAAATTCAAAGAATATAAATTCCACCAAAAAAAATCAAGAACAAGATTTTTTTGAAAATGAATCAAATTTGCCGTTGAAAATGACAAATTCATATTAGAAATTTCAAAATATAAAAATGAAAAATTTTAAGATGAAGAGTGAACGAAATTTAAAAAATAAACCAAATATTGTGTGAGAAAAGTGAAATTCAGATTAGAAAGAAAAAATAGAACCCCAGTGAGCTCTGCCACCCTATCAAATCAACAAAATTTAAATAAATTAATAAAAAAAATAAAGCATAAGAGAACAACGAAAGAAAAATTAACAAAAAACAATGAATTTCTTCGATAAAAGAACAAGAGAATGCTTGAAGCAAAAGGAAAAAGGCACGTAACTTTTTTAATTAAATTAAATATTTAATTCATTGATTTAACCAATAAAACAATGCGTCCAATTAATTATATCTTTATAAAAGATTAACACAAAAAGACACCCTGTTCGTTTCTTATAGCGCGACTCATTAGGTTCGTCTCAATTGGCAATGAGAGGAATTACCAAAGGATGTGAGTGTCACCCAACTAGTCCCGTGGACTCACATCGTAACCGAATTGAGTACGAAATGAACGAATCATTTACGAACCTCTGGACCATAAATACCACATGAGTATAAGCCCTTCACTGATGTATCTCAATCAAGTGAGAGTCATCGTTTATGTCAAACTCACTAAACTTGATACTGTGCATGTAATCATATCATGATGAAATTACCAAACTACTCTCCATATCCTACATGAGTTAGTTTCATTGTTTTGGACAAAGACTTATAATTTCATCTGCCTATGATTGTACAGGATACTTTCTCGTTTACTATCGAGACTGGGCCTAACTACTCTAGTAGCAGATTCAATAGTACAAGTATATTGATCATGAACCCTCAGGTCTACGGCTCACGCATACTATTATGGTCAGTAATCCAATCATTGACAGTCACCGAGTAAATACCTATTTGATCGGATTACTGTGAGCCGTGTTCGAATATATCAATTCCATTGATATATCTACGACACGTGTTCTCGCTATCCCATATTGTTCAACTGGCACTCCTTGTCAGAGCATGTCTCATACAAGTCGAATCTTAATGCCCAATTAAGATTCCTTGACTTGCGAACCCTTTTAAGTGATCAGGAATAAGACTCTCTACGTGCCACTTCTTTATTCTATAAAGGGCGAAGAGTCAACCTTGATACACAAGGTCTGTTTGTTCAATACTTATTGATGCCATGAAGTTTTACATGAACAGAATAATAACTGCCTTTTATTAATTATCAGTTTGTACAACATAATTGAATACCTTATATAATTTATTTGTCCTCATTGGCATCTAGGGCATATACCTAACAAATTCGACATCTTTTTTTCCCTAATAATTGCATTTTTTTTTTGGTAGTTGATAATTGCATTTTTAATTAAAAATAATAACTTTGAATAAAAAAACATAAAAAAGAGGACAGGAAATATATAAAGAGTGCTACAATTACAATTGGCCAGAGGATTCTATTTAAGGAAAAATGATCTATAAAGGCCAAAGAGTTCTAATTAAGCAAAAATGGTTTATAAGAGGAAGGCAAGAGGATTGAATCCACTACCTACCCATATGGAGAGCCATCACCTAATCAGCTGCACTGTAGCTATTATTGGTGTACTATGGAACTAAAAATGTGATACCAGGTTTCTTAATACTAATAATATTCACATAAGGGCCAAGTTTTATCTTATGTGTATATGTAGGGCGTATGAGATAATATAATATATTGTAAGGGCTATAAAGAAAAGAAAAAGGAGAAAGAATTTGCAAACTAGCCCTCATGGTGACATTATATATACCCCTAGTAGTCTTCATTCTCCCTTCAAAACCATCTTTGAGCTTATATAGCCCTTCATTCTCCAATCTTATTCCAGATCTCAATTTCCATCCATTAACACCCTTTCCTCTCTACAAACCTTTCAAATGACTTATATCAAGAGAAGCGATCAACCAACAGTAAATTTTTAGCAATTTCCGTATGGAATTCCAGCACTGGCAAAGTTTTCATTTTTAAGATTTGAGGGACTAAATGATGTCCAAATTGGGCATTCTTTAGCTCAAAATCTTTCCAAGAGGAAAAGGAACAATACTATGGAATTGTATTTGTTGAATTGGCTACCAAAAGTTTCAGAATTGCCTTCAAACCGTGTGGTAAGCTGTCCATATTTTCAATTTTCAGAACTGTGTTTTATTTTTCTGGACAAGAAACAACTCTTCTGGTGGTTTGATCATATTTGCAAGACCATATTTGAAAACCTCTCTGAGTGTAGATATCATTACAGATAATTGTCTTTAGAAATTGCTATGGAAACATTATAGAATTTGCATTTATACCATCACTGCCAATAATCACTTTTCAGTTCCAGATTCAGTGTTTCATATTCAATTGCCTAAAACTTTAAATAGAATTCTTATCCAGTGTAGATATGTTTTATGGTAAAGTTTTTTGAAAAAGGATTAAAAAATAGTTCATAAATGGCGATCATACAGTTCATAAACGGCGATCATACAGCCCATGTCAGTGTGTTGTTTTGGTTTTCAGAAACTGTCATTTACATTTTTTTTTGCTTTGAAATCACATGTACCATGGTTCAATTGTTCATTAAAAACTTCTATTGGAGATCCCTGTTTGTTTAGATGTTAATATGTGTATTAGTTGCCAAAATACATTGTGTAATGGGGTTGAAAAGGCGATTTTACTACAATGTGGCAAGAGGTGGCTTAATGTGGCAGTTTTGGGATGTTGATTTTGAAAGCAGATTTATCCTCTTCCGGTCGGATTATTGAGATTGAATATAGATTTAAGGAAACTGATTTCATTTTGAATCTATGGATATGAATTTTAGTTGATAATCATAAGGTTTAGAGGACTAAATAAGGAAACATTGGCAGCGACGCACGACGATTGACGGAGGCACAGTAGAGCCATCAGGAGTGATCTTGTTCACTGATGAACAATGGAGATTCAAGCTTATTGTACTCGAGTTATATGTCATCTTGTGTTAGAGTAGATGCCCGGTGCGCCAATTTTGAGCGCCATTTATTGTGTAATAAACTCTATGAGACAATCTTTTCTTATGAATAAAGCCAATTTTATTATGGCATTCTTTGTTCTTAAATTGTTATTATATGCTTAGAACGAAGTCCCTTGAATCACACATGACTATAGGACATCATCGGACATCGGGAATGACGAGGATTGAATATGTCTCTAAGGTCGTGATTCTGAAAAGGTTCCAAGTCGATGATAGGTCTGTCAAGATGAGGGATATTGACAAAGACCTAAAAGACTTGCTTGTCTACATAGTTCTTGGAGAACGTGCCTCGGTCTATAGGCATAGATGTACACAAGGGTTCTCATTTGGATAATGAGTAAACTGAACAATCCCGCCCGGAAATTCCTAAAATGATTATCCTGATCGAATATGGAGTTTCCTATAATCACGTAAGCGTAAGAGTAATCCTTATGGACCTGAGGTTCCATTGTCACTTTGAGCATAGTCGATCATATTTTGACTTATCTCATGATTCCCTCGCGAATAGTCATATTGGATATCTTGAGTATAGTATGATTATGTGTCGAGGTACATGAGAGACCTAGATGAGATCCATCACTGATTTAGCAAATCAGACATTTCATATGTTTTGCTTATTGAATCGATTCAAGGAATCATTGACCAAAGTTTGGAAATCCAAAGAGGCGGAGTGTTTCCTCGTTTGGATTGCATGAATCGATATCATGCAATAAAGAAGACATAGAGATTGAGTCGTAAGAGTTTCACTAAGACATTACTCGAGATTCCAATCCGGGAAATTTGATGGATGGATCTTACTTATGCGAGGATCGTGGTTATGATAGGTTGAGTATCTTGACATCGTTTATGTCTATGTCTTCGAGACCCGTTGCTAGACAGTAAACTCGATTTGTAAGTATCATGATATTATTGGTGATAATTCATGGTCGGATTAAATCAAGGAAGATTTAATCTAGTACTTTCTAAATATAGAAAGGTACAATGGCATCTTTTGAAAGTGTACTTACTACTAGAACATGAATGAGTCTAAGGGGTCACACACTAACTCCTGAGGTTCCTGCTTAAAATATATGATTTAATCAACTTTTGAAGTTGAGGTGAAATTAGGAAAGTCTAGGACTTACCTAAAGAGGAATATTAATTAGTTGGTTGGAGATCAATTAAATCGACTATTTAATTAATCAAGTAAGATTAATTAATTAATTAACCAAGCAAAGTTGAAGGGTTTTATTTAATTAGTAGAGGAAGTCAGAAAGTAAATAGAATTAAAGAAATAATTGGGTAATAATAATTAAGGTTGGACTTTAATTATTGTGGAATATTTAATTAAATGGTTGGGCTATTTAATAAATAAGGAGTCAAAAATTAAATCAAGTTGGATAAAAATTTTGGACTCCAAGTGTAAGAGGGGGCGAGGTGGCTGACAAAAAGGAGAGAGGAAATTTAATTCCTCTCCAAGTTTTGATCAAGTTGGAACTAAGGAAATATTTGATGGGAGAAAAAATGGAACAAGTTAGCTTGCCAGCTAAGTTCCTTATTTTTTGGAAACTTCTTAATAGAGTTTGATTAGGAATAGATAAAAGTCAAATCTTGGAGATTTTATTTCATCTTGACTTCCAATCAAACTAAACCTAGGAGTCTCTCTATAAATATGTGTGTTAAGAAACACACACACACACACTCTTTTTACATGAAATTTTCGTCCAACACAAGAAGAAAAATAGAGAAATGTTGTATTCTTATTTTTTCCATAAATCTCGCCCCTCACCCATTATTGTTTTGACAAGGTTTTGCTCACGTGTTGAGATTAACCTTTCACATATATTCCTACCTTCATATATAAGCTTAGATTAGATCTAAAATAATTATATAGGCTAGCACCACATATATAATTTATTGGGTATTATACGGAGGTGTGGATACATTTTAGAGGAAAGACGATTGGATCGCCTGAAGATACAAGGAACAAAAATAGAGCTGGGGATTTGAAGGAGGCCGGCGGCTTATTTGTAGATTCGAATCAAGGGAGTTTTTTGTTCGGGTTTAAAAGATCAGAAACTTGTACGGGGAAAAAGCGCGAAAGGTATTTCGCGTAGTATAGTTTTTCTCGTTTTAATTAGCTCAATTAAACCGACCAATTTAATCCTGTTTCGAGGTAGTTGTAAATTTTAATTTCCGCTATGCTAACCTACCCCGGGGATTACCCAGGCCAACAGTGGTATTAGAGCCTGGTTAGTTTAATCGAACTAATTTGTGCGATTTATTATGCTTTATTTATATTTGTTTGAATAAATTGGAAGCATATTTAAATCAAGATGCCTTGAGTTATTATAAATTGAATTTATTTGGGATTTAATTGCATAAAAATTAGAAATTTTTATGACAAATTCGGTTTCGCGAAAAACTACATTTTCGGGTGATTTAGGTTGATAGTAAGTTTTTTGGATTTGAAAAAACCAATAGTGGGAAGTAGCGAAACGGACAAACCGAAAGGTTTGAAAGTGGAGTAACAACCCGTCCCGAGGTGGGTTAGTAAAGTCCGGGAAAAACCCGTTGTTCCGCCCGAATAGCTGGACGAAATGGGCCAAAACTGCGCGTGGCAGTTTTGGGTCCGTACATGTCCAACACGCGCTGTTCACGGGACAGACCCGCGGTTCGGGCCGCCCAAGTTTTACTCAGTTTTTTAGCGTAATTAAAATTTTAACATTTTAATATTTTTGAAAATTAGATTTTTGAAAATTAAAATTATTTTTGGAAATTATTATTTTTTCTTGGAAAATAATTTTGTGTGAAAAATCCAAATTATCCAAAATAAATTGCAATTTATTTTGAACAAGAAGTGGGTAAATTTTGGATATCGCATATTATATGGCTTGGCATGATTTTATGTGAATGGATGAACCACAACCCTAAGTCTAGTCTTTGGTTTTTGTTGTATGTAATTTCGATGGGTTGTAAAAATAGCAGGTTTGGCTTTTATAGTCGATGTAATTGAAGACGAAGGCCAATTGAAGATTCGTATGCAGTGTCGATCCATTGTAATAGTTAGGTTATTTTTATTTCCTAGAAGTCCAGCCCACTTTGGCTCAGTGGGTTGATTAGGTTAGGACTCGAGGTGGTTCATCCTTATTTACCGCTTTGTGGATGGTTTATTTTTCTGTCTACATATATGTGATGTGTTTGGGATGCATGCATAGGATAAAAAAACTAAACAAGATAAATTTAATCTGGTGAGACCATTATTTTATGCAATGCCCTCCTGAGAAAATATTAAGCACATATGGAATTGAAATTGAATTTCTCTTCCATGCCTTCCATCATAAGTGGCGACATGAGAAACGCCATTGTGGCTAGGTGATCACTCATATAATTGGGGATTAACCTAGTCGAGATAGGCTATGATTGTCATTAAACATAGAGATGTTCTGTAAGATCTAATCACTCATTGCACTCATATAATTGGGGCAATGAACTGAGAGGATTGACCATGGAATATTTGATGGGTTTGGCCTAATGTTGTCGTAGCATATTGGACACCCATATCATTGGGCCATATGTGAAAGACGGGGTAAAATAATCTTGAGAACCATCTAACATGGTGGAAGGCCGGGGGAGGCTACTATCTAAATGGATCAATCATACTCATATAATTGGGGTGACTTGATTACTTTAAATAGATCTCAAGTCCACTAAGGAAAATTAATATTTCCTCGAATTCTATCCAGAGGGTGGTGGAATTTATAAAATAGTGGGAGGCTAGTACAATTAAAGACCAAATTGTATAAGGACTTTATTTTAGAATGAATGCTAATATATCTACCTCGAATGTTAGAGTTTATGCCCGGCGCGCCAATTTAGGGCGCCATTCTATGTAATAATAACTCTAGCTGAACGATCTTTTTCATATAAATAAAGTTAATCATTTGGCATTCTTTATTCATGTACATAGTTTGGTCTTAACTTAGAATAAAGCCCCGAAGGATCACACATAGCTGTGGGATATCATTGCGCAACGGTAATCGCAATGATGGAGTATTTCTCCAAGGCTGTGATCCTTAAAACATATGATCCAAGTCGTGAATGGGCTCGTCGAGATGAAGGGATATCGGTGAGACCCAAAAGACTTGCTTATATGATGCATACTCTTGATAGAGTATATCTCGTTCCATAGATATTGGCACGGTGAAAGCCTATGCATATATGAGGGTTCCTATTATGGGAATAGGTATACTGAACAACCCCATGGAAGTTCCATTAAATGGAATCCCAGTCGAATCTGGAACTTCCAGTGGTCTTATAGTATAAGAGTAATCCTTAGAACCTGAGGTTCCATTGGATGTTTTATACACAATCGAACATATCTTGATTTGTTACATGATTACTTAGATGATCACAAATGGGCAAAATCATACATGGTCTGATTGTGTACGAAGGCACGTGAGAATCAAGATGGGATCTATCTCTGACATTAGTCTTGTTAGCGAATCTCCTATGTTTACATAGTGAATCGACTTTAGGAATCTTCGGCAGAAGTATGATCTCTAAAGATTGGATAGTCGAAAGTCGATCTCACCGTATTTGGGAAACATAGTTATTGAATTAATAGAGCTTTAGACCTTAGTCCACTACTCTAGATTCAATCGGGAGATTAGATGGAGGGATATTACTTATACAAGGATCAAGATCAGGAAAGGCGTATCTTTATCTTCATCTTTGTCTAGACAGTAACCACGATTTGTAAGTGCCGAGAATTAATATGGTGATTAATTCGAGGCTTGACTGAATCAAAAGAATGATTTAATCTAGTGCTTTCTATTTTAGGAAAGCACACTAGCACTTTGGGAAACTGTACTTATTACTAGATAGTTGGTGGTCCCAAGTGGCATACGAAAGGGTCTAGAAAGGAGGGGGTTGAATAGACCCTGAAGTCTTTTTCGACTTCACAAATTTTCGTATCACTTTAGAAATTTGAACGCTTGGAAAGCTGAGCGCTTGGGTCAGACGCTTCAGAGTAGTTAACTTAGACTTAGTGATTTCAGCAGTTTACCAAAGTAGGGCAACGCTTAGATCGCTTAATCAGGGTTAGCACAGCGAAAATAATGTTTAGCATTCTTTTAGTTAAATTAATCGCTTTGCAATTTTATTTGTCTTTTTCAGAATAATATAATGTGATGAATATAAGACAATAAAATATAAATGACACAATAATTTGTAAGGTTCACTGGGTGATGTAATCCCAGATACGTCCTTCTTCTCCTTTTCACTCGGAGGCAATCCACTAAAATGATTCTCAAAGAATCACACAGAATCTTCTACAAATTAGGGAGAGAGGTGAAGACGATCTCGAGCTCCTTGATCACACAGATTTCAGCTCCAATAAAGATCTTCTCCAAGATGGCCTTGAGCTCCTTGATCACACAGACTTCAGCTCCAATAAAGACCTTTCTTCAACAAGCTTCTCTTACTCAAAAATACTGCTTGTGGAAGTCAACAATCGTTCTCACTCAGATCAAAGGTGTTGAGGGTTTATTGTAACAGGTTTGTTTGATGTTGGGAAGTTCAAACAACTTGGGATATCTCAATAATAGTGTGGGTTTCTTCTTGGAAGATGTTTGAGATATAGGGTGACTGTCTGGAATGTATTTGAGAAGCTTGATGGATTTTGCTATGGGGTTGCAAGCTTTTCTCTCAAATTATTTCTCAGCTCTCTTTCACATTTTCGTCCTTTTTTCTTTTCTCTCACACTCGCAGAGATAGCTGAAGGGTACTATTTATAGAGAATCTCGGGATTTGTCCGTTGGACACAAGTCAGGCGCGTGTACCTCACGCGGAGCTTCAAATAGTCCATTTTTCTAACATTCCTTAATTTCTGCTTATTCCGATTGGACAGGAGCAGGTTTGAATTCTGAAAAGCTGACAGTCTAGTCAACAAAGGTGCAAGTCATACTGTCTTGTTTGCTTTTAATGCACTTATCAAGCATTTAATATATTTTGAATTTATTTCCCGTTGGAAATAAATGTCCGTTGGTGATTGCATTTAAGTCCTTGATAACTTGGGTTTAATCCTTCAGGTGAATCTAAAAACTGTTCGCGTGAATAGTGATGCATGAATAGTAGCACTATTCAGAAGGCGCTTGAATACTGTTCACTTGAATAGTAAGGCGCTTGAATACTGTTCACTTGAATAGTAAGCGCTTGAAACTCTGAGCGCTTGAATACTTGAGTCGCTGGACGCTTGAGCGCTTGAATAGTAAGCGTGTGAATAGTGATACGTGAATAGTAAGCGCTTGATTCATAAATCCTGAAGTAGTATTTTAGCGTTTGACAGACGCTCAAAGCAAATCTTTATCTTCTCTTGACTTCAGACGCTGATCTTCAACTTCATCCTTGATAGACTCACTCAGAATTCTATCAGTGACTTGATATTAAATACTTAGTCTAAAATCTATAAAGATAAAAATTACAAGCCTAACAAAATAAGTAAACTTTCAAACGCTTATACAATATTTCTATGAAAGTACAAACTTACATTCTTTTGGGGTCTAACATGAAATCCTATCTTGTCATCATCAAAACATTAACATGAAATTCCTAACAATAGTAGACGAGCCTAAGGGGTCACACACTTAACTCGTGAGAGTCACTGCTTATATGATGTGATTAATCAATTTGAGCAAATTGAGAAAATTAAGAAAGTTTAGTCCTTTCCTAATATGGAATATGAATTAATTGAGGCGATTCAATTAATTCAACTATTTTAATTAATCTTGTAGAATTAATTAAATTAATGGACCTAGTAGAGTCCAAGTATTTTATTTAGTTGGGCTTGGCTCGAGTTAAATAAATAAGTCAATTGGAATAAGTGAATATAATTAAACGGGTTTTAATTATATGGTAATATTGAATTGATGGGTTTAGCCCATAATTAAATATGGAGTCAAGAATGAATTCTTGGACTCCAAATAAGGATGATGGCCGAATTTAAGGGGCCTTGGCAGCTGGGATTAGCGAAGAAGGAAAGAGTTTTCTTCTTCACCAAGTCTTGCAGTTGAATAAGGACTCTAGTGCTCCTATTCTATATATATATATGTGATTGCAAGACTAAAAACCCTAAGTTTTCTTGAGAGGAAAAATTTGAACCCCCATCTGAAAAATTAAGAGAGAATTTTCTTGTCATCCTTTAGCCAAAAATCGCCCCCTTCCCTTGTTCCACCAAGACATCATTTTGTTCATGTGTTGAACTTAACGACTCACATATTCCATCCCTTCACATAATCAAGCCTAGGTTTTAGACTTAGATCTATTTCGTTGGCTAGCATCAATAACGAAGTAGGTGGTGACTTGAACGAGGTGTGGATACATCTTAGAGGTGCGACGTTTGGAGAACTAATACCGGAGATACAATTGACAGGCGATTTCCTCCAAGGAATCGTGTGGAATTGCACCACAGGGTTGAAAAGATCAAATTGGTTGCGGTGAGAATTTAATTGAAAGGTAAAAATTCTTGCAACCTTCTTTATAGCATAATCGAGCACACCATTATTCCTGTTTCTGGTGGTTGTACATTTAAATTTCAAATTCCGCTGCCACGAGCCACCCGGGGAATAGAACCCAACCCAACATCGAAACCTTTGTAGATTGAAACATGTCTAATCCTTCAAGAATTTAATTGAAACCAATAAGTTAATTGGGCCCAACTTTGAGGATTGGCTTCAAAACCTTCGAATCATCCTCCAAACTAAGAAAAGAGAACACATTATCTTAACCCCTGTACAAGATGAACCTGATGATAGTGCCTCGGATGATGAGAAACATGAGTATTAAACGTGGAAACAGGATGATATGCAAGTAAGATGTCTCATGTTGGCATCAATGTCAAACGAGTTGCAGAGGCAACATGAGGTGATCGAGAACGCATCATTGATCCTCTTACACTTGACTGAACTCTATGCGATTCGAACAAGGATGGAATGGTATGCCATTTCCAAGGAACTGTTCAAAACCCAGATGAATGAAGGAGCCGATATAAATGAGCACGTGCTTAAGATGATCAGGCTAATTGAGAAATTGTCCTGTGTAGGTTGCCACTTGACAATGAGCTATTAGTGAATTTAATCTTTCAATCACTTCTAAGATCATATGACCAATTTGTGGTTAACTTCAACATGAATTCAACGGAAGCTAGGCTTCCTGAGCCACTGAACATGTCAAAGCCTGCTGAGAGCACGGTTCAAAAGGATAAGTCAGTACTGTCTGTTGATGACTTGTCTCGACCATTGGCCTGGAAGGGCAACATGAAAGGAATGAGTAAGAAACAAAAGGAACTGAGGGGTAAAGGAGGAGTGAGGAAGGCTAAGAAATTTGAAAAATGCTTCAAGTGGGGAAAACCTGGACACTGGAAGAAGGACTACAAGGAGCCACCAAAGGCTCAAGGTATGTTCTTTGTTGAAATTAACATTAGTGTTAACACTACTTCTTGGATACTTGACATTGGGTGCGGTATTCACCTTTGCAATGATTTGTAGGGAATGGTAAGAAGCAAGGCGCTAAGTAAAGGAGAGATGACCCTAAGGATGGGAAATGGAGCAATGGTTGCTAACAAGGCCATAGGGACCATCCACTTAGCTTTAGGGAGTAGGATTTTGATTTTAAATTCTGTCTATTTTATACCCGAGATAATAAGAAATATCATATCCATTCCGATTTTGAATAGAGAAGGACATCGTTTTGAGATTCATAATAATAGTTTCTATTTGTTTTATGAATCTAATCTTATTATAAAGTCAAAATTGCAAGATGGTCTTTATACAATTTTCCCAACTTATTCTACTCTCAATATTCAACAAAGTAACAAAAGAAAATTAGATAATTCCATAAGTACATAAACTTGGCACGCTGGGCTAGGTCATATCTCTAAATAAAGGATATGCATATTGGCAAATCAACTTGGTCTTGGAGATCTAGACGAAATGCCAACTTGTGAATCATGTTTTAGGGAAAAATGACCAAGACACCATTCACTCCGTCGATGGAGCGTGCAAGTGGAGTTTTGGACTTGGTCCATACTGATGTATGTGGGCCACTTAGCATAAATGATAGAGTTAGTTTTAGCTAATTCATAACATTTACTGATCACTTCTCACGGTATGGTTATGTGTACCTTATGAGGTACAAGTCTGAATCCTTTGAGAAATTCAAGGAGTTTAGACATGAAGTAGAGAAACAAATTAGTAGAAGTATCAAGACTCTTCGATCGGATCGAGGAGGTGAATACTTATACAATGAGTTTCCGGATTATCTAAAAGAGAATGGGATTCTCTCATAGTGGACTCTACCCGGTACGCCTCAAATGAATGGGGTAGCTGAGCTAAGGAATTGAACTTTGTGAGATATGGTTTAATCCATGATGAGTCGCACTGGACTTCCTTCTTCAATGTGGGGCTATGCTTTGACGACTGTAACCTATTTGTTGAATAGGGCTCCGTCTAAGAGTGTGCCTAAGGTTCCATATGAAATGTGGTGTGGTAAGACACCTTCAGATAAACACCTAAGGTTGTGGGGATGCACTTCTTATGTCAAGCAGCAAGTGGGAGACAAACTGGATCCGAGATCCACGTTATGTAAGTTTGTGGGTTATCCAAAAGACTTTTTTGGATACTACTTCTACAATCTTTTGGAACAAACCGTGATTGTTTCAAGGAATGCGACCTTCTTGGAGAAGGATTTTTCATTATACGGGAATAACGAGATTGTAGAACTCGAGGAGACTCAAAGCACTGAGAGACCTTATGAACCACAAACGAGCTCGCATGATACCACGCATGAAGTGATTCATAAAGAACAAGCCGAAAGTAAACCACCTCTGAGGGGATTCGAAAGGGTTCTAAGGGTACCCGAGAGATGGGTAGGCCATTTGCAAGAAAGCAAGTCAGAGGATTCCCTTTTGGATATAGATCCAAAGAGTTATAGGGAAGCGATGTTGGACATCGATTCAGGAAAATGGCTAGAAGCTATGAAATCTAAGATGGTCTCCACGCACTCTAACGAGGTTTCGACCTTGGTAGACTCTGGCGGTTTGGACCTTGGTAGACCCACCTAATGGGATAAAATCCATAGGTTGCAAGTGGGTTTACAAGCAAAAGCTTGAAGATGATGGAGAGGTGGAGACCTATAAGGGACACCCAGTGGCAAAACGGTTTACTCAAAGACAAGATATTGACTATGAGGAGACCTTCTCACCAGTGGGAATGCTGAAATCCATAAGGATACTTCTAGCCATATCTACACATTTCGACTACAAAATTTGGCAGATGGATGTTAAAACTGCATTCCTCAATGGAGAAATTAAGGAGAAAATATATCTACAGTAGCCAGAGGGTTTTACATCCAAGGAGAGTGAACACAAAATGTGTAGACTTCAAAGGTCCATATATGGACTGAAACAAGCTTCCTGAAGCTGGAACAAACGATTTGATAATGTCATACGAGAGTATGGATATATTCAAATTGTTGATGAAGCATGTGTGTACAAGTAGGCTAGTGGGAGCGAGATTACTCTTCTAGTACTTTACGTTGATGATATCCTATTGATCAAAAATGATATAGGGATGATGCAGTCAACAAAACTATGGTTGTCAAATCAATTCTCCATGAAGGATATGGGAAAAGCTTCCTATATACTCTGTATGAAGATATATCGAGAGAGGTCAAGTAGGATGCTAGGACTCTCCCAATCTTTGTACATAGATCGAGTGCTAAAGAGATTTAGTTGTTGGGAAAGTGCCCTCGATGCCAACGAGGAATTAGAGAATAGGGCACTAGTTTATATTGCCCAACCTTTAACTAATAGAAAGGCATTTAATATATTGTTCGTATAAGACTTAATGGCATCTATAAGAATTAAATGAATAATTACTCTATGTGTGTCAGGGCAAACCTTCGCACTCCTTATAGTAGTTAAGGAGATGGGCACCGGAAGGGTTTGATACTTGATCACTTAAATAGTTCGCAAGTCGGAGAATCTCAATTGGGCATTGAGATTCGTGTGGACTTGTATAACACATGCTCTGACAGGGATTGCCAGTAAAAAACTATGGGATAGTGGGAGTTTGTGTCATAGATACATTGATGGTATTAATGTATTCGAACACATCTCGTAGTAATCCAATCACATGGGTTTTTACTCATTGAGTGTCAATGATTGGATTACCGATTATGATAGTATGCGTGAGCCTTTGACCTAAGTAATCACGTTGAAGATGTACTTGTGACGTCAAGTCTGTCATTAGAGTAGTTGTGTTGGTCCCAAGTGGCATACAAAAGGGTCTAGAAGGGAGAGGGGGTTGAATAGACCCTGAGTCTTTTTCGACTTCAAAAAAATTCGTATTAAAATTGGTTTGGACGCTTGAAAATGTAGACGCTTAGCTAAGCGTCTACTGAAGACTATTTAATAAAGTTAACTTAGACTTCAAGATTTGAATACTATAACAAGTTAGGTTTAAGCGTTCAGATCTTTAATCAGTGTTAGCATAGTAGAATGATTTAAAAGTCTTCTCTTTGAAAGCTTTAGCGTCACAAGATATTTCTTAGTTGCTTAACGTTTAATTGTGTTTACTTAATAGATTTATGCAATAATGTGATAGTAATGAAATTGACTGTAAAGTAAAGAACACAATATTTATAAGGTTCGTTGGGTGGTGTAATCCCAACTACGTCTTTTTTCTCCTCGAACACTCGGAGGCAAACCACTAAAATGATTCTCAAAGAATCACACGGAATATTCTTAGGTATATGCCCTCAATGCCAATGGAGGAATTAGATTAAGATAGACTTCACACCTCTTATGGATAAGAGGAGGCACTGGAAGAGTCAAATACTTAGGCTATGTTTGGTTATGTTTTGGGATGGTATTTTGGTGAGAAATTTATGGGGACACGTGCGTGTTTGATGAGATTGTGTTTGGTTTTATTTTGGGAGTTGGTTTTTGAGTGTGTTTTTTTTGTGAGATAATGTTTGGTTTTGTTTCCAGAGGGAACAAAAGTTACTGTAGCAGTCAAATCATGAAGCTTTTACCTATTAAAGAGGAGAGAGCACATAGAGAGGAGTGTAGGGACAAAGTAGGAGTAGAAAGATGGAAAATAATTATTATGTTTTTTTTGGACCAAAAAAGTAGTGTATTTTTGACCAAATATTTTGTGAAACAAACATGGTTTGGTGAGAATTTTGGACTAAACATGGTATGAAAACATAACCAAACATTGCCTTAATCTCTTAAAAGATAGTTCACAAGTTAAAGGATTTTAATTGGGCATTAAAATTCAACTCGTATGACACCTGCTTTAGCAAGGAAGTGCCAGTGAAACACTGATTAGATAGTGGGAGTTGATGTCATGAATATAGTTAATGGAACTGACATATTTGTACTCGACTCGCATTAATCTGATCACATGGGTATTTACTCTTTGACAGTCAATGATTGGGGTTAAGATTGCGATAGTATGTGTGGACTTTATTCCTGATAAGTTATTTACAGTGTGCTTGTAGTATTGGATATGTTATCAAAGTAGTTAAACTCGTATCACCTGATAAGTGGTTGACCTCGAAGTACGATTCAACTACTGCATTTGACATTGTAAGATAACTGTCAATACGGGATTCACCATCTCGATAGTAAATCAGTATGTGACCTGTATGATCATAAGTAATTGAAATTATAAGTCTTTGGCTAAAGCATATAAACTTTCTCGTGATGGTCACTGAGGGTAGTTTGGTAATTTCACATTATTATGATTCCAAGTAAAGTATCAAGTTCTATGAGTTTGACGTACCATAGCTCTTACTTGATCAGGTCACATCAGTGAAGAGTTTATACGCATATGGTAATCGTAATCCAGGTTCGTGATGACGTGTTCATCTCGTATTCAATTGGGCTATGATTTGGTAACACGGTGCTGGCTAAGTGACAACCTTATCCTTTGGGATCCTCCCACTGCCAATTGAACTGAGCCTAGAGAGTCGCGCTATGTGAAGAAAAGGAATGGTTTTCCATGCTAAGGGTATTTTGGTAAAATCACATTTGATGTGATTGACTAACAAAATGATAGCATGATTTAATTTAAGATATTTAATTAGACTAAATAAATTTATTAAATCATATTAATTCATAAGTTAAAGAAATTGGAAATTTATTTATAAATTGAATAAATTAATTGGATTAAAGTAATTAATTAAAAGTCAATTGGATTGAACATGGATTTAATTAATTACACATGGGCTCAGATCGAACAAAGCGCGGAAGCCCATTCTAAACAAGCCTAGCGGCCGGCCCCTCTGTGTTATACCTAGGGTTTCTGCTTACTTGGTATAAGTAGTTAATGAATGTCAGATACACAAGTCACAATGCTGAATCTGACTTTGAGCCAAAGAAACCTAGAGCAATAGGAAAGACAAAATTCCTTCCCTCTCTCTCCATCTAGCCGTCGCCGCTATTATTTCCGGGGAGGATATCAAAGCTTTCTCAGAGATTTTTCTTCCGCGTTATAATTTAGAGGTAGGAGTCTGGGGCTATTGCTGATTATTTGAATTTTATAGTCAAGAGGTAAATCGTTTATCTCCTTTTACTATCAAGAAATCAACAATGAATCGAATTGATCCATGGTTTGGGAATTATTTTATCCGCTGCATTTTTACTCGAACTATTCCCAACAACAATGTGCTTGTAGTATTGGATATGTTATCAGAGTAGTTAGACCCATATCATCTGATAGGTGGGGTCGACCTCGAAGTACGATTCACATGGTGCATTCGACATTGTAAGATAACTGCTAATATGGGATTCACCGTCTCGATAGTAAACGAATATGTGACCTGTACGATCATCAGTAATTGAAATTACAAAATCTTTGGCCAAAGCATATAAACTAACTAGTGATGGTCATTGAGGGTAGTTTGATAATTTCACATCATTATAATTATCGAATTAAATTTTGAGTTGAATTAGATTTACCGGGTAAAACTAAAATTGAATTGGATTCATTATTTTCGAAAAATCATCTTTTTCTAAAAAACGAACCGCCCAAAAGGCGGTACACCACCGCCGGTGCGGCAGCAGGTGACGACGCTTCTGCAGCGCACGCAGCCGCGCCGGCTAGGATGAAGCGGGGGTGTAGGGCTTAGCCCAACACACTTAGGGTTGTGTTGGGCTAAGCCCAACGCCATAGGAGTGTAGCGCTGGGCAAAGCTCAGCGCACAATGGATCGGCCCAATGTACAATTGAGTCGTACTGGGCAGAGCCTAGAGCAAGATGCCCAACACATTAATTTAAAGTGTTTGGCCAAGCACAACTGTTATTTAAATTAAATCTGGGCCAGGCCCAGCATAATTAATCATGTCGAGCTTGGCCCAATGATTTAATTGGGTTACCCAATTGTGAAATAAGTAATTATGTGGGTTTGACCAAACTATTTACCAATTGAGAAACCCTAACTAAGTAAATTTTTCGATTGAACTTCTAAATTAGATTTAGTGAATAAATTAAATTGGATTTAAGTTTATTCAAATTCTAAATTGGATTTAGTTAAATAATTTAAATTGGATTTTAATTGGGTTTATTGAATAATTTAATTGGACTTCAATTTTTCAAACTCAAATTTGATTTATTAGATGTTTTAAATTAGATTTAAATTCTTTTCAAATAAGTTTGTATATATAAAATTAGATTTTTTAAATTAAATTTAAATACCAATTAGTTCTCTTTACATGATGTTGCAATGTGTTTAGATTAAATTCCCACATGACTTCATTTGATATAGTCACACTTTAATTTGATTAAAGTAGTCAAACAAAATTAGATTTATTTTAATATGATTAAATTAGACTTAGTCAATGGTTAAATTACATTTAATCAATGATTAAATTAGATTTGATGTTTAATTCACATAAGTGTTGAAATTGTTTTACCTGCTCCTTATTTATGTGATGGTGGCACCATGTATGGACTTAGGGTTTATCTTTGCTGTCTTATCTGGTTATATTGAGACGGAGTTTGAGCCCCCCAGTTTGTATCTTCAATATAGAATTTTTGTATAAGTTATTTCTATGTAATTGTTTAGAGATAGGCCAAATTGGCAGTTCATGGTAGCGCATGAAGTATTGGAGAAACAAGAAGATTAGATCTTGTATAGGCGAAAACCCATGTAATAGATGAAACCCCTCTCCAATCACTCATTGGCTCAAGTTGATCTAGAATAGTCCGTACATGTGTGTGTTGTTAGAATCTCTAGGCCTATTCTTATGCATTTCTTTTAAATTGCGCGATAAAAAAATTAATGTGCTAAGTGAGACCAATCTTATTAACATTTGAAATGTTATAATTCTCCCATTTGAGAAATACTGAATAAGCAAAGGGGTATTGGATGTCCTATCTCTCCATCAAGCTTTAGAAGGTGGGTTCACTTCTAGTATATGGCAATGTCCCGGAATAAGGGAGTCTTGCATCAAGATGTGGTACTCTATCTTCTCTAGTGCATTTGATACCTTCATGTCGAAGCCAATTCAGCCCCATATATCAAAAAAGGTTGCAAGGTGGGATTAAATTTTTAGACTGAAAGGAGTTGATGGGAAAATGACTCAAATGGATCACCACCTATATATCGGAAAAGGTTGTAGTTCAGTAATCCATGAGCTAAAGGAGATTGAATCATTGGTTTGACCGATTGGTGTATAACACCACCTCAAAGATCTAACAAGCTATACATCGAAAAAGGTTACAACTTGTCTATATCATTGAGGAACTCAATCACTCACTATGAAACCCATCCAACGAGGTTTTTAATTATTGCAGCGGGAGTGCAATATTTCCAGAAAAATAGTGGGAGTCGAGTAAATATGGAAATCCTTGATTTTACTTGAAAGTACATAATAACACATCTAATCGTAAATCTTGGTATTTTCTGCAGTTTATTTCCTACACAATGACTAACCCTTTGACCGCAATGCTTGAAAAAAATGTCCTTACTGGACCTAACTACTATGATTGGCTCAAAGTACTAAGGGCAGAGCTCAAGAAGTATATTTTGGAGAAGATGGTCCATCTTTACCTGAAGTTAATCAAGAAAAGTCTGCTCTAAATGTATATAAGAGATGGATCTCTAATGCCCAAAGGGTCAATGAATATATGTTGCATTCCATGAGCAATGAATTGAGACATATACATTTTGATATGGAAAGTCCTAAATCAATGATGCTACACTTGGAGGAAATGTTTAGGGAACATGGAAAAGCAAATTGATACTATTTATGGATAGACCTTTTCCAAACTAGAATGAGAGAAGGTGATGAAGTTGCAAATCCTGTTATGAATATGATATCCATGATGGGAAGACTTCGGTCTCTGGGAAGCTACATGGATTTTCACTGGAAGTAGATCTCATTGTTCAATCTCTCCCTAAATCGTTCTCTATTTATGTCACTAACTTTGAGATAGTTGACATAGGAGGATCCTTGATAGATCTCAAAGACAAGCTTGTATACATGCAAGCCCAATTGAGAAAGGAATAGGATGATGATACTCCACCTCCAATTGGGCTACTTGGAGTAGGGATTGCATCTGAAGAATATGATCAAAAATCTAAACACTCAAAAGTTGAAAAGACTTGTCTCCACTAAAAGGAATTGGATAAATGGAAGCATGCCTGTCCTAAGAGCTGTAAGCAAATCAGGTATAGAACTTTATGTTTTTGAAACGAATTGTTCTATGATGATATTTTCTACCTCTTGGATTCTAGATTCCGGAGCTAGTGCTTATATTTGTGTTTTGAACCAAGATCTGGAAGAAAGTAGAAAGCTGGATGAAAAGGAATTAATGATCAATGTTGGAAGCGGGCATAGCTTGGCTGCGACGCACATTGAATTACTTCTATTACATTATTTTCTGGGCATCAAATAGTTTTAGATGATTGCCTAGTTTTGCCCAATGGGCTTAAGAATATTATTTTTATTCCTGTATTGGTCAGGAAAGGATATTTGTTTTCTTTTAAACATAATTCTTGTGACATTTATTTTAGAAATAAGTGTGTTGGCTCTGCATCTTTAATTAATAGTTTATACTATTTGAATGTCCAAAATCAATGTATGGTTAATACTATAACTATAAAACGTAGTATGAATAAAGTGAACCAAAAACTCATATGGCACCTTAGACTGGGACACGCCGGTGAATTTAAAATTCATGAGTTGGAAAAATGTGGGATCATTGGTCCACTTGCGTCCGATCAATATCCTACTTGTGAATCATGTCTAAAAGGCAAGATTACAAGGTCACCATCCACATGGCATTTCGTAAGGGCAAATGAAGTTTTAGGATTAATTCACACTGATGTTTGTGGGCCCCTCAAGGATGTGGCCCTTGGAGGTTTTCAGTACTTTATAATCTTCACTGATGACCGCTCTAGGTATGGTCTAGTTTATCTGATGAAGTATAAGTCAGAAGCACTTGAATGGTTCAAAGAATTCAAAGCTTTAACTAAAAACTAAATTGGTCACAGTATTAGGACATTTCGATCTGATCAAGGTGGCAAATACATGAGTGTCGAGTTTGATGAGTTCTTAAAAGAACAACGCATAGTATTACAACGAACTCCTCCAGCAACTCCACAACTTAATGGGGTAGCAGAAAGAAGGAATCATACACTGTTGGACATGATACATTCCATGCTTAGTTACACTGATCTACCCATTTCACTGTGGGGGCATGCTTTGGTTACAGCTGCGCATATTCTGAACAAATGTACCTCAAAATATGTTCCCACTACACCATATGAAATTTGGTGCGATATGAAGCCTAGTCTCAAGTACATACAAATATGGGGTTCCCCAGCATATGTAAAGAAGTCCAAGGTAGAGAAACTAGATAATAGATCCTTGAAAGGACGATTTGTCAGTTTATTCATGGATTCGAT
This sequence comes from Buddleja alternifolia, assembly GCA_019426215.1. NCBI lineage: Eukaryota > Viridiplantae > Streptophyta > Magnoliopsida > Lamiales > Scrophulariaceae > Buddleja > Buddleja alternifolia. The sequence goes on from CM033403.1 coordinate 8,664,399, forward strand.
GGGGATACCTCTTTTACCTGCAAAATGATCATAGGATCATCGTGGCCTTGCAAGCCTACTTTCTTGAAGAAAAATTCATTTGAGAAGGTGATGAAGGTAGAAAGATTATTCTGGAAAAACAAGACGATGCTCCTTCGGAGACATTAGTTCAAGAATCACAAACTGAAACTGAAATGACACAGCCGTCACAGTGACGATCTAGCAGAGTATATCATCCGCCTGAGAGACATGTCTATCTGCACGATACACAACATTATATGTATGCTATTGCAGAAGGGAGCCATGGAGATGATCCCTCTGATTATGATGAAGCAGCGACGGATATAGATTCCTCGAAGTGGCTTGAAGCTATGAAAGCAGAGATTGATTCGGCGTATTCAAACCAAGTCTGGACTCTTACTGATCTACCAAATGGTGTAAGGCCAATTGGATGCAAATCGATCTATAAGAGAAAGATTGGTCTGGATGGCAAGGTGGATACCTATAATGCCAAGCTGGTGGCGAAAGGGTATAGTCAAAAGGAGGACATTGACTATGAGGAAACCTTTTCGCCTATGGTCATGATCAGATCTATTAGAATTTCGCTAGCCATAGATGCAAACTTGGATTATGAAATCTGGAAAATGGATGTGAAGACCGCATTTCTAAATGGATACCTCGAGGAGGACATTTATGTGCAACAGCCTAGGGGCTTCATATCCGAAGAAGATTCTCATAAAGTTTGCAAACTCAATAGATCCATTTATGGATTGAAGTAATCCTCTTGTAGCTGGAATATATGGTTTGATGAAGAAGCAAGGAATTATGGCTTCATTAAGAATGAAGACGAACCACGTGTCTACAAAATGGTCAGTGGGAGCAACTTGACATTCCTAGTACCATATGTAGATGACATACTACTTATAGGGAATGACATAGGCTTATTGACATCAGTCAAGGCATGGCTCTCAAGCACGTTCTCCATGAAAGACTTTGTAGAAGCTAACTACATTGTGGTAATTCGCCTATATAAAGATAGAGCAAATAAAATGATAGGACTCTCCCAAGCACTCTACCTAGAGAAAGTCCTTAAGAGATATGAGATGCATAACTCTAAGGGAGGACTTCTGCCCATGAGGCATGGTATTCATCTTTCCAAATCTATGAGTCCTAAAACGGACAAGGTTAGAATTATTATGATTATGCCCTCCATGCCATAGATGAATTAGATTAATAGGGCATTTAACTTTATGTTTTACAAACTCTTAATCTTTAATAAAGGCACTATTTTGTTCATATCAATCTTGATGACATTAATATAAGTATTAAACAAATAAGTCCAAGGTAATCAAGAGGGAGCTTCTACTCCTTCATTGTTTGAGGAGATGGACACTAGAAATATCAGTTTCTTGTTTACTTAAACTAGAGTTCGCAAGTCAATGAGTCTTAATTGGGCATTAAGACCAAACTTGTATGATGCTAACTTTGACAAGGAGTGTCAGTCGGTCACTTTGGATGGTGGGAGCTTGGTCGTAGATATATCAATGGAATTGATATATTCAAACACGGCTCGCCGTAATTCAATCACATGGGTAATTGCTCTTTGAACATCAATGATTGAATTACTGTTCATGGTAGTATGCGTGAGCCTTAGACCTGAGGATTAATGAAGATTGGACTTATGACATTGAACGAGTTATTAGAGTAGTTAGATCCATTTCATCCAATTGTGGGATCAACCTCGAAGTGCGGTTCAGTGATTGCTAATAGAGTATTCACTATCTCGGGTATTAACGAGTTAATGTCCTGTGTGATCGTTGGTAAATGAAATTATAAGTCTTTGGCCATAGTAGGAAAACTAACATATGTATAGTACATAAAGGTAATTCAGTAATTTCATCTTACTATGATTCCCTGAAGCACAGCATTGAGTCCTATGAGTTTGACATATTCCATGGCTCTCACTCGATCGGGATGTTACAGTGAAGGGCTTATACTCACACGGTGTCTGTGATCTAAAGGTTCGTATTGATCTATTCATTTCAATTGGATTTCGATGTGAGTCCACTTGACTGGCTTAGTAACACTCACATCCTTGGTTTCCTCACAGTGCCAATTGAAACGAACCTAGATAGTCACGCTTCAAAGGAATTGAGCGAAAAAAATTCTTTCGTTGTCAAATATATAAATTAGGTAATTTGCTATTTGATGAGCAAATTAATTTATTTGACTAATTGGATTAATATAAATTAATAATAAATAATTATATGTATTTATTATGAACTCATTAATTTATTTGATTAATTAGATTAATGGAAATAAATTAATTATAATAAATAAATAGAATTATTTATTATATTCATCCTTTTATTAAATAATTAGATTATTTAATTTAGATGATTATTAATTAGTATTGTATTTTAATTGGATTAAAATATGTTGTACCTAATTAATAATTGGACTAAGTTGAAAGTCAACATAGCCTAATAAGGATGAGAGGGGGCGTGTATATGCGTGTGTAGGAGGAGTTGGATGGGCTCAAGGAGTTTGTTAATTCCAAGCCCATCATTCCTTATATATACCTAGCACTAGTTCAATCAAAACCTAACTCTCACATTAGACTTGACAACAAAGAAAGAAGAAGAGAAAAATCTCTCTCTCCTCCCCTAGTAAGCTGTCGGCCATAGTGGTACATAGGGTGGTGGATTTTTCTTCAAAGTTTTTTCTGGCGTGATATCTAGAGGCAGGAGTTTCAAATTGATGCTACCCGGAAGATCAAGTTTTTAATCGAATTAAAAGGTTAGTGAAAAGATGAAATTAGATTTCATCATCTTGTAATTTTTGAAATTGTATAAATCATTAAAACCCAAAAGTGATCCGATTGTGAATCCGGATATGTATTTGCGTTTCCGCTGCGCATGAACCAGGATTCACAACAAAAATAGATATAAGGAGTACACCCTATGCATCAACAGTAGGAAGTCTCATGTACGCGCTGCTGTACACAAGACCAGACCTGGCATATGTTGTGAGCATGGTTAGTAGGTTTCCAGCAAATCCGGGAGAGCAACACTGGACAACAGTGAAGTGTATCTTTAAGTACTTGAGAAGAACTAAAGATATGCTATTGATATATGGAAATGGAGAATTGAAGGTGAATGGTTACACTGCTGCAGATTTTCAATCTGCTCCTCGTGCCCTCAAATCCACCCTAGGTACATATTCACGCTCAATGGTGGAGCAGTGTATTGAAAAAGTTCCAAGCAAAGCACAACTACTGATTCCACAATTGAGCTAGAATATGTGGCCACCTCTAAGGCAGCCAAAGAAGCTATTTGGATGAAAAAGTTCATAGCTAAACTTCAAGTGATTCCTAGTATGGAAATATCGTTGCCACTATGGTGTGACAATAATGGAGCAATTGCGCAAGCTAAAGAACCAAGGTCTCACAACAAATCCAAACACTTGGTAAGGAAATATCATATAATACGAGAAATAGTTGGAAGAGGCGATATCGGCATGCAGAAAATAGTTTCATCAGATAACGTGGCTGACCCACTCACTAAGCCATTATCACAGGCTGTGCTAGATAAACATCTTGAGAAGATAGGCATCAAATACCATAGCGATTGACATTGAGTGCAACAGGGAGATTGTTAGGTATATTCCCTCAATGCAAATGAGGAATTAGATTGAGTAGGGCTTTCATAAGTTATTTGTACGAACGATTTTATATTTCCATTTCTAGAATAAACGTTTTGATTTTGTTCATATAAATCTAGTGTCATTTAAATGTGTTGAACAAATAAGTCTATGAGATTTGAAGATAGACTTTCCACCTCTCATGGTTGAGAGGAAGCACTGGAAGAGTTAAGTGCTTAATCTCTTAAAAGATAGTTCGTGAGTCAAGGAATTTTAATTCGGCGTTAAAATTCAATTCGTATGACACCTACTTTGACAATGAAGTGTCTGTCAAACACTAATTAGATAGTGGAAGCTGATGTCATGAATATAGCTAATGGAATTAACATATTTGAACTCGACTCGCATTAATCCGATCACATAGGTATTTACTTTTTGACAGTCCATGATTGGGATTAAGATTGTTATAGTATGTGTGAACTTTAGACCTGAGGAGTTATTTAACAATGTGCTTGTAGTGTTGCATATATTATCAGAGTAGTTAGGCCCGTATCACCTAATAGGTGGGGTCGACCTCGAAGTACGATTCACATGGTACATTCCACTTTATAAGATAACTACCAATATGGGATTTACCATCTCGACAGTCAACGAGTATGTGACTTATACGATCATAAGTAATTGAAATCACAAAGTCTTTGGCCAAAGCATATAAACTAGCCAGAAATGGTCGCTGAGGGTAGTTTGGTAATTTCACATTATTATGATTATCGAGTATAGCATCAAGTTCTATGAGTTTGACGTGCCATGGCTCTTACTGGGTCGGGTCATGTCGGTGAAGAGTTTAAACACATAAGATAGTCATAATCAAGGTTCGTGATGACATGATCATCTCGTATTCAATTGGCCTACGATTTAGTTCCATGGTGCTGGCTAGGTGACAACTTTATCCTTTGGAATCCTCTCACTGCCAATTGAATCGAGCCTAGAGAGACGCGTTATTTGAAGAAAATGAATATTTTTTCTATGCTAAGGGTTTTTTGCTAAAATCACATTAGATGTAATTGACTTAAAAAAATGGATGTCATGATTTAATTAAAGATATTTAATTGGATTAAATAAGTTAATTAAATCATATTAATTCATAATTTAAGTTAATTGGAAATTAATTTATAAATTGAAAATTAATTGGATTAATTTTAAGTCGATTAAAGTAATTAATTAAAAGTTAATTGAATTGGACTTGGATTTAATTAATTACACATGGACTAAGAGGGAACAAAGCCCGGAAACCCATTCCACTAAGGCCTAGCGCCCCGCCCCCCCTCTAATTGTAACTAAAGGTTTTGTTTACTTGGTATAAGTTGTTAGTCAGTGTCAGAACTCTACATAAGTTACAATTCTGAATCTGACTTTGAGCCAAAGAAACCTAGAGCAATAGGAAAGAGAAAATTCTCTCCCTCTCTCTCCATCTAGCTGCCGACGCCATTGTTGCCTGGGAGGAGATCGGAGCTTCCTTGGAGATTTTTCTTCCGTTTGATAATCTAGAGGCAGGAGTTTGGGGCTGTTGCTGATTATTTGAATTTTGTCGTCAAAAGGTAATTCCATTATTCTCTTTCGTAATTTTTCTTATTGCGAAATAATATCATGAAATCCCAGACTCGATTCTTGGAGTGATTTGGATTTAATTTTTTATCTGTTAGACTGAACCACAACATATATATCGTGCTCTTGAGATAGAAAATTCAAGTACCTGAATTGTTGTACTATTTATTCCTAAGTTAAACCGATCGATGCTGAAAGAATTGATTAATTAAGCTAACTATTAGAGCAAAATACACTTTTTACCCCTGAACTATTCACTTTGTTCCATTTAGATCTCTAAAATATTAAACGTAACAAAATGGTCCCTTGAACAAAATATACAACAGCCATGTCAAAGAACAGGTTTTTAAATTCTCCAATCTCCAAGTAGCTTTGTCGCTATTCCACGGTGATTGAACGAAAGCCTTTACTATTGTTATGAAATTAGTTAACAAGTCAACATTTCAGTGCGGAGATAGAGCGGTCCATATGGGAGAACCATCCAATTTTCAACTTTGTTTATTTGGCCACAATGTCAACAATTCATTGCCTAGTTGGATGCAACGTCAACAATTTACCCTCCAATTTACACGTTGTTAATGTTAGGTTAGAGAAAATCCCGTAGGGAACTTGTATTACTGAGTAACATATATATAAAGTTATATAGACTTGGTAAACAAGTAAATCCTAAACTATAAAGAAGAACAGATAAATACAAGGAAAGACATTCTAAACTATAAAGATAAATACAAGGAAATATAAGATAAGAAAAGATCCTATTCTAATCTAGAAGATATATTTTAACACTCCCCTGCAGTTGAAAAGGGAGTTTCTCAAATGCAGAGACTGGACTGAAAATCCAAGAGGAACCGAGACGGTACTCCTTTAGAGAAAGCTTTTTAGCAGCATCTTTTATTTTCTTTGCTTCTTGGTGTTGGGGAAAATAAACCAAATGCAGCGAAAATAGTATTTTGAAATTTATTTAGATTTTTCCATAACAGGATCAATCTCGGGGTATTATCAAACGTATGTAAGATAATGAAATCGACACTTTACCCGCTGAAGCAAGGTGGTTGGAGAAACTCAAGCTCTCGACTTCTTCAACTTCTTCTTTAAAATAATCTGGCTGATTTATTGATAATTCGAGCAATCCAAAAGTGTTGCCTCTAAATTGTCTCGCGGGAAAAACTTGATTGAAAAATTATCCTTCTTCTTGGCACTATGACCGATGGCTCGGGAGAGAGGGAGAGGAGGAATTTTCTTTCTTGTGGATCAAGTGTTAATTAAAATTGATGACCTAGATATTAACTAATGTGATATATTTATATCACTTAAATTATAACCTTGGGCTTAAAATAAGCCCATAGAGGATGTCTACAAGCCGCCCCACTCGGTCTTGGGGTGCCTTTTGGTGCACCAATTTGAGTTCGGTCCAATCCTTTATTTAATTAATTAATTCAATCCAATTAATTAATTTAATTAAATAATAGATAGGATATTTAATCAATTTTTATTTCTTCAAGAAATAATACATTAATTAAGGTATAAATGAATTAACTTAATTCTTCAAATAATTAATTCCATTTTAAGTATTCAATACTTAAAATATTACCACAAGAAATATTCCTTATTTTTCTTTTGATTTTTCCTTTTTAAGCATGACTCCTTAGGTTCATCTATATTTGGCAATTGGAGGACTCTATTGAATGTGGGTTCCACCTAGCCAGTCAAGTGGTCCATATTGTAACCCAAATAAGATGAAATGATTGGATCACTTTAACTTTCCTATTGTAAATACCATGTGAATACAAACTCTTCGTTTCCTTATCTCGGTCAAGTGAGAGTCATGGTTTTAGGTCAAACTCACTAACTTGAATCTATGCTATATTTATAATAAGGGTGAATTAAGTTTAACTACTCTAATGATAAACCTAATGTCACAAGTATATCTTCAACTCGATTCCTCAAGTCTAAAGTTCAGACATACCTATTACAATTTAATCAATTCTGTTACTGACTGTTAAAGAGTGAAAACCCATGTGATAGAATCAAAGCGAGTCATGTCTAAGTGCCAGTATCTCCATCGGTGCACCTATGATATGAGTTCTTCACTACTTCCTAGTGATTGAAGGGAAACCTTCTCGTCAAAACTCACATCATACAAGTCTTCATGATTTCTAACGCCTAATTGAGAATCATTGACTTGCAGACTATTTTAGTACATAAGTGTCAAACTCCTCCAGTGACTTAGAGAGTCAACTCTTGTGTTCAAGGACTTATAGATGATTACAATATATAAATGCTAATATAATAGTAAACAATTAATTGCCTTTTTATTGATAGAATAAGGAACAATTACAATTTAATAATGTCCTTACATTCTCTAATCCTCTAGTGGCATTTGAGGAAATTAAGCTAACAATCTCCCACTTGTACTCAATGCCAATCACTATGGTATCTAATACACATCTTTTCAAGATGTCGATCCAGCATTGCCTGTGTCAAAGACTTTGTCAATGGGTCAGGGACGTTGTCTGTTGAATTTACTCATTCAATAGCTATCTTGCCTCTTCCAATGATTTCTATTATTATGTGATATCTCCTCTCTATGTGCTTGGATTTTTTGTGAGACCTTGATTCTTTTGCTTGTGCAATAACCCCGTTATTGTCACCATAGAGTGGCAATGGCATCTCTACACTAGGGACCACTTGAAGTTCTCCAAGAAACTTCCTAATTCAAACACTTTCTTTAGCAGGCTCTAATGTTGCTATGTATTCTGCCTCAGTGGTGGAATCAGCGGTTGTGCTTTGCTTGGAACTTTTCCAAGTTACCGCTCCACCATTGAGTGTCAATAAACCCTGATGTGGATTTTTTATCATCTACATCAGATTGGAAATCTAAGTCAGTATATTCATCCACCTTTAAATCTCCATGTCCATATGTTAGGATCATATCCTTAGTTCTCTTCAGATACTTGAGGATATTTTTTACAGCAGTCCAGTTTTCTCTTACCTGGTTAGCCTGAAAATGACTTACCACACTTACTGCATAGGTTATGTCGAGCCGTGTGCTTAACATGACATACATCAGACCACCCATTACATACGCATAGAGCACCATACTTACTTCTTTCCTATCTTCCTCACTTTGAGGAGATATAGACTTTGAAAGGTGCACCCCATGTCTCATGAGCGAGAAACCTTTCTTAGAGTCTTCCATCTCAGGACCTTCTTCAAGTAAAGGGCTTGAGAAAGTCCTATCATTCTATTTGTTCTGTCTCTGTAAATACGAATTCCTAGAATATAGGTCACTTCTCTCAAGTCTTTCATGGAGCATGTATTTGAAAGACACCTTTTGACTAATGTGAGCATTATTCCTACATCATTTCCTATAAGTAGAATATCATCCACATATAAGACTAGGAAATTAATTTTGCTCCCACTAACCTTCTTGTAAACACATGGTTCATCTTCGTTGTTGACAAAGTCAAATCCTTTAACTGCTACATCAAAATGAAGATTCCTAGAGGTTTGCTTAAGTCCATAAATGGATCTCTTAATTTTTCACACCTTATGAATAACATACCCAGATGTGAAGCCTTTAGGCTGATTCATATAGATGTCCTCTTCAAGGAATCCATTCAGAAAAGTCGTCTTCACATTAATCTGCCTTATCTTATAATCCAAGTGTGCAGCTATTGCGAGCAGAATTTGAATAGACTTGATCATTGCCATAGGTGAAAAGGTCTCTTGATAGTCAATTCCTTCCTTTTGACTATAACCTTTTTCTACAAGTCTTGCCTTGTATGTGTCTACTTTTTTATCTGGGCCTATCTTCCTCTTGTATATCCACTTGCACCCTATAGGTGCAATGCCCTCAGGACAATCTACTAGAGTCCAAACTTGGTTGGAATGTGTTAAGTCTATCTCTGCATGCATAGATTCTTGCCACTTTGCAGAGTCGATGTTCATCATTGCTTGATCATAAGTAGAAGGGTCGTCCCCATGAACTCCCACGGCTATAGTGTGGACACCCTGTTCCTCTTGTAGCAGGTACCCACAGTACCTATCAGGTTGATGTGGTACTTTACCAGATCTTCGCAATGTTGGTTGTGTTTTTTTAGGTTCAGAGTGTTTTTCTTGAATAGTTGTCTCCCTGGGTGTTTCATCTTGTTCATCAAGAACAATCTTTCTACCTGCACCACCTTCTTGAATAAATTCATCTTCAAGAAAGTACGCTTGCAGTGCAACAATGATCCTTTGATCATCTTGCATGTAGAATAGGTAGCCCATAAAATCCTCTGGAATACCGATGAAACGTTCTTTAAGGGACCTAGCTTCCAATTTATCTGCCTTTGTCTTCTTGATATAGGCAGGGCATCCCCAAACCCTAATGTATTTCAGGTTTGGTTTCCTATTTCTCCATATCTCATATGGGGTCTTAGGAATGGACATAGAAGGACATCTATTTAAGATATGAACAGCCGTAAAGAGTGCATGTCCCCACAAAAAAATGGGTAAATCAGTGTGGCTGAGCATAGATCGAACCATATCCAAAAGCATTCAATTTCTGTGCTCTGCTACCCCATTTAGTTGTGGAGTCGCCGGTGATGTGAGTTGCAGTATTATCCCATGTTCCTTTAGAAACTCATCAAACTCATCACTCATATATTCACTTCCACGATCCGATCGTAGTGTTTTCATATGATGTCCATTTTGATTTTCAACTAAAGCCTTAAACTCTTTGAACTTATCAAATGATTCAGACTTGTATTTCATTAAATACACAAGATCATACCTTGAATGGTCATCAGTGAAAGTAATGAAATAGTGAAAACATCCACAAGCCATTTCTCCAAATGGTCCACAAAAGTCGGTGTGCAAAAGTCCTAATACTTCAGTGGCCCTTTCAAAAGTCCCGATGAAGGGAGATCTAGCAATTTTGCCTTTGAGGCAAGATTCACAAAATGGATAAAGATCTGATTCCAATGGGTCAATTAACCCATCTTTCTCTATCTTGTGTATCTTTTGCTCGCCAGCATGTTTGAGGTAACATGTACAACACATTCATTTCGCATATTGAAATAATAGAGATCATTAGCTAAAGTAGCAGTGCTAATAATATTATCATTAAATAAAATGCTGCAATTACTGTCAATGAAATGAAAAAAACATAATTATGCCTATCCAACATAAGAATTGAAATATTGTTCTTAATCCCGTTGGGCAAAATTAAGAAAATCCTCTAAATTTAAAACATGTCCAGATGATAATTTGATCCAATGCGAGAAGCCGCGACACTCTGCCTGCTGCCAACACCGATTAGCACCTCTCCATACTCCAGCTTCCTACTTCGCTCCAGATCCTGATTCATTACACAAACGTGAGCACTAACTCCAGAATCAAGTATCCACGAAATGGAAAATACAGTTATAGAATAATTAGTTTCTAAAACAACGAGTTCCATACCTGTTACACCTTTGCCAAAGTTAGGACACTCACTCCTCCAGTGGCCTAGCTCACCGCAGTGAAGGCTCCTAGCCGTCTCTTTGGCCCTTTGGTCTTCATCGCTTTCAGTGCTTTACCCTTTCCTTTGTCTATCTTACCTTGTAAACCAGGAGTGCTAGTAGGTTTCTTACTCTTCTTTTTTTTTTAAGCTTTGAAGTGATGAATAAAGCTGTCTCTTTTCCCTTTGGATTCATTTGAGATTATGCTAAATTGCATTCTATCTCAATGCAGTTGAAGTTCATTACAAATTGGCGAAAGGAGTCTGGAAGTGACTACAAGATGATGCCAGTTTGTAGTTGCGGGTCCATGTTAAAGTCGGGGGCCTCTAACCTCTCAATTTTTGAAATCATTTTAAGAACATGATACCTAACTTTTTCACCTTCTTTTATCATGGCTCCAAAGAGCTCTTTCGATATCTCATATCGAGCAGTACAACTATGCTCAACATAGAGCTCCACCAGGTGTGCCAAAATAGCCCTCGCCGAGATCATTTTCTCGTTAGATCTCTGCAACTCATTAGTCATTGAGCCCAGCATGTACCCACAAACCCGGACGTCGTCATTGACCCATTTTTCATGAGCCGCGACTTTCTCCTCACCAGCACGCGTCCTTGCGGGCGTGGTTGGGATATTAGCATCCAATACATACCCCAATGACTCCATATTGAGGACTATCTTCAGATTTTAGAGCCAGTTCACATAGTTGTACCAGTCAAAGTGTTCTTTTCAAGTAGTACAGATAACGGGTTGATAGTCATAGTGAGAGAGATAATAAGCAAATAACTCCATAAAAGTAAAAAGACTTATTAGATTTTATTATAATTGTTGTTCCAAGTTTAAATTAAGGACTTTGAAAATAAACTTGGCTCCCATTACATTTTTTGAAAATCCATACTCCCACTGTAGAATTCGGAAGTCATCGTTGGAGGACTTCGTAGTGGTGATTGATTTCTTTAACTAGATTAATAGGTTGCAACCTTTTGCTAGTATGTGGCCTAATTATTCATAAAAGTTTTTTGAGTACAAATCGAATATACACTCAATTAATGGACAATTTGCTTTGACTACTTCTCTATTCAAGGAATGTTTTCCAAATTGCAGTTTGCTAACTCGTTGTGAACGAGAGTGGCCGGGATTCTTGATAGGTAATGGCATCCCGTAAACCGTCATCAGACGTAATCATCATGCTTTCTTGATAGATGGCCCTTTTGACTTTAAAACATAACTATTAGTCCAACTTCGATTTTTTCTTAAAAAAATATTCAATTCCAAAACCTTGCTATTATTAAATATATATTTACCTTTCCCTCTTTTTAGTTTTGATAAAATTATGAAAGAAATTTCCCTATTTAACAAAAGAAGCTTAATATGTAATTTTTAAGGAAAACTTTACTTAAAAAAAAAACATTGGAAGAAAGTTTAAAGCTTATATCAATACTTAATTTTTTCTTTGATTAACAATTATACTTTCTAAATTAATTTGGTGTCTTTAAACAGATAATTGTAATCAACCCATTATATATATATATATATATATTTTACTGATCTGTAAAACACTTGATCTTGGTTAAGATGTATCACTTTATAACAACCTTTGTTGATTAAACAATTAAATGGACAATAGATCGAGTAAGCAAAATTACTATATGTAAAACATCTTTTCCTATTATTTCTTAATAAATAAAACTGAAGATTACCCGATCCTAACAAATGACATCTATGTATTATTTTATTCCTATTAGTGTTAAATTTCTTCAACTGAAAATATTCCAACTAATGCTAAATCATGTTGTCAATAGATGAGCTTGTTAACACCGATAAAGCTCAAGGAAATATATAACTTGAGGCTACAATAATCAAATATTTGGTGATCACGTTTTTCTAAACACATGAAAGTGTACCAATTGTCGTATATCAAAATAAAACTGAAATAATCTTACAGAATTGGTGTCATCACCAAAGATCACTACAAAGTCAGAACACAAATCCCATCACTACTTTAGATTGTTGGAATTCTTGAATTTGTGTTCCTACAAAATCACAATCAAATCACAATTAGTGAAGCACAATTGTAAATAATATATATATAAATAAACAACAAGAGATAAAAGTTAAAGAACGCTTGTCCTTTTGGGAGTCACGACAAAGTCGCTGCCTAAAGTAGTGATGCCTCCCTACGTGCGGGTACCAACGGCTTGTCACCACTCGAAGGTAAAACCCAAATGCACACTGCGAGTCTCCTATTGTGAGCACGTTCACAATGAGACGTATGAACTTAACCACTCAAATTCCCCTCAAAAGTATAAGTATATTTTATTCTTGTGTACATGTATAACTAGTTGATAAGTATAATTTTTACAAGAAAGTGGGAGAGTATAAGAAGTATTATAAAGTTGATGTGTACATGAAATGCTAGAAAAATCTCCCTTCTTATAGGCATAGAAAATAGGAGTTACATATTATAATAATGATCATTTTTAATATTTTGTAACCACTACAAATATAATAATTATTAGTTTAAATATTTTGTAACTTATGTAATGACTCTTTGACTAGGAGTTAAAAAGTTTTAAAATAAAACAATGAAGTTTTAAAACTTAATTTCAAAATTATAACAATCCCCCACAAGGTTTAAAACTTCATTAAAATAATAATAATATAAGAGGGCAATATAATACTATGCAATGGGTGCAGGAGCCTTCCGGGCTTGATCCTACACTTAGCGTTGACAATTTCCATTTGAGGGAGCCATAATGGACTTGGCCTTGAATTAGGTCCCTTTGGCCAAATTTCAATATGCCACACACATAGTACTGAGTTTTGGTTTTGTAGTTCGTAGCGGGTTGCGCGGTTAATGGCCATGCGCATTATCTTGATTCTCATGAGAGTATCTAGGGTTACCCAAACCCATAGCCACGGCCTCATGGCAACTCTCATTTAAGTGAGTCCTCCAAGGTTACGTGTGACCTCTACCTCGCAGAAATTCTGCTTTGGTCTCATTAAGGGCAAAGCCCAACCTCAACATCACACAAATGTAGCACTATCATCATAGAGATGAGAAGGATGTATCTCTCAGACACTTTCCTTAATTTTGTGCTATACATATATGAGTCACGCTTTACGGGTTGTTTCTACCCATTGAACCTTCTTCATGGGATCGCCAATCACAAAGGTTGGGTTACTCCCATTGGTGACTCCCTTGTGGGAATAAGCCCATCCCCCTCGATGATTATGGATCTAGCCTTAATGCTAGTCCACATATGCTCACAGCATATAAATCATGCATGATTAATGATCTAGCATCATTGCTAGTCAACATATGCTCACAACATATAATTTATATAGCGCTTTATTTCTTATCTCATTTCTCTTTTCTTCTTGTCTTGTGCACGTGCACCTGTTTCAAGACAAAACTCACAAGATTGATATATTAGATTAGAGAAATCATGAAATAAATTATCATAGAATTCATATGGACATGCTTTCTTTAGTCCTTTATTCTTTGTGGATTGCCCCACTTCATTTAGATCCACCTTTTGCTACCGAAATGTCATTTTTTTCGTGTTTTGCTACTTATGTTTGCACTGTTTCAGTTCCTCCAATTCTTCTAATTAGACATTAGCATATATATAAATTTAATTGTTAAGAATCTCATATTTCTTAACCTCAAAACAATTTATAATTTGTAGGCAAATTTGCTCACTTATAAATGCAACAAACCCCCACAATTTCATGTGCCTTGAAAAAATACTCCATATTAATTTTATTTTCACCATCCATAAAAAAAATTAAGGCAATTTGAACATCCATATAATATGTGATTTACCTTGATTATATTCTATTTCCACAAAACAAAACTTAGATAAACTTTTAGTAGAAACTTACCCCCACACTTATCCGTATTTGGAGAAAATTAATTTCAAAGGCATAATCATCATTTTTAAAAAAAAATTTAATAAGTAAGCTTGCTAAATATAAAAAATTAAAACAACGCTATTTTTTATATATATTACATCTCAATGACTGAACCAAAATCATCAAATCTCATCTTAATCACTATGAACCCCCACATTTCTCAAGGTTTTTTTTTTAATAATAAGATCCAATAGTTAAAAAAAATAAAAATCAATCCAATTAAAAAATTTACTTCTAAGATTTGATTATTGCATCTTGTAGGAAATAGATTATAAAGCATGATTCTAGTGTAGCATAGAGTATCTTTATCACTTGAATCTTACATCCCACTTATAGATCTTGCAGGGATTTTTGTAAATAATTTTACGTATACAAGAGAATCTCACAAAATATTGTCCTACATATATATATATATATATATATATATATATTTAATTGAATAAACATACGCAATTAATGGTAAAACATATAAATCTTCTCGTAATCACATTTAAGGTTATAGCTTTATATATATTTAGAATTAATAAAATAAAAAAATTAACTAGTCTTCAAGTAAACTAAGCACACACCAACTAAGAACTATTATAAATGTAAACAAAGATTGGTGTCATCCGACTAAATCGTTTATCTTTGTATAAAACCACTTTTTAAAATAAATAAATAAATTAGCACGCATTAGTAAAAGACACACTCATAAATGATTGAAATTATATATAATACTCAATTTTCTGCATATATTTTACTTCCAAGCAAATTATGTGATGTATTGTTGTGATAATACTATCTCTGTTACTTCAATAACCATGATTTAATTAATTTCCGATTAACTCAAAACAAATAAATACCTAAATCACATAATTTAGGGTTATGCATATCCTTTTTATCACAAAATTTGAGAACATACTTCAAATTTCCACAATAAACATGGATTAATGAAATACTTTAAAACTTGGTCCAATCATGACTGAGCACTAAAATGATTGGTTAATTTCTCGGTCATAACAAACTATCATTAGTTCATAACCATGCAAGCAAATAGCTCAAACCTTTCTCATAAAATGTTGTAGTTTATGTTTTTCAGGAAAACTTAATCCACAATAATTTGTAAACTCACAACCATTGAACCGCAAGAATCTTTCATAAAATAGGAGCAAATCAGCAAACATACCTCATTTACGGAGAACTCCTCTGCTAAAAATTTTAATGGTAAAAAAATTAATAGCTAGTACATGAGCAATGAAAAATAAATTCATTTTTGAACCACCAAAAGTAACCGACAATAATTATGCTAGCATACTAACTGATAATGGTGACAGTAAATTCATTGTCGAATTTATCAATTCATAATGACATTTAATTTGTCAAAATAGCCGATTAGAAATAGAATAGTAATCATGAATATATACTGAATAATTTATTCTTTCCACAAACTAAATTTTCTTAAAAATTTAAAATATTCTCTCAACGTTGTAAATATTTACCAAGTTTTGAATCACATAGAAGACAATCAGTCTCATAAAAAGGAGTTACTTGATATATATATATATATATATATATATATATATTATTTTTTTTCTATCCATATTACCAAATTATTATTTAAGATAATTTTAATCATTTTCCTTTCGATTTTACTTTAAAGAATAGAAGATTAAGTCACATTGACTAATTATAATGGTGCACATAAAAATTAAAACATAATAGATTCATTGAAGTTCCTTTTCTTTTAGTCATAGAAAATCACTTAATGAGAAATTTATAATTCTAGGAACCAAATTTAATTCCAGCTGAGTCTCTTAAAATACATTAACACATATTTATTTCACAAACATTTTTTTTCAATATTAAAAAAAAAATAAAAAAATTACTGAGTTTATAAAAAAATAATTAAATAGAATAATTAACTTTCTCTTTCTAATTCAAAATTGAACATACGTTTATGAACAAGATTTGTTAATCATCAAGAAGTTTCTCACACTAATCAAGAACAATAATTTAGAATTACAATATATAGAAAATTTTGAAACTTTTAACCAAGATTTGAACTAAATATCAAATGTAATATCAACTACTCAAGAAGTCACGAATAACTTAATCCAAACTCAAAATTTTCACAATTTGTCAGATTTGTAAAGATGCACAAGTAATACCGCATTATTCCTTTTCCTTTTATTTTCTTTAAAAGAGATATTAGTAATAGAGAAATAATTTATTTTTTTAAATAGAATACGAATTCTGCAATAAAAAGAAATATGTTATAACAGAAAATTTCGTAACAGTAGCTGGCCCTTTTGACTTTAAAACATAACTATTAGTCCAACTTCGATTTTTTCTTAAAAAAATATTCAATTCCAAAACCTTGCTATTATTAAATATATATTTACCTTTCCCTCTTTTTAGTTTTGATAAAATTATGAAAGAAATTTCCCTATTTAACAAAAGAAGCTTAATATGTAATTTTTAAGGAAAACTTTACTTAAAAAAAAAACATTGGAAGAAAGTTTAAAGCTTATATCAATACTTAATTTTTTCTTTGATTAACAATTATACTTTCTAAATTAATTTGGTGTCTTTAAACAGATAATTGTAATCAACCCATTATATATATATATATATATTTTACTGATCTGTAAAACACTTGATCTTGGTTAAGATGTATCACTTTATAACAACCTTTGTTGATTAAACAATTAAATGGACAATAGATCGAGTAAGCAAAATTACTATATGTAAAACATCTTTTCCTATTATTTCTTAATAAATAAAACTGAAGATTACCCGATCCTAACAAATGACATCTATGTATTATTTTATTCCTATTAGGGTTAAATTTCTTCAACTGAAAATATTCCAACTAATGCTAAATCATGTTGTCAATAGATGAGCTTGTTAACACCGATAAAGCTCAAGGAAATATATAACTTGAGGCTACAATAATCAAATATTTGGTGATCACGTTTTTCTAAACACATGAAAGTGTACCAATTGTCGTATATCAAAATAAAACTGAAATAATCTTACAGAATTGGTGTCATCACCAAAGATCACTACAAAGTCAGAACACAAATCCCATCACTACTTTAGATTGTTGGAATTCTTGAATTTGTGTTCCTACAAAATCACAATCAAATCACAATTAGTGAAGCACAATTGTAAATAATATATATATAAATAAACAACAAGAGATAAAAGTTAAAGAACGCTTGTCCTTTTGGGAGTCACGACAAAGTCGCTGCCTAAAGTAGTGATGCCTCCCTACGTGCGGGTACCAACGGCTTGTCACCACTCGAAGGTAAAACCCAAATGCACACTGCGAGTCTCCTATTGTGAGCACGTTCACAATGAGACGTATGAACTTAACCACTCAAATTCCCCTCAAAAGTATAAGTATATTTTATTCTTGTGTACATGTATAACTAGTTGATAAGTATAATTTTTACAAGAAAGTGGGAGAGTATAAGAAGTATTATAAAGTTGATGTGTACATGAAATGCTAGAAAAATCTCCCTTCTTATAGGCATAGAAAATAGGAGTTACATATTATAATAATGATCATTTTTAATATTTTGTAACCACTACAAATATAATAATTATTAGTTTAAATATTTTGTAACTTATGTAATGACTCTTTGACTAGGAGTTAAAAAGTTTTAAAATAAAACAATGAAGTTTTAAAACTTAATTTCAAAATTATAACACTACACGGTGCGGGAACCACATCTTGAGGCAACGACGCAGAGTGTTACGTGTATGAGAATCACCTATTGAGTCCGTGGGAGTCACCACCAGAGTCCCAACAATTGGCGAAAGATTCTGAAAAATGTTACGCCGCGATGAGGACGTCGCTCCTTTGAGAGGTGATTGTAATGATCTGAAATAGGATAATATAATGAAAATTGAATAGTTTATAGACAAAGACCTAAGAACTCAAGTGTAACAACAGATATCCATTTTGGTTCGTTGTTTAAATGCTTAACTTGAGGTTACTCTCAGTGAATTCGAACGGATTTCTCTGATTCACTGGGCTCGTTCTGGTCTCTTGGGAGAATCTGCCGGATGAAGAGACGATTTGCGAAGATTTAGATTCTTTTCAACTAGCTTTTCCCTCTTTTGCCCTTGAGGACAAGGGCCTTCTTGGTGGGCATGGTAATGATATGCAGATTACTAGCTCAGAGGAGCACACTTCACGGTATTATGGATTGGGCCAAGATCTTAGAAGGCCCAAAAGATATACATCAAAACCCACTTGGATGAAAGGATTTGTGAAGAATTTGAATTAATAGCTGAGCCCATATTGTTGTTAGGGTTTATTATGATGAAGACAAGTGTTAGAAGATTAAAAATTAAAGAACCACGAGGTGTGGTGTGGTGGTAGCTCGCCTCGTCCCTTAATCATAAGGTTGGGAGTTCGATTTTTGCCCATGGGAGTGGAGCACATTTCGTGGACACTCCAATGGTAGAGCTCCGCGGCGAAAGGGATTAGTCCCTGCAATCGGCGATAGACTCCCTTGATTGAAACAAAAAAAAAAAAAAGAATTAAATATTAAAGAAACGTTGCACTATTTATTTACTGCAGTCGGTATATGAATGAGAGATCAGAAAATTATTACCAATTCTGTTATGCTCTCCCCTCCCCACTCTCTGGGGTGCTCCCCTACTCGAATAGGGAAAATTAGCTCAGCCATAGTCTATCAGATTTCGATATATATATTTCATAATTGGTGGATTTCATGTAGATATATATTATTGTCATACGTAATTAAACGGATTTGTTGCTTTTTCTCTAACCAATTAAACGCGTTTTGTGGAGTATTTAACCTAAATAAGATTTGCTCTTTCTTCTTATCTTAAATATTTAGAGGATCTCACCCAGGCTTGTTAGCCTAGTAACAACTCTAGTTGTATCAAATTTCACTTTCATGTGAGAGGTTTAGGGTTCAATCTCAGGTTGTGAGAAGTTATGTGTTTTCTTTCTTTATTTGGAGTTTTATAGGCTCTGTTGGACCCTTGATTAAAAATCATTGACTCGAGTTTGTTAGGTCAGGATACCCCTTTCGTCTTGAATTAACAAAATATTTAGAGAATCTCCCCGATTCGTCAAAGAAAAACTATAGGAGTTTAATTTCCTTAAGAAATCTTTGCCTTTATGGAAATTAGAAACATATGTCTTCCATCACACCATTCGAATAGATTCTTCATTGGAAACAAAGTTCAATTCTTAATTGGATATCCCGAACCAAATACAAAGATCATCCATTCATATGTTTGATGATTTTACTTGTAGATGAATCCCCATACGCACGGCCTACGCAAGGTTCGATAGATCTGATGACCATTGAGATTCTGATTCATAGTCTAATATCAAGAATCATAATGTTTGTTAGATATTTTTAGATTCTTCAAGTATCTGCTATGGTTCTAACTAATGGAGATATCATCATTAAGCTTTGTTACCCTTTACGAATGAGCCTTGTTGTTCGTGGTGATGACGTCCCATAACCCGTCACAAGCCCTAATCATCATGAAAGCATGATGATTACGTCTCATGACGGTTTTTGGGACGCCATTACCTATCAAGAACCCTGGCTAGGCTCGTCGTTCACAACGAGTTAGCAAACGGCGATTTGGAAAACTTCTGTACTTTGGATTGTGATCAAATAGTGAAGTAGTCAAAGCACAATTGTCCTATTGAGTGTACTCAAAAACTTTACTTTTATGAATTATAAGATTTTTTTTTTCAGATTAATTTCTCGCTATTTGACTAGTTTTCATGCTTCCCGTTTATGTTCTATATTATGTGCATATCCGTTATGGATACTGCCGGATATCGTGTTCGAAACATTTTAGAAGTGTCCAAAAATAAAAAGAAAAGAGAAACCCAAATACCATATCTGATACAAAAATTGAAGTATTCGACACGTCTTGATACCAAACAGAGTATATTTTTGATATTATACAATACTTTTTGGGCTAAAATAAGGGAGATAATATTTCTGCTCTTCTTATAAATTTTAAAACTTAAAAGTTAAACAAATAACAAGGAAATTTAAAGTATGAGATAATTTTATTTATATAAATGAATCTATTAAATTAAATTTTATTTTTAAATATTATACATGCATACACTCAAACGTATCATCGACGTATCATATCCTAAAATTTTAAATTTATCGTGTTTCATATCTATGTCGTATCAGTGTCATATCATATTCATAATCGTACTCGTGTCGTATTGTATCTGTGTATCATAGCACACGAGTGAAGCTCGAACCAAAATTTTTGAGCTCGAGCCTGAATCAAGTCGTTTCAAGTCAAGCTTGAGAAAATAATAAATAAGTAAATATCATTGACCTTTTATTAATACCTATATTATTAATTTTGTTATTAATATATGGTATTAATTTTGCATGCATATAGATTTATTATTAAATAGATCATCATTAAATACAATATTATAAAATTAAATATTATATATATTAATAAATAAAATATTATATTTTTATACAGACTCGCTGTTGGGAAAAATTGTATCAAAACAGCGGAATCGGTACAACAAAATTTTTTATTCCCAAACAGGATCTATCGGGAATTAGTTGTAAACAATTACGTATATGAAAAGAAAGATTAAAATCACTTACTTGTTGTTAGGTGAATATCGTGACCTTCAATCTTTCAAATCACGAATTGACGGTTGATTTTGATCCAAGTAGCACAAACGTTCTACTTCTGAATTGTACGCCGGAATTGATGTAAGAAAAATCCCCCTTCTCTACCTCAAAGGGGGCGGCTACTAGAGTGAAAAGGGAGAGAGAGTTTTTCTTTTCGTTTTTTTATCTCTGCAATATTCTTAGAGCTAGGGTTTTTTTTTTTTTTTAACACATGAACTTATGAGACAAATATACAATCACTATGTATTTATATCAAATGAACAAAAGACGTGGGCTTCACAAGCCTACACGGGCTTCTTTTTAAGGCCTATGGTCGGCCCCCTATGGTGGACCCATGGGTGCAGCGGCTTTTATTTATTTCTTTAATTTAATCCAATTAAATTAATAAAATAAATTAATAATACTAAAATATTACTTCTCTAAGAAATAAACATTTATATATTAATATTTATTAATACATTAATCAAAATATAATTTATTTATTTATCACATAAATAAATATTATTAAGTATCTAATACTTAATATTATACTACAAAAATACTCCATCATTTTTCTTCAATATTTCCCTTTTTAAGCGCGACTTTTTTAGATTCGTCTCACTTGGCAATTGGAGGATTCCAAAGGATGTGGGGTCCCAGTAGCCTGCTTCACAACCCACACCGTAACCCAAATAAGAACGAATGATTAGAATCATTCTATCAACCTTTTTTCAACGTGATTATTGTGTGATTGCAAACCTTTTTTCTCTTATATCACCGATGAATATAGACTATGGTAAATGTCAAATCATTAACTCATCTTTACTTTTTATTTATAGTAAGTCAAGATCACTATAGTTTCCTATTTCAGAAACGTTCATCACTTTGGCCAAAAACTTTAGATCTCACTTGCTCCTAAATAATTAAGTGATAATTACTCGTTCACCTATGAAAGAGTAAATCCTTTCTTAGTAATTAGTTGAGATCGCAGTTCGAGGTCGACCCCACCCAAGGGCATTCTGAATCTAACTACTCTAATGACAAACTTAATGTCACAAGTACATCTCCAACTCAATCCTTCAAGTAGAGGGTTCATCACACTTTACATCTTATATCAATTTCATCATTGACTGTCAACGAGTGAAAAACCCATGTAACGAAATTGATACGAGTCATGTTCAAGCACATTGATCTCCTTCAATGTCCCCATAGTGTTAGCTCCCACCACGATCCACACTTATCGCCACTGGAGCTCTTACCATACAAGTTGTAAATAATTCTCAATGCCCTATTGAGACTACATAACTTGCAAACTATATTTAATATACAAGTATTTAACTTTTCCAGTGTTGTTTCCATTATTACATAAGGAATGGAAAGTCTACTCTTGCGTACTTGAGCCTTCAGTTAATTACATATTTATACAAATGCAATAAAACAAGTAATAACCAAAAATGCCTTCATGTATAGGTTTTAATTAATAATACGATTACATTGTTTTATCCCCTATTACAAACTATCCTCCTTGCATTCGAGGCATTTTCCTAACACTCGCGAGAACAAGTATTTTTGCTCAAGCTCTACGTTCAGCATGAGCTCGCAAACACTCAAACTCGACTCGAGCCTCACGAGCCGGCTCAACTCGATACCACTCATTTACCTGCCTCGCAAACCGGCTCAACTCGATACCACTCATTTACCTGCCTCGCAAACCGGCTCAACTCAATGCCCACCGCTGTAACACCATGCACACCCAACAACTCATACTCATAGCCCCACACTATCCAAGTGGGTGCATAAAGTTTCACACAGATTTGTGAACTGTTGTTGGATGTGCATCAAAAAATTAAGTATTGCATCGTGCCTGCCACGTACAGTTATCCATTTAGGTAGAAACTAACAATCCCACTAATTGCATAACAAAACTGAATCCAAACTAAAACATATGCACCATGATCATCACAAGGTATTCTCTATCTCAAAACATCACACTCTTTCAAACCAGCTACAAGACTCTTTAACATCAGCATTGAAGAAGAAAAAAGAAGAAAGCTATTACTATACAAAAAATAACCTCAAAATATACATCATGTAAACCTCATATAGCAAATCTAAAGCTGCCCTCCAACTCAAATGTGTTTAATAAAACAATAATTAAAATTGAAAGAATGGGTACAAGCAGATTCACGTCACCCACGCCGCACCCTGGATACCATAACAAAAATTATCGTCAGTTTCCCATTAATATAATTAAAGAAAAGTATACAATAATCTTTTTTGCATTAATCCAAATAAGCTATAGCAGAGTCAGTAATCAATAATTTATGTTGCGTTTTGGATTTGGAGCAAATGACTTCAAGTGACCCCGATATTATGTGCTCCCAAGAATTTACAAAGAACACTCAAATTGTTATTAAAAGATTTGAAATCCATAGTAATGCAAACAAGTAGAAGGGTGCATTCGGATTGAAAAGATTTAAAATTGAGAAAAAATTTGGAGAATTGATTTGAAATCACTCCATATCGGGTGGAATGGAAATCCAGCATTGTGATTGAAAAAATAGCTCAAAATGAATCTACATTAGAAAGAATGCAACCCATTGCAACTTGAAAGCATTCAAGCAAACTCAATTATGGATTTGAAATCCTTGGCTCACAAATATTTCAATCCAAACACAACGCAAAGAGATTTGTTAACATGGATTTGAATTTCGGAGCTTTAAGATACAATCCAAAACAATCTTATTGAAAAATCAGAATCAACTAAGTTGCAACATATGCAGAAATATCAATAGAGCATGACAGAAATACGCACCATGACCACCCAAATTCACTGATGTAGGTAGCGCTGGCAAAGACATCTCTGAATATTCAAGAAATACTCACTATGAAATATTTATTTAAATAAACTAGCTCATTAATGAAAAGATTAATAAAGGGTTTCTCAAATTTAATTACCAGGAGCACAAAGAGACATTGATGTGAGGGACGAAGATGAAGGCCATGGGGCTGCTATATTGTCACTCAAATCACAAGTGAAGCTGAAGCCTGTTGAATTATCATACACCATATCTGCAGGTAGGCTCCTTAGCAAACACCCTACATTTCATCACAAATTATTTAATAATAATTTCACATAAATCCAATAATTATTCCATCTATGTGTATGTACTCCCCTATCTTTTGATAAGTTCTTGATAATGTCTCCTTAAGGACGTTAGCAATAGAAATTAATTTTAAAAAAATGGCAGTAATGTTTTGGCAGAAAAATGCCTTCTTTTGAAAATATTTGAATATTAATAGGAAGTTCAACAGTAGATTCATCCAATGGGAATACATAAGAATACATAAAAGTGTCTTTACTGCAGCCATTTTGATAATTGAACATATGAACAGACATTAGTAAGCTTAAAGCACATGATTTACGAGTACGCTTAAACCACAATTTTTTACTAGTGCTGTAACTAAATCAAGTCTTTTACACATTGTTCAAGCAGCATCATATTCTTATATATAAAATTCACAGCCAGAAGGATATGTACATGACTTCAATACTTAAGCATCTAAAGAAGAAAATCAAGTATGGGGAAGAATATCATAATGTATCTAATGATAGTAACAGACTGAAAAAACTCGGACATATTTAGAGACAAGAGTTAGAAAATTCAAATATCTTCATACTTTACACTAGAAACATTGCACGTCGTAAATAATTTCATTGAAGGTGGAACATGACCTCTATGTTTATTCAGTAAAACAGAGCATAAAATGAGTTGAAAAGAGTACCTTGTTCTCCATATGCTGCTGCACAACGAAAACAGAGAAACAGGAAAGAGCAGACCTGATCAGCGAGACATTCCAATGACGCACATAAAGATTGAAAAGTGAAAGATAATTAAGATTGTCACCTTGGAGACTAAAATCTTTCAAGTCAATATCACAAAGCGAGAAAACATTTGTCATCACACCACCCTTCTGCAGCATTGACCCTAACATTGTTGCACATATAATCGCTTGCTTATTTGTTATCAACATTTGTCTCTGTATTCCTGCTATATATGTATTTAATGAGCTGCAACATGAAGGGCTCGGGGCAGCAACATTTTGACATGCTGCAATTACTTCTGATGGCTGTTTCAAATCCAAAGGACAAACTGCAACACAAAAGGCAATTGTTTAGAACCCAACAGAATACACTTAGGTTGTGATTGGATTGAAGGGTTTAGAGTTGGGGAGTGGATTCGGAGGAAGGATTTCAAATGAATCTATAATGGAATCATTTGAAATCCACCGCAATGATTGATAAAATAGTTTAAAATGAGCACCAAGGGTTCTGAAATCCATTACAACTTGAAACATTCAAACAAACTCAATGAATTTGTTCATGAGTTTGAAATCCATGACTTTCAAATCTCTCCATCCAAACTTGCCGTTAAGTTAAATTTGGATTCAAGGAACTTGGTAGCTGGGAATTTCAAATCCATAATACAAATCAGCTTATTTAGTTAATGCTACAATGGATGTCGAATGTTCTAGCACTCATATAGGGCTAATTTTCAAATCCACTAATATGGAGCCATTTGAAATCATTTTCTCCACATCTTTTCTCAAATCTAAATTGTTCCATCCAAACTCAACCTCAGGTTGAATTTGGTTTGGAAGTGTGTGAGAGCTAAGGATTTCAAATCCATAATAAAAAATCCCATACAACTTGTTTGGATAATTCTCAATTACTATGGATTTTAGATCTTTTAGTAACTAAGCTATTTTTTTAGTAATTATGATGGAATCCACCCAATATTAGAATCACTGAATCCTTAGCCCCAAATCGTTCAATGAAAAAGCAGCCTTATATTCTCTTTGCAAAAACTTATTAAAAAAAAAGGAACTCTCTTTAACTAGGCAATATACATATTTTATAAGTTGTGTGACATAGGTAAGCAGACAAATCGTTCAATGAAAAAGCAGCCTTATATTCTCTTTGCAAAAACTTATTAAAAAAAAAAGAACTCTCTTTAACTAGGCAATATACATATTTTATAAGTTGTGTGACATAGGTAAGCAGACAAATCTCTGGATTACTGCTACTTGTTGACATAAGAGAACGCGTAAATCTAATTAAGCTTCATACACAACTTAACATAATATTAACTAGACCATCAAAAACTAGAACGATGCTGACACTCTATCAACAAAGAAGTCTCAACCAAAGAATATTCAGCCACATAAGAGTAAGACTAAGAATCACTAGCAACTCGTATCGAAACAAACTTGAACTTGTATAAGCGCAATTGAAAAGAACTTAAAATAACAAAACCAGAAACTCACTATGAAGTTCTCTTTTTCCTTTTTTCTTTTTTTTTCCTTTTTTGTTGCAGATAAAGATAATTCAAGAAACATACCCAAACCATCCTAGAATACTAAAGCATTACTCAAGTACATAACTTATTATGGTGTAACATGATCCGACAAAGAAGCAAGTATATTTTATTGAAGATTCATATATGTAACAACGATGCAAGCATTAAAGTGCGCGCAGATAGAAGTGCATAGAGTATTGCTTTTTTTGACTAGGAATGCAAAAGATTGAAACTACAAGATCCGTCACAAATTTAATGTTAAGATTAAATAGACAAGAACACACCTTTGTTCACTTTGCAGGCAGACAATCTTCGGAATGCTTTGTTTGCAGAATCATGAGGAAGTTTCCTCGAGATCCATGTGAACACCACCCCCTTGCAATCATTAATCACGTCAACATGATTAGACAGTCCAACCATATTCTTATTATCATTCATAGATGATTGCATTCCTGAGATCTTAAGTGCAGCCTCCATAATCACGGGCTGACAAGTTGGTCTACAGCATTCTTTAAGAGGATCGACTGTGCTGCAAGCCTCTAATAATTTACTTGTGTTCACTGTCTTCTCAAAAGTGGTAACATCCTTCACGGGACAAGAGCCACCGGTTAAATTGGAAGATTTTGTGGAGCAGATGGTTGGTATTGAACTGTTTGCTCCTCTACTGGCTAATATACTGACAATATCTTTAAAACAATCATCTGCAACTGCACTTTGCAGAACTAAATTATCAGTACTGTAGAAACCTTGGAATATGTGGAGCAAGCTACTAAATTGCGGGCAGCATATAACATTTCCCACCACTGCTGCTAATGGCTGGTTACAATCCGATGCTGTTCTTTCCATGATGCTTGAAATAGCAGAAAAATTTACAGGGCAACGGCCGGTTAAAACAGGATCATAGGTGTTTGGATAGGTAGGATACATTGGTGGCAAAGATCCACCTGGAAATGAATATTGTGGAATAACAGACGGGGAAATTTCGATGGGTTTGAAAATTCCGCTTTTGGGAGGGCTAGCTAGCAAAGATACTGAAGAAATGTCACTGGGCTCTAGTTGTGTCTCTTGAGCCAGCACATTCTGAAAGCTAACTAACCAGATAGTAAACTGTAGTAACCAATGGAGCCAATAGCCTGCAACCCCATCAAATATACGTCAATAATCGGAACATTGTAAGTTCTCATTACAAAACAATGCAAGGTTGACAATAGTAACATGTTAATGAGGTAAAGACGATTAATGTGAAGAAACATATTTTATCATACAACATTCAGCGCCAACTTACTCAGATGATCAAGTTTTTGACCTTGAAAGTTGTTTATGAAGCAATTTATTGCAGAAGGAATATAAACAAATAGTAAAGAAGAAAGGACGAACAATTCTATATTATTGTTCCAGAAGCCAAACAGCATTGATAGTGAAAATGAAATCTTGAATATAAAGTATAAGATTTCTTACCCTTGACCCGAGTAGCAGTTTTTACACAATCCATAATGCCCACTAACCACCCGGCAACATGGATACTTGCAATACAATTCCACAAGGTAATCGACAGTTATAAATGGGAGGTGGTGAAATCAACAAACTGATATCTACAAAACAAGTTTCAATGTTATAATAAGTTCAAATGAGAACATCAAAGACCACGAACATTACGTGAATTATATGGGCAGAACTTTAAAGACAGAATAAAACAATCCTTATATTCCAGATTAACCGTTTCAAGTGAACAATCACACGAATTTTGCTACGGTTCTGCCTCACTAAATTATCCTACCCACAACAGAATCCTTTATATGGTAGCTTTATTACATTGAACTTATTATGAACAGAAAATCCAGAATAAATGAGAGGCAATATGAAACAAAAGAAGCCATTTTATGTTTTCACCACTCACTATTCATCCTTATTCCAATCTACCCAAAACAAGGAAGCAAATCCTCAATGCCTCTGCCCTTCGCTTATTCCGAGTCGCATAAATCAAGCAAAAGCACTAGACATTTAGTTATCAATCCTTTCTATTCCTTTAACACCAAATAACAGTCCTTCAACAAAAATCAAGAAACCCTAAATTGACAAGAACCGTACATTATTCTCATTTAAATATACATATATATATATATATAAACTAAAAACAAAAAGAAGAAACTAAAATGCAGCTCAAAGATTTCACAAGATCCAGCCCTAGAACGCTACCCACAATCGTTCATCACCCATATCAAACAGCTTAATCAGTAACAAGAAATCAAAATTTCACACACATAAAAAACACCTACAACAGTGTGTCTCTGCAATTACAAGCAGAAATTACAAGAGGGTTTTTCAGCATAATACCTGATGAATCCAAATCCAAATCCAAATCCAAATAAATCTCCCAGATAGATCACTTCACATGAACAAAAGAGAAATTGAGGACTCAAAATAAACTCAGCACCACCCAAAAAGCTATGGGGATGTAAGTAGACTAATTAAATGTGTGTCTAAAGTAGTGTGATTGGAG
Source organism: Buddleja alternifolia (assembly GCA_019426215.1). Lineage (NCBI taxonomy): Eukaryota > Viridiplantae > Streptophyta > Magnoliopsida > Lamiales > Scrophulariaceae > Buddleja > Buddleja alternifolia. The sequence continues at coordinate 8,693,533 of CM033403.1, forward strand.
GAACAGGAAAAAGGGTAGCATCCTAGAAGAGTTTGAGAAAAGTTAGAGCTGAATAATAGTAATGATGATTCTGTGTATGTGAAGAACCGAAGCTTACGAAAATTTCCACTTTGCCAAACACCCCTTTCTTTTCTCTTTTTAACTTTTCTCTATTTTATATATATTTTTTATTTTTCTTATTTCTAGACGAGGGGATATCCCGATAAATCCGAACCGATATTTTTTAATTATCAGTCATATAGGTCTTATAAGACTCTAAATAAAAAGAGAAAAATCGCAACTTATAACAATTTTGAGTTGAACATAAGATCTCCCATGTAAAAGAAAAATGTCATAAGCATGATAATACTAGACTAATAAATCTTGAGTCTCTATTTTGATTATTTTCAGTGAAATGATAACAGCTACTGCAAGATGGTGGGGGCCCATCAACCACCTGCTCAAATAGGTTGATAGTGGCCCACAACGGTAATGCATATACTGGGGCTCAGCCTATGGAGGTACAAGCCCATCAATAACTAGGCCTATTAGCCCAAAATAATTGGGCCTATTGTTTTGGATACCAAACTGGTCGAATTGATGAAGTCCAACTTTAAGAATCTATAACTATCTTATTGAAAGGGTTTTTAACAAAATACCCAGTGTTAGTTCGAAAACGCTGAAACCCCTCTATTAAATTAATATGCAAATCGCCCCCTATATTTGATTAAACCCTACATAAGACCCCCTCCCGTCAATATTTAACTGAGTTTGGTATACACGCGCCAATAATAAGAGTGAGATAGTTTTTTGTGTGAAATATGCATGTCGAAAGACCACTTTATCCCTCCAATTTAAAATATAAAATAAATTAATTATCTAATATGGATCGGATATAGTATCCAGATAAGATATAAAAGTTTTGGGTAGGATAGCTAGATATGAGTGACCCAAACCAATATCTTTCTTCCTTTTTTTTCTTTCTTTTCCTTTTCCTTTTCCTTTTTCCTTTTTCCTTTTTTTTTTCTTTTCTTTTTCCTTTTTGAACCCATTGTCTTCTTCCTCAAAGGCCAAAGCAGAACCAGACCCCCTCTCCCTCACCCCCAAGCCTCACCCTTGCCCAGTCGATGCCGTGGCACACCACCTCCACAGAAACTAGATCTGCCTCCTTGCCCAAACCACTGTTAAACCCACATCCCCACCTTCAGAGCAAACTCGATTGCGTAGCATGGCGACCCACACCTCACCCATGCCCCCCGCCGCTGTGGCACACCACCCCCAAATTGACTGCCCCACTGTCTCCACCATGAAACGTCACCACTACAGATCCAACCATGCCCAGCAAAGTCAACCCCATGAACCACTAGATCCGTTTCATTTTCTTCTTTCTTATTTTTTGTGAGTTGTTTTAATTTTTAAATGGATAAATGTTTTCTGCGCTTTTGTATTGTTGTTGAAAAAATCTGAACCGACAAATTTGATAAGTGATGATTTGGAAAAGTGAAAAAAAAACATGGTCCATTGATCTCAAATAAAATGAGTTGATATTTCTGAAAATTTAGATTGATTTTTAAGCCATTGATTAGTGTTTGGATTAGATCAAAATCCAAACGGGTCAAAATTTTATATTATAAAAATTAATTTCAGTCAAATGGAAGGGTATAACGGGAATTTTGGGCTAAAAGTCAACGCCGTTAAGACTAGCTAACAGAATAGCAAGTGACCTGACTAAAACTTAACACAGGTTTTTTTGTGCATATTGATTTAACAGAGGGGGTTTTTAGCGTTTTCGAACTAACACAAGGGGGTATATTGTTAAAAACCCTTATTGAAATTTTCTTTCACCATGTATTCATTTTTGTTACAAAAAGATTGTCGGCAACCACTCCCATGAAAAAAATTGGAATGAAAGTGATTTAGGTCTAAAATGCTCGCAACCTCTTCAGTGAATAGCGGGTCGAACACAATCTCAAAGCTCTGAAACTGGAACTACTTGAAATCAAAGGACCCTCGTTAAAGTCAAGCTGGGGTTGATCCCGGCGTAGACCTTCTAATGATCAAGTTAGTAATGACTAAGGTATTGAGATTGTTATAGAGAGAAGATTATAGTATTGACAGCATACCTGTGAGAGTGATATGAATAAGGTATTTATAGGAGATACCACCTTGTACAGATGAAAATGGGACATGTGATCTCCAAGTTCCTTGTCTTACCAATCTGTGGCAGACAATCCGGTTCTATAGGGTCGGACGGTTCGGGTCAACCCGAATTCGAACCAAAACCCGCGGATCTTGGCCTGTTTAGAGAATAAAGCTGATTTTGAGGGGTAATTTTGTCAAAATAGGTTTTTACCCATGTCAGAAAGGAAAAAGCAAAAATTTAATATTGAAGAAAGGGACAAGAAGAAAATGGTTTACTGCCAAAATAAAGATGAAGAAGGTTTGGACAATTTTAATATTTTGATTTATATTGTTTTAATTTCTTTTTGGCTGTTATCAACTGCACGCTTGATCGGTTTCATTATATCTTACAACATAAATAGTCAATAACGTATTATTGTTGAGAGGATGATTAAGAAAATGATTAATTTCTTATTTCGTCAAATAGAAACTCATTCGTTAATTTTTGAAAAGAATTTTCTAATTATGTAACCATCTATTTAATTTCATTGGAGAAGAATAAGATATTTTATGAATTTACATGTAATTTCATATCGTAAATTCTCATTATAATTAATTATTTATATTATATTAAATTTTTTCTTTGCACACGCATCGAGTGTGCCCATGCTACTCGTCATGATAATCACTCTTATCAACATTTTATGCAATAAGCCGTCTCTCACCCTCTCCCCTGCTTCCCCTAATCCTCTTCTCACTCTCCCATCACTTCTCCCAACTCTCTTCTCACTCTCCCATCACTTCCGCCCCAACCTCCGGATTGACAGCCATGTTATGAATAAAGTTTTAAAAACTCCATTTTTATATTGTAATATTTATGTCGAGATTTTATAAAATTATATCCTCCATTAAAAATATATATGTTACAAAAGTTTATAGTTTTAATATGAATGTACATTGGTTACAAAGATATCATTCTTCTTTAATATGAATGTATTCGTATAATTCTTGTAGTTATTCACTTGAAGGTTACAAAATGAATTTCTCATAAACTCTACCTTTAATTAGAAGGTCAAAAGTTGAAACTCAATTTTCTACCACTACAAAAAGGTGTCTCCTGCAAAGCTATTTAGAGATTATATTAGTACATATTCTTATACACTATAATATCCGTATATACTCCTACAGCAAAACATATTCTTATAATTAATACCTTTATATTTTGATGATGATTTTGAGGGCAATTTGAGCGGTCTAGTTTATTAGTCTCTCACTGTGGACGCGCACATAGTAGGAAACATCACTGAGATCATTTGGGTTTATCTTGGAATAGTAACTAGCCTCTAACACCAGCACGTAGGGAGGTTATCACTACTTTAGAAGAGCGACTCTTTCGTGACTTCCAAAGTTTTAAGCGTTTTATTACTCGTGAATTTCAAAGGCTAAGTGTTTCTTATTACTAATAATATTTCTTTATTATTGAATTATTGGCTTAACGTTGTCTAACATGAACTTTATTGTGATTTTTGTAGGAACACAAGTACAAAATTCCAACAATCTAAAGTAGTGATATATAGAGCTTGTGTTCTTAGTGATCTTCGGAGGTAAAACCAATTACGTAAGCTCGTTTCAATTTTTTAAATAAAAGAAATTTTAATTTGTGATAATTCTTGTGTTGATAATCAATGGGAAAGATTGATAAATTTATTTTCCATTTCCATCGCAAGGCTGCATCTGTTTGTTTATTTTCAATGTAAAATATTCTTAGAAATATTCTTTCATCATATTCATATCAATATTATAATCTAAAAAAGAAGAGAAGGTGATTTTTCCTTGAAGGTGTGCATACAAGAATAAGAACCTGGGTCATATGTAAGTGGACCATTTGTGCAGGGAAAATATGAGAACTTATAATATTGATTTAGAGACTCAAATCACATTGTTGTGCATTGTTAAATTGTAATTTATTTTTCTGCATATAGACCTGGCCTAAAAAATCCTTGTCACATTAGTCCTTAAATGAAAGCTTTATGCTGATCCAAAATGACAAATTGATTTGGTAGTCTTCTTGATTTAATATGGTCGGCAAGTGGAGCAGATTCACTAGAATGTTTTCTTTTGCCTTGCCGAACGGATGATAGAATTATATTAAGGGAAAGTTACACACAGCCCCCTCACTTATTAGAAATTACCAACACACTCTCTCATATTAGGTTTTTTTTTTACAACTATACCCCCTGTAAACCTTACAAATAGAGTCCTTGAGGGGGTGTGTTGGTAATTTTCAATAAATGGGGGGAAATTTTGGTGATTACACAATAAGTGAGGAGGTCTGTATGTAATTTTTTCTTCTATTAAAGATAATAATAAAATTTAAAAATGAAAAATAGTGTTTTCTCATGTCTGAAATCGTTTAAGTATGTGGTTGATATTTCACCAATGGCTAGCTGAAATAATTATCATTGCATGTTTGAGTTTACTGCGTTATCATTTGAAAGTTACATGTCAATAACGCATGGCACAATCTGGATCCTCTATTGCAAATAGTGTTGCATTTCCTATTGCATTCACCTTTATATATGATAAGTGTACAAAATTCAAATCAATTATATATTTAAGGAAAAAATTTATACACTTATCATGCATAGAATGAATGCAATAAGAGATGTAATACCATTTTGTAATAGAGGATCTCGTGTGCGCATGACATGGTGTGTAATGGTGGTCAAAAAGTAATAGGCATCAGACTACACATCATATGATACTTACTTGAGTTGTGATATTTTTTTTAAGAGGTTCCTAGTTATTCTTTTCTATTATACAATTGACTATTTGCATTGACAAATAATTCAAGTGTCTTGCTGAGTACGTAATATCAAGATTGATATTTTGAAATAAAGTTATCTTTATAAGTTTAAGTGGCCAAGTCTTCTGAAGAAGAAAATGCTTATCCGTTTTTCTTGGAAAATCATATTACTTAATTTGGTATTTAGAAAGTAAAATATTTAAAAGAAAATTTAAAATTTATGATTGGGATTTTGAGTACTCTGGCAAGAGATTTAGAAAAGAGAAATGTTATATACCACAAGTAATTTTTCACCGATTTATCATCAGTTTTTGATAAGATAAGATATCGATTTGTTGTGGTAAACATAAATTACAGATATCAAATTAAATGCATTTATTGTATCTATTTCTTACCAAAAATCAAAGAAATGGCAAAAGGGTGAAAACTATTGGTGGTATATAGCATCACTTTTTGAAAAAATATATATTTACAACTTGCTTTATTCACATAAACTTTTTTTTGGTGACATGACTAAAACATGATATCCTATAACTTAGTCAAAGAATTTATGGATTACATAGTGACTGAAATTAATCACATAACGCATGCGATTTCAACATAATAAAATACTAACTATATGTGAATCTTCACTTGGTTGTTTCACACTTCTTGCATGCGGTTTTGAGGCTCCAAAACGTCCGCAATCTTAATCACGGGGAGAGAGATGCTTTCCACGATCTAAATGCTTCAAACGGTGAATCTTCTTTGCCAATATCACACCAAAATGACACTTCAATGTCTTTGTATTTTTTCCTCAAAGTGTACAACGAATTTTCTCTTATTTTGTTCACTACAAGAAATTTCACTTTTGGTAAAGACAAAAGTTCGTCACAATAGAAGGTTTTTTCGTCGCCATAACTTTTGGTAACGAAGAAATTTCGTTACAACCATCGTCCTCTAAATCCCGATGCTAAAAGTTCTCGTGACGACTTTTGTAGTCGTCACAAATGTTTTAGTGACGACGGCAGTGTTCCTTACAATATGATGAGCTTTTGTAAGGACTATGTCCTCACCAAAGACAACTCTAGTTGTCACAAAAAGAAAGAGTCGTTACCAATAGTTAATATTATAATATTTATTTTTTTTATTTTTCTAATAGTAATTTCGTTACAAATAATAAAGGATGACAACATAGAGTCGTTACTAATAATCAAATAAATAATCAGTTTAATATATATTTATAATAGTTTGGTCATGAATAGTAAAAATGACAAAAAGATTGTTCGACCTTTATTAGCTTTTATTTCACCAACAATTCCAATTCTACTGAATTAAATATTTTAAAAGATTACAACCTTGTCTCCAACAGTCACAATAGCAAATGTATAAAAACTACTAATTAGCCAAAAAAACAAAAAATAGATTCAAATTGAAAAAATCTTATAGTTTTCACAAGCACAACCCGATTTAAATACATCATCCCCAAAATGTTACAAAAGAATTTTGCACATAATTCCCAATAGGTAGTATCTTCAAGTAGGCAAAATAAAACAGATGCAAAAAAAAATACTACCTAGAGTTAGTCAAGTGAACAAAATATATTGGAATCTCTTAATTTGACATTGCGTCCCCGACGATATGATCATCTACTCCTAAACCTGCAAATATGATCAAAATTACAAGTTCAAATAAGTTTAGAACATAAAGCATTTCAAAAAACAAACAGCAATCAATATTTTCTCTCACAAATCTATAAACATAAAAGAGGATGACAAAGAACACGAAGATATAAATATATATAGCAGTTTCTTAGTTTAAAGAATAGAGAATGACAATCATGATAATCAAAGTAGATAAGAAAAGAAGCATTCATATGGCACAACTCTAAAATCATTTATGAGGTATGATAGTATCTCAATTTTTTCATTTCTCTTTTTATTATCCCTCTTATTAGGTGTTGAACTGAGCATAGACAAGTACAACGTATGCTATTACATAATTAAGGACATGTACATGTATTAAAACATGAAACTAAAATCCATGCTTGAGTCAATAAAATAACCTTAGTACTCATCAAGGAAGCCTATCAAAAATTTTTTGTAATCACGTGAATTAACTGATTAATCCTTGAAAGAGAAAAAGGTAAGAAGGAGACGAGGGAATACAGAATCTCAAAGTTTCGTTTGTCCCATGATGAATTTTTCAATGGCTAGTTGGTAACTGTAGCTATTGGTGAGCTTCATACCGATGACATGGAATAAAAGAGCATTACCTATGTGTTGAGAAATGGAGATCACCATTGTTGGTGATGAAGAAATTAGAAGAATAGTTCAGAGAGAGAGAGAGAACATGAAAGAAACAATTAAACGGGAATATTTCTGGAAAAGAAAAGTTGATCAAATTACAAGGCAGACTAGTGTATTTATACTAATTACCTAACAGCCTATGTGGCACTCAATAAACCAATACATAAAATCCATCTAATATATGAGGTGTATAAGTAATACACCTAATACACCTCTCAATACTCCCCCTCAAGTTTGTTGTCCATACAAATTAAGGACTCCAAACTTGACTAATAAGAACTCAAACTGCATTTTACTCAAAGGTTTTTTCAAGATATCTGCGGGTTGATCAGTTGTTGGTATATACTCTGTAGAAATCACTCCTTGTTGAATTTTGTCCTGTATAAAATGCAAATCCACTTCAATGTGCTTAGTCCTCTCATGGAACACTGGATTTGCAGCTATTTGAATTGCAGATTTGCTGTCACTTAGAAGCTTCACTGGTTGTAAATGCTGAGTGCCAAGATCTTTATATATCCCAAGAATCCATAGCACTTCTGCTGTCACAGCACCCATGGCTCTATACTCAGCTTCTGCTGAGCTTCTTGAAACTGTAGATTGCTTTTTAGACTTCCATGATATAAGTGAATCACCAATGAGGATTGCATATCCTGTTATTGATTTCCTGGAAACTGGACAGGATGCCCAATCACTGTCACAATATGCTTTCAAGACAAAGGATTTATTAGCAGGAAAAAAAATGCCAAGCCCAGGTTTATACTTTAGATATCTCAAAATCCTATTCATAGCAATAACATGAGAATTCAGAGGTCTATGCATGAATTGGCTTAATAATTGGACTGCATAACTGATATCTGGCCTAGTAATGCACAAATAAATCAATTTACCAACAATCCTTTGAAATTGAGATATATCTTTAACAGGAGGATCATTAGGATCATTTTTATTTATATCATGTAACTTTACATTAAGCTCAACAGGGGTACTAACTGGTTTGCAGCCTGTCATACCAGTTTCAGCTAACAAATCCAAGGTGTATTTCCTTTGGTTCATACAAATCCCTTTAGATGATCTGGCAATCTCTATGCCCAAAAAGAATTTTAATTCACCCAAATCTTTCATGTGGAAAACAGAATTCAGAAATTGTTTACAATCAGTAATTAACGTCTCATCATTACCAGTGATCAAGATATCATCAACATAGAGTAATAGAATTAGTATGCTACTCCCCTTTGTGTATGTAAATAGAGAGTAATCATTTCTTGATTGCACAAAACCATATTCATGAACAGCCTCAGTAAACTTGTGATTCCATTGTCTTGAGGCTTGTTTCAAGCCATAAAGAGATTTGTTTAATTTACATACCTTGTTCTGGGATACCTTACCATTATAATCAAATCCCGGAGGCAAAGTCATGTAAACTTCTTCTTCTAAATCACCTTGTAGAAAAGCATTGGTCACATCCATTTGCCACAGATTCCAACCCTGCATAGCTACCAAAGACACAACAATTCTAACAGTGACATGCTTAGCAACTGGTGAGAAAGTGTCTGTGTAATCAATCCCTTCTTGTTGAGTATACCCTTTAGCAACTAGTCTAGCTTTGTATCTTTCCACACTGCCATCAGACTTATGTTTAATGGCATAAACCCATCTACATCCTACTGGCCTTTTTCCGGGAGGTAAATCAACTATATTCCAAGTCTTATTAAATTCCAGAGCTTTAAGCTCAATATCCATTGCGTCAAGCCATTTTTTTTCAGTCTTTGCTTCAGAGTAATGAGTAGGAATTCTTTCACTAGTTAAAGCAGCCAAATATGATCTATACTTAGGTTGAATTCCATCATATTGAAGATATTTTGACATTTGATGTTTAGTGGAAAAGATAGCATTACTAGTTTCAGGAAGATAAGGAGATATATAATCTTTGCTCCAAACAGGAGGCTTAGGAACTCTACTAGATCTTCTTAACATCACATCTTGATGAGCATGATCTTCATTTACATTCTGTTGAGTCTCAATAGCATCATCATTAACAATTAATGAATCATCATGTTCTAAATCATTATAAGGCAAATTTATATCATCACAGTGATCTTGAGATATTTGCACAGGCATAGATGCATTAATAGAATCTTTTGCAGATATCATATAAGGAAAAATATGTTCATAGAAGATAACATCTCTAGATACAATGAATGACTTAGTTCTCAAATCAAGGAGCTTATAGCCCTTTTGAGTGTTAGAATACCCCATCATTACACAAGGTCTAGACCTAATCTGAAATTTATCACCTTGGGGAAGGATCTTAGCATAGCATAAACATCCAAAAACTTTTAAATGTCTAAATTGGGGTTTCTTTCCATACAAAATGTGAAAAGGAGTTTTCCCTTTTAGGATAGGAGTAGGAGTCCTATTTATAATGTAGATTGCAGTCTTAACACAATCTCCCCAATATTTCATTGGCACTTGAGATTGAAACTTTAAAGCCCTTGCCACATTTAAAATGTGTCTATGTTTTCTCTCTACCACACCATTTTGTTGTGGTGTGTATACACAAGAACTTTGATGTATAATCCCCAAAGAATCAAACAAATTACTACAATCTTTACTGAAAAATTCTAAAGCATTATCAGTTCTCACTTTCTTTACTTTAACAGAGAATTGATTTTCAGTATAAGTGAAAAATTTCTTTAACAGATCATACACTTCATCCTTTGTTTTCATCAAGAAAATCCATGTACTCCTAGAGAAGTCATCAACAATGGTAAGGAAATACTTCTCATTATTATAGGTATTAACATTGTAAGGACCCCATGCATCAATGTGAAGGAGTTCAAAAACAAAAGAAGTGAAATTTGTTCTTTCTGGAAAAACAGTCCTGCTATGCTTAGCTAAAGGACAGGTTGGACAATATCTAACATTGTTCTCAACCTTTATACCCAAATCAGGGAGAAAACTGAACCTAGAGAAAGACATATGTCCAAACCTTAGGTGCCACAAAGTGGCTTTATTACTAACAACATGATGCTGATTAATGACAGAATTACAATCAACATGAAAATTGTGGACAAAATCAGAAATGGAATCAGTAGGGACTGGTTGAAAGAAGTATAGACCATTCCTGAGTCTACCAATCCCCTTGATCATGCCATTCTTCATTCCCTGTATCACACATAAATCAGGATAGAAATTCATGAATATTTGAGCATCTTTTGTGAGCTTAGATACAGAGAGCAGATTATGTCTAAACTCAGGTACATACAACACATTGGATAAGATCAATTCATTTGTCAGTTTAACAGTCCCTGAGTACATAACTCTACTTTCTATACCATTAGGCAATTTAACAGTAGAAACCACATTATGCTCATGATCATAAGAATCATATAATCTAAAATCAGAGATCATATGCTGATTTGCACCTGTGTCAATAATCCAATCATGAAATTTCACATTATAGTTATTAGAGATACCTGCATTGTTGGCACTTGTAGTGACAACATTGGATGCATTGTACTGAGCAGTATCTTGTGAAGAGGTTCCAAGAAGTTGGATTAGTTGCCTATACTGCTCCTGAGTGAAGGTTGGTTGTCCAGTGTTATTTGATACAGTTGTGATGTCTTGAGTGTTCTCAGCAGAATTAACACTGAACCCCCTGCCAGGATTAGCACTATTTGCTCCTCTATTGCCACCCCTATTATTATTTCTGCCACTGCCTCTTCCCCTTTTTCCTCTTCCCCATCCAGGAGGATAGCCAACAAGTTTGAAACAAGTCTCTTTGGTATGGCCTGTAAAATTACAATGTTCACAAATTGGGGAAGGATTGTTAGTATTGTTGGCTTTAGCCTGAGATGCAGTGGTTTGCAGGGCAATAGAAGTCTCAGATGCTGAAAATTGAGTGTTAATCCCTCTTTGAGTCTCTTCATTGGATACCATAGAATAGACTTGTCCATGTGTTGGGAGAGGTGTCATCATCAAGATTTGAGAGCGTATGATTGAATAGCACTCATTCAATCCCATCAAGAACTGCATCATCTTCAATTGCGATGTAAAATCTGAGTATTCCTTTGTAACCTCTTATGCAGGGGATGGTGTTAATGAGTCATATTCATCCCAAAGCTGCCTCAATCTTGAGTAATACTCAGTCACAGAGTGAGTTCCTTGAGTGATTGTGTTTATCTCTCTGTAAAGTGCATACAACCGAGCTCCATTAATACGATCAAATCGTTCCTTCAGGTCTTTCCAAATAAGGTGTGCTGATTCACAGTAAACAACACCGTGTATCAAATCTCTATTTAGTGATCTATGGATCCAAGCCTTAACCATGGCATTACACTTCCTCCACTGTGGAAATTGATCAGAATCTTCTTCTGGCGCTACACAAGAACCGTCAATGAAACCGATTTTATTTTTTGCTTCTAAAGCAACGATCATCTCTCTGCTCCAAACTTTGTAGTTGTCCGATCCTCTCAATACTTCTGTCACCAAGTCTAAATTGGGCGTATCTGAGGGATGAAGGTACAACGGACTTTGAAAATTAATCGCAGGAGATGTATTCTTTGCAGTAAGTGCTGTTTCCGCCATTGAAAAGAAGATATGAAGCGCAGGGAACGAGAAGCCCTAGGTTTTGATGGATCGATTTATCAAGAAAATGAAAAAAAATAAAAAATCAATCGATCGATTGAGAAGGAGATGTTTAGTGATTAGATCGATTGTGATTTCAAAGAAATTGATGTACCGCTCTGATACCACGTTGAGAAATGGAGATCACCATTGTTGGTGATGAAGAAATTAGAAGAATAGTTCAGAGAGAGAGAGAGAACATGAAAGAAACAATTAAACGGGAATATTTCTGGAAAAGAAAAGTTGACCAAATTACAAGGCAGACTAGTGTATTTATACTAATTACCTAACAGCCTATGTGGCACTCAATAAACCAATACATACAATCCATCTAATATATGAGGTGTATAAGTAATACACCTAATACACCTCTCAATACTATGGACGTGAGAGCTTTGACGGAGCAGGAGTGACACTTGAAATATGCGAAGGGAGAAATTAGGAGGCAACACAAGCACACACTTTCGATAAAACTCGCCACTCAAAGGAATCCACCTAACAGATAAGAGTTGGAAATAGAAGAAATCCTTCTTCTTAATTAGCCAAAGCTAAAAAATTAATGTTTTACTTCAATTCAATCTCCTCAATACAATACAATACATATGATGAGAATTTATAGAACAAGAAGCTGGAACAACCCTCCAGTCAAAGGGAATTCCAAGGTAACTTAATTAGACATAGAAAACTTAAAAGTACTTAGAAAATGTAAACAAACTTAAAGACCTTGACTAAATACTATGAATTCAACGAAGCCTCTTAAATAATTAGATAAACTATTTAATAGAATAGGAAACTTTAGGGAGAAATGGAAAATTATTCAAAATTTCAGCAACTTTTGGAGCTTCTCGGCTGTGCAGACAGTTGTGCGCGTTTTCACGAGAAAATTCATAACTCACTGTAGAAAGCTCGGATTCATGAACCATTTTCTTCCCATGAAACTAGACACATAGGTCTATCCAACATATATTGCACATAATCAGGAGAATTCTAGAACAAAGCAATTTTGTATTCAAAGTCAGCTAAAAATCTGTGGTCAAACTGTTATTATTCTGCTGAAAATTTAGAATATCATGCATTTCTCCCACAAAGATCATTACTTAGGTAAATTTAGCATGACAAGGGAGTTTTCGGTATCAAGGAGAGATCGGCTTAGGAATATGAAAGATAGAATGCTAGAGCTTTGAGAGTTTGAAATTTTAAGGATTTGGGAGTTTTCTCTCTCTTGGCACCGAGATTGATTTTTGAGGCTAGAACTCTGATGCGCATTGGGGGCCAACTAAGAAACTTACTAGGACACTCGTGGTGGTGTACTCCAGCATTTTAAGGAAAAAACATCAATTAACATAATGTCATTTTTAGAAAAGAAAAAATTCTTCTAGATTGCAAGAACAGGTATTACTAACTTTTTAGAAGATACAAAATGAAGTTCTACATATCAATATTCTTAGTTTAGTTGCTAACTTTTTTTACTTCAACACAATCTTATTCTCCAATTATACCTCCCTTTCCTTGCCTCTATATAGCGTCCAATGTTTCTTCCCCACTTGTACTGACATTGTCTATCTATGCTTCAAAGGTTTCGTGCCTTTACCATTATTAACTACTGATGCAATATTACAAGCACAATATCTATTTCAAGGTGACATAATCACTTTTCTTTTACTGGTTTTCTTCTTTTAATGGAGTACACTTTTCAGCACCACGTGAAGTTAAGGCTTCTGGGTTGTTATTTGCCTATTTTGAAAACATATTGGGTTAATCAGCACTTATTGATAATAAAGGAGGTAATGTGCCCATTTTCAATAACACAAAGAGGTAGGATCCATTTTGTACCAATTTATCCTATAAACTCAATACTATAGAATGTATACAAATTCAATTACTAATAGCTTGCAACTTACTGTGGCTTGAGCCTTTATTAGTTTGACCATTTTTCGGGTAATGCATCACCCCTTCCTTTTGAAGTGCAAGCTTGAGGTTTCGAGTTCTAACCATCTCTAACAACAGAAAGAAAGTAAACATTATGTACAAGAAATTAATCTTCAAAATAAAAACAACTAGTCAGCCTTTATAAAAGATATAGATTCAATTAGTCATTTTAGTCCCCAAATCCAGTTGCAAGAAGTTCATATTTACTTAGAAAAAGTGATCATTTCATAGTGCGTAAACTGAAAATGATATCTGAGAAGAGGAGATATTCTATTATCAAATAGTGAACATTAAATTGTTGATTTGAATGGAGATGGACGATAAATAGCGGGACATTTCCTTCTTAAAATTACTCTCAATGATCCTAAATCCTAATGCTTCAGTAAACCACCTTCCAACAACTATAAGAAATGATTTGTCTACTGGCTTAGTGATACACAAAACTAGTCTTATTCTTTCTTTATTGCATTTCATTTTTTGAAATAGAAATACATAAGTTAAATCCAAGCGGTAATGTTACAACCCCTTTCCTTTTGGTTCTATATATAATTTATTTTAAAAAATCTACCCCTCCATTCATCAAGCATTCCCTCCAACAAAGACAATAACAATATCTCCTAAAACTTTCCCCTGTTCTAATTCCACTCCAAAGTAAAATATATTAAACCAAATAATCATTTTCTCTCATTCTTGACCCACCCCATTGCCTCCCACTCACCCTACCTCTCGCTGAATGCCGCCTTTAGCCCTTTACCCCATCACCCAATCCAAGAAAAAGAACGTTATTGAACGAGATAAAATCTTTCAAAAAAGGAATCAAGAAATTGTTGCCTTAAGAAATTTCAATCAAGGAAACCATCACTAATTTCAGATTTTACAAAAAATTCAAATTAAATAATTTACCTAAATAAATTTGATTAGAGAACTGCTTCATTATTGGCTGGTTTTGCTTCTACTTTTGTCAATTCCTCGATTTCAGGGGCCTTTGGAGCTGGTTCAGATTTATCTACCAAAAGTTCCTCCTTCTTCGTCTCACCTCCATCTTTCTTATCTTGAAAATAAGATATCTAGGATAGAAACTCTATACTAATCAACAAAAACACACTGCAAGTCTGGAGAGATTACCTCAAAATAGCCCCGGCCGCTTCTTTAATTCCCACCAACGGACAGCCATGCTCAAACTAGACTCTCGATCTTCCCACTTGCTTATCTTGTATTCCGATTCTCGAGTGGTGTGTCTGCAGGGAGTAGGGTCTTTATCTGCCAATGTTTTGGCAGAAATTGGCGCTTTATCTTAGCGCCAATATGTTTTAGTACAAATTTTGATTTTATAAAAAAATTAAAAATGGAGAAAACATTGGATATAGGGTCTTAAATTTCGCTCGAAACATCAAGGCTGTGTTTGGTTTTGTTTTAGGGGTTATTTTTGGTGAAATATTTTATTGGGAGTTGTATATTTTGATGAAAATGTGTTTGGTTTTGTTTTGAAAAATTAGTATTTTAATCATTTTTCGCGAGAATGTGTTTGAATTAGCTATTTTGAAGTAACATTTGAGTATTTTTTTGGTGAAAAAGTGTTTGGTTTTGTTTTCAGAGGTAACAAAAATCACTGTAATAGTCAAATCATATCAACTTTTGTCTGAAAAAGTTGTTTTAATGATTAATTGATGATTGAAAAATATATTATAATATAAGTTTGAAATTATTATAATATATATATGAATGAGTATATGTATATATATCGGAATTGATATGATAATTACACCGGGTACCCCTGAGGTATTGTTAAATTACAAAAAATATCTCATAATTTAATACATTACATCTAACATCCATTCCGTTTATTCCGTCTAATATTGAACACCTTCCGTTAGGGTTCTGTTAAATTTTTAAGTGAACTTCCAAAAATACCCCTAATTTTTTCTGGACTAGAAGACCAAACTTTTCTCGTACAATTATATCCTTTTTGTGTTATTTGTAATATTTTATACAAATATAGGTGTTATATGTAATGTTGTGTATGTAAAATATATAAATAATTATTTATAATTAAAAATTATTATCAACAAAATAAAAAAATTCTAAATTATTAAAGTTATAAAATAAAAAATTATGTGTAAAATATCATTTTAATCTTGTAATTAAATTAGTTTATAATAGTTTAGATTATATAATTTTTAAAATAATTACTTATTAATATATTATTTTATAAATAAAAAAAAGAAAAAGGGGGGGGGGGGGTGGAACAGTGTCGTCAAAAAAACACACACACACACACAAAAACACACACACACACAACAATACTCACACGCACGCACAGAGACACAAACACACACACACAACAATACAGACACGCACACAACAATACCTCCCACGCACAAAAAAAACACACACGCACACAACAATACACACACACACACACAACAATACTCACACACACACATTTACACACGCGCACTAACACACACACTATTACACACAAACACACACACGAAAACTAAAAGGATAGAGAGAGAGAGAGGAGGGGGGGGGGAGGAGAGAGAGAGACCGGAGAGAGAAGAGAACGTTGAGAGATAGAGAGAAAGAGAACGGAGAAAGGGGAGGGGGGAGGGAGAGTAGCTCTGTCAGATAGAGTTGAGGGAGAGGGAGAAAAAAATGTTGGCATTTTTTGGAGCTAATATTTGGCCAAACATGGGGCATGTTTGGCCAAAAAATTCACAACCAAACAAGTTTTGGGCTGGGTTTTGGTGAAAAAACCTGCCCAAAACAAAACCAAACACAGCCCAAAACAAGTTTCGGAAGATATTCTGCAAAATTGGATCAAAAGTTCGATTTTGCTTCAGGACCCCCAGGAACCCGAAATTTTCCAAAATTATTATTGAAACCCGAAATTTCCCCAAAATCTAAAATGATATTTGCTAAATATCCATCGAAATTTTGACCGAAACCCAAAATTTCTCAAAATTTTCATCGAAACCCGAAATTTTCCAAAATTTAAAATAATAGTTTTTTTTATTTTTTTAAATATTTATAGTTAAAAAGTAGGGTCAAATGATCATTCATATTAAAAGAAAAGATAATAAATGACCAATTATATAAACCAATAAGCAATAAATTTAAATATGAATCTGAAAGTGATATTAGGCAATAAGTTAATAAAAATTCTGGTCAGAACACAAAAAATATTTAAAGAGATCTCATAAAAATTATTTTAGAAATTTGATGTGGTTTTGAATAATAATTTTTACTAAAATTGTGGTAAGTACCGAATTTTTGAATATCCTCGAAATTTCCATCTAAATTTTCATAAATTTACTACCTCGATATCGACATCGATACCGAGATTTAATACCTTGGTCATATAGTGACACTTTCAAATAAGTGCAAGCATAGGGTATTTATCCCTATACAAATGCAAAAATGTAAGGAAAAAGTATGTGACCATAGGTCATTATTTTTGTAGTGATACGGGTGGTTTTTCATTTGAAAAAAGTAAACTGCTAATTTTTCCACTAACATGTTAACGTTTTATGATTCTTGAACTAAATTACACTTAACTTCTTAGATTATGATTTAATATATCAAATAAATATTTGGGTTATTCTAATACAAATATTGCACTAATTACAATTTTAGTTTGACTTTTGCATTTTTTAAATATATTTTTAGAAAATATTTTATTTTTAAGTTAATTACCTTGTTATTATTAATTTAATATTACATTTAAGTATTTTAGTATGCTTCATATTATTCAGTTCGTTTCAATTATCTAACATTCGGGATGCATTCAGTATGGACTCAAATTATCCTATTTTAAACCTAGTTAAAAAGAGTACACTAAATTCGATTTATCACCAATCATTTTAGACTTGAACTCTAATCTTTAAATAAAATTAAAATTTCAATTGCCTTAAATTATCACAATTTAATATATTTTTTTATTCACATGTTATTTAATTTTTTCATGAAATGAATAATTCAAGGAAAGTAATCATTATTGAAGACTAATCGGTACTTTGTTAATATTTCATACACAACTATAACGATTGACATATTATATGATCAATCTCAATTTTAACCTTAAACCCTAGGCCCAAACCCTAAATCCTAAACTCTAAATAATGAGTTTCATAATATTCAAGGAAAATTCAAAAATAACAATTACTATATACAAATTTGCTGAAATTGGTGAACGAAATATTGTGGGAAACCCAACTGAAAAATGAGAGGGAAAAGTGGGTTTGAAAATTGAAAAGAATCTAATTAAAAAAATAGAAAAAATACGTCATGTATTGTAACGAATACAAACGTTACAAATTTTTTTTAGGGGTAACAAAGTTTTGATCTGTTACAACATAATAAATATGTCGTTACAATAAATTTTATTTGTGACGAATTTTACTTTATGTAACGACATTTTGTTGTCCTCAGTAAAGAATAACTATTTGGTGACAATTTTTCACTTTTAGTAACCACGAATTGTGTTTGTTACAAAAGAGAGAACTTTTTCGTGACAACTGCTATATTTTGTTACAAGAAAGCTAGCTTTCATGACGACTTATGGTCTCCTTACAATTGTTTTGTCATAACAAGTGCATTTTTTTGTAGTCTGTATTGTTGTATTTATCTTATTTCAAACATAGGATATATTAGGGAGAGAGGGAGGTAGTTGGGGTAGTTTTATCCTACAAAAACTACTCCCTCCTTTTCTTCCTTTCAAATTAATATGGGTAGGGTCAAGCCCTCATGGGCGACCCATGACCCATATCCAATTTCCTACATATCCCACTCGTACATGAGGGCTAGACATACATCTGATGTAACCATAACGACATATTCACAATTTCATACAAGTAAATGAATCGTGTGACCAGCGAGCATATATGATGAGCTTCGAGCTATATACTGGTTAAGGATTTATAGCAACTCAATATCGAATAATATTAGGACAACATCTCGCTATACCCCAGACTTCTTTTCACTACACTAGTCAACGTATCTCTTGTCCCTCAAACAATATTCAAGAGCATACTTGACTTCCAATCAAATCTATATATTCACCATTATGTTTAAAACACTAAGTTTGACATAATTGACCAGCCTGTGAATACAAAATACATGTCAGACAAAGATAGTCTTCTTTTCCAACTCGAATCTCTTAACTATATTAGAGCTGCTTTCCTAGAAATACACCGCTTTGCCGAATCGTTCATGGCTATTGATAATATGCTAAGGTAGCAACACTAAAATAAAGTTTTAAGAAATAGTTGAAATTCATACGGGTATAATTTAGGTTACAAAAACCTCCGAGTCTCACATAATGAGAAAGCAGGGATTTTTCTCATTACTCCAACTGTCATATAAGCACACGCAGTATGAAACACGTGCTACAGTGTTTTTCTTCCTCTTTGGAAGTGTATGTCATGATTCAAATCAAATGTTGTTAGAGTATATGCCCTCGAATGCCATAAAGAGGATAGATTTATAGGGCATAAACATTGTAACTAAACTATGGTTTTTCTATTAATATAAGGCAGTTGATTGTTGTTTTCTTATAGGCATTTATAAGGTGTGAATAAACAACGTAAAGTCCTTGATGACAAGGCGAACCTTCTACCTCATATGGGATAGGAGGAAAGGCTCTAGAATGGTTTGACCCTTGACATCTAAAAGGGTTCGCAAGTCTAAGAAATATTGATTGGGCATCAATAGTGAATAAAGACTTGTATGATGTAAGTTTTGACAGAGAAAGTGCCAGTCGTACACTATGGAAATGGTAGTGGGAACTTATATCATAGACGTGTCAGTTGGACTGATATGTTCGAACATGGCTTGCATCAGTTCATCACATGGGTATTCACTCATTGACAGTCAATAATGCAACTAATAAGTAGTGATAGGTACGTGTGAACCTCTGACCTGAGAAATCGAGTTGAAGATGTACTTGTGACACCAAGTCTGTCATTAGAGTAGTTAGATTCAAATCACCTGTTGGTGGAATCGACCTCGAAGTGCGACTTGATGGGCAAGTAGCATTGTTAACTGATTTGCACTATGGAATTTATTCTCTTATAAGTGAATGAGTAAAATATCCTATGCGATCATGAATACGTGAGGATGAAAGTTTTTGGCCAAAGCATTTAAATATGGGGTCACGCGCTGCTTACAACTGCATACATATTAAATAGATGTCCGTCCAAGTCCGTTCCTATGACTCCCTATGAAATGTGGAGAAATAGGAAGCCAAGTCTTAATCACATAAAGATTTGGGGATGTCCGACTTATGTCAAGAAGACTAAAGTTGACAAGTTGGAGGCTGGGTCCTTAAAGGGACGTTTCGTTGGATATTCTGAAGATTCTATGGGATACCTCTTTTACCTGCACAATGATCAAAGGATCATTGTAGCCTGACAAGCCCACTTTCTTGAAGATGAGTTCATTCAAGAAGGAGGAACGGGTAGAAAGATTGTTCTAGAAGAACAAAATGAAACCCCACTGGATATATCTACACAGGGAGTGAGAACTGAACCTTCTGTAACACAACCACAAACATGACGATCGAATAGAGTATCTCAACCGCCTGAGATGTACGAATATCTAATGCAGAGGGAGTTGGATCTCCATTCTGTGTTAGAGGAGGATCATGGAGATGATCCCTCCACTTTTGATCAAGCGATGGTGGATGTGGATGCTGCTAGATGGCGTGGAGCTATGCAAACTGAGATCGATTCGATGCATGCAAACCAAGTCTGGAAACTTGTAGACCAACCTGAATTGAGCAAATAGTACTTTGTTAGTTACTGCTAGTGCATAGTTCTTTTTGTTTGAATTGCAAAGGTATAGCTGATCACACTTGAGTATATTGAACTCACTGTAAGTGTGATGGGAATGTTGCAATCATTTTGATCGTGGTAATGAAGTTTTACTTTGCACCAAAAAAGAAAAAAAGAAAAAAAGAAAAAAAAAAGGTAAAGCTTTTGTATAGGCAAACATACACAAATTAAACCACTTAATTTTTTTTTCCTTCTAAAACTATGTACAAATCATGGAACATTTAACATACTAAGGAACATGTCCACAATAATTTACGAACTATACAATATTCTATTTTAAATGTGAGTGGCATTCAATATATTTTTAGAGTAATTAGAGACTAAATAGATAGAAATTAATTGAACCTAAATATCAACTTTTTCCATGGTCTTAGCTATGTTACTTATGGGCAACGATATTTGGGACAAGTAAATGAAATATAAGTAATTTATTATTTCAAAATTACTTTTTAATATTTCTAAATGATCTTCTATTGTATCAAAACGATTCGTGCACTTTGTTTACTACAACAAAAAGTACCTTAATGGCATGCATGCTATAAAACAACACTACATATATATATGATGGGCCAACTTAATTCCCATTAATCCACATTTTTATTATCTATAATCCTATTCATTCTTGAGAACACGCTTCTTATCCTCATCAAGCCTTTACTGCTTCGTTTCTCCGCAATCTCTTTCTCTTTTTTTGATTTAGCCTTGTGCAATGCTTTGATCAAATTCTCCATACATTCATCCACACTATTTTCTGCAGACTTTTCCATCAAATTCTCCGCAACATCTGCAGGGCTTATATCAATTTCCTGCAACAACAACCTAATTTGTTCAAATGCTTTATGGGATTCGACTTTAAGATAGTTCTTTGCTAGTACTTTGAATGTCTCAAAGCAACAGTAAGACATCTCTATGTGCTTGTCCATTCGCCCTCTCCGAATCAGGGCCCCATCGAGCTTTTCGATGTAATTTGTAGTGAACACAATTATTCTCTCGCCACCACAAGCTGACCAAAGCCCGTCCATGAAATTCAATAGCCCAGATAGAGTAACCTTACTATTTTCGTCATTATAACCATTTTCGTTATCTTTTCTAACCTTTCGAGCTATAATTTCCTTGAAATCATTTTCATCACCTTTATTCTTCTTTCTTTTTCCTGTGATATCTAATGAACAATCGATATCCTCAATCACCAAAATGGCCCTGTCCAAGCAAAATGTAGAATGATAGCATTTAGACACATCAGTAAAAGGCAAATCCAATTTAGGTGGTAAAAATCATATAGTATTGATATAATAAGTAGGAAAAATTACGTACAATATTGGTCCCGTGGGCTAAAATCCCCCTATTGTAATTTTAATTTCATTGTTTGCAACGTTGCAAAAATAATTCCGTTGGATTCTTTTTTTCCCCCCTCATCCGTTAACAAAACGGATGAAATTTCACAAATAGCATGCACACGCCTTTAAGGTTTAGGATAAATTGGATAAAGACATAAATATTTCTGACTTTTGCATCACATAACACTAAACATTAATAAAAAAGTGATTTTTTTGAAGTATTACATAATACAGTGCTTTTACTATGAAGTTTATGCAAATTAAGTAATGGTCATAGGATCGTCAGAGAAGAGAAAATGAGAAATCTTGGAAACCCGGCTAGAAGCGGTGGCTATCGGCCTCCATTCCTTCTTTCCCACTTTCATGTCAATAAAATCAAAAGTGAGCATTTTGCCATGCATAGCACCAAGAGGTATGGAGACATTGGGATTGCAGATTTTATGGGACTTCATAGACTTCAATGCTTCCAAAAGTACTTCTTTAGAAATAGGCTAAATACTAAGAAAGGCTTTCTATTGGGGTTGAGGGCATCGACGAACCTACTCGGGTTTCCAGGTCTCACTCCACCTTTTCGGCTTAGCTTCCTCAGTTCCCCGCCCTAACGTTTTTTATGAAGAGTTTCTAAACGGAATTGGTGTTAAAACTGGTAAGAATTCATTCGAATTAGGAGTGCAAGACACGTGGCCAAACGATTTCTGTAAATTTTTCAAAATCAGGACTAGAAATGCAAACACATATGTCTTATGGGACTAATTTTGCATGTTTGTAAACAGTTAGGCCAAAATTGCAAGGGACCTAATGTATAAAACTAATACTGCAATCTTCCTAATAAATAGTAAGAATTTGTTTTTCTAAGTAAATAGTAAGAATTAACGCATACCGTTTTGAAATCTCCATCATCAACTTTCGCAACTGAGTGTTATCCTTAACTGAAGTCAATTCAAGATCATAAACATCATAATGAAGGAAGTTAGCCATGGCAGCAATCATTGTCGACTTGCCGGTCCCTGGAGGTCCATACAACAAATATCCACGTTTCCAAGCTTTGCCAATTTGCTTATAATACTCTTTACCCTTTGTAAAGGCAATCAAGTCATCCATAATATCCCTCTTCTTCTTTGCATCCATGGCTAAAGTGTCAAATGTCGAAGGATGCTCGAAAACAACACTCCTCCACATTGTCTTCTTCTCGTCTCCCCAATCATCGTCTCGGCTCACATTTGTGTATAGCTTCTGACGCCTATTTCGCTTTGCAATAGATTTCCCCTCACTTAGAACATGGCTCAAATAGGGACCGGTGATTACTTCACGGTGACCCTTACGGAAAGCAAGGACGTAAGATCTTCTCTCCTCTTCACGGGCATTGAGACTAATCACGTTCGACTTTGGAAGGCTTTTGCTTCTCATCCACGAAACTTTTATGCCTTCATAAACATCGTTTACTCCTTCATAGTCGTCCATGCTCAAGGCTACGCATCGGCTCCCTTTGGCTATGCTGGCATTGAGGCGCTCGGCTTGAAGATAGAAATTGGTTCCTAGATAGGTTTCAACGGCAGAATAAGCTTTGCTACGTGTATAACTTCCCGAAGGAAACTCTTCGAACGTGATCTCCACGTAAGGGTTGAAAATATTTAATATTTTCTGGAAGAACTTGTTGATATTGAACATGAGCTGATCAGGGAAAATCCTGTCTAAGGTACTCATTATTAGCAGTAGAGTACCAATTCCAGGGCCTAACTGATCCAAAAATCCTACCATTCTACTAAATTTTTTTTCTTTGCTAACCTTCTTTAGTTCTCTAATTTGATTAATGCCTCAAGCTTGATATTGACCTACTATATATATAGATACAGATATAGGAGGATGAAAATAGGTTGGTGGTTGGAATTTTCAGAACAGCTTCGTTAAAGGCAAACTACGAAAGTACTGATCTGCATTTTTGGAATTTTCTAATTAAGCTTCTTTTTACAAATTAGAATGTAAATGTATTACTTGATCACTAAGCTAAGTCTCAACGAGGAATTCAATTGCTGCTCATACTTTAATCCTTTCACATTGTAAATTAAAAATAGCTCAACTGACTTTATTCTCCCACCATATATATATATATAAATCGATTGTTTTTTAGTTAAAATAGTGCTAAAGGAAAAGAGAGAAACACTGTAGGAATATTTTATTTGAAAAGCGATGTTATTCTAATTTCAACGTGTGGTTATGTAACGAATCAAACTTATAAAAGTTACTAGCATTCCATATTGGCACACTTTTTTCTCTTTAAAGATTGAACGCGGTCGTGTATCCATTTTAAATTGCAAATGCTCCAACCACTAAAACTAAATTAAGTTGTTAAATAAAGTGTTTATTATAGTTTGCAAAACCGAAAGCAAGATTGCCGTGGGAAATGAATGGGAATAAATTAAAAACTTGATGCACAATGAATTACGTGAAATTCTAGCCCACTTCCGACTCGGCCAAACCCATGTGTATTTTTTAAAATTTCTTATCAAATATATGACAAGTGTAATACACTCTCCTTGTGAAACATACTTAGGTGCGGCCAAGCCGGGTTTGTGCTAGAATTTTCCATGAAAGACTATTCCTTTCACTGTCATCTAGAAGCTCTGGTTTACATCTTAGATAAGTATGTAGTGAGAAAATAACTTGAATGGCACCTATTCCTTTCACAAACAATACATATTTTACCAAATATATTTATTTTAGGGAATTAAATCAGATACACACATAAAGAAGATGGATCGAGTTTACCAATAAACGCAGTGGAAATTCGTCGATCCATACGTCCAGAATCTGACTCGTTTACAAGCCTTCTTTGATTGAATCACGATCATGTTTTCCCCTTACTCGCAGTGGTGTACACTACCAGAGCAATTCACTTGTATTTGCACACTTTAAACTTATGGAGACTTGGTGATTCTCCAAAAAGGGATTGAGAGAAGACGTGTTTTAGGAGAGTGAACAGAGAGAGTTTTTCGGAAGATGATACGTGAAATGATTTTTCAGTAGTAACCCCAAGATGAGAGGGATCTGATATAAATATCAGATTTCTTACACAAGGAATAGTCCATCCATTCTGGATTTTCATGCCACCAAATATGACATTAAATCCAATCTAAATATGAATGTCAATTGGGTCAAGGGTCCGAAACCCAACCGAATTTCCTACATTTATGAATCATAAATCATCATTACATGGCTAAGCTTTGTTTTCGAAAATTTTCTAGCTATTGGTAACCAAAATATGATGATATTTAACGAGAATCAACTTAAAATTGAAGAAATATTCCCATTTTGTTTTTCTTATTTTCTTCATTACGTACTATATTTACGTAACATAAGCTTCTTTACTTCTCTTATACTTTTGCCAATTAAACTTAATCTTATGAGTGAAAAAGATACATTAAATAGTACTGAAGTAAACAAAAAGGAAAGCGTCCTCACCATCAACCTATCAGGTACAACATGGAGACACATCGCATGATCTCGAGAAGAAACATGTTATGATTGCTTCATTAATGAAATAAACAACAAAAAGGAATAAATGAAGCATGCATTTACTTAAGAGTTTATTTAGCTATGTTATTATTAAAGTTTTAATATTCAATTAGTAACTCAGGCCCTTTAAGTACTAATGCAATCAACAATTACGCTTTTAAGTAATTATGATTTATTGAATAACAACTTACCTAAATAAATTATTATTAAAGTCTTGGATATATAAAATATTTAAATTGAACAATATGTAAATGTGAATTATTATAACAAGTTCATAATAATTTGTGTGCAATGCTTACAATTTACTAGTCTCTACTATTATAAAAGCTACTACTATAAAAGTATGAATGATTTTTTGAAACTTTTGATGTAAATTTCCCTATGTAATTCAATTTTTTAATGACAAAAGAGTCGAATAATAAATAAATTAAAAAGTTGTATATATCTAGAATAATAAGGTATATAATTACATTAGAACTCTACAAAAAAGGACATATGTAGTTGCATAAGGACTCTACAACAAAATTATATATAGAGAACTCTACAAATGAATTATATATAGACAATGGTGGTCCCAAGTGGCATACGAAAGGGTCTAGAAGGGGGGGGGGGGGGGTTGAATAGACCCGGAAGCCTTTTTGACTTCAAAAATTTCGTATCACTTTTTAAAGATTAGAACGCTTAGAGAGTTGAGCGCTTGGGTCAGACGCTTCAGTAAAGGTAACTTAAACTTAGTGATTTCAGCAATTTACCAAAGTAGGGTAATGCTTAGATCGCTTAATCAGGGTTAGCACAGCGGAAATGATTTTAAAGCTTTAGCGTTCGTTTTGGTTAAATAGTCGCTAAGCAGATTTACTAATTGTCTTTTTCAGAATAGATGAAATGATATGAAACAAGACAATAATAAAAGTAAATGACACAAGATGTATAAGGTTCACTGGGTGATGTAATCCCAGCTACGTCCTTCTTCTCCTTTTTCACTTGGAGAAAATTTACTAAATTGATTATCAAAGAATCACACAGAATTTTCTACAAGATAGTAAATGGGTGAAAATGATCTCGGGCTCCTTTATCACACAGATGTCAGCACCAATGAAGATCTTCTTCTACAAGCTTCTCTCACTCAAAAATACTGCTTGTTTCAACAACTTTCTCATTCAGATGAAATATTGAGGGTTTTATTACAAGGGTTTGTTTGTTTTTGGAAAGATCTAACAACTTAGAATATCTCAGTAGGAGTTTAGGTTTCTTCTTTTGAAGATATTTGAGATATTTGTGACTGCATGGAATGTATGTAATAAGCTTGAAAGATTTTGGCTATGGAGTTTCTATTTTTTTTCTTCAGCAAATTTTTCTTGTGCATGTACGTATATATCTCTTTGTCTATGTCTCTTTAGGGTTTGCTGGAAGGAGGTATTTATAGGCAATTCTTGGGATCTATCCGTTGGACACATGTGAGAACGTGCCTTTCACGCGGCGCGTGATTATACCTTTTTTTTTTACATTCCTGAATTCCTGCTGGTACCGATTTGACGGGAGCAACTATAAACTCTGAATCGTAGAAATAGTCTTTACTTTGAGCAAATAGTACTTTGTTAGTTACTGCTAGTGCATAGTTCTTTTTGTTTGAATTGCAAAGGTATAGCTGATCACACTTGAGTATATTGAACTCACTGTAAGTGTGATGGGAATGTTGCAATCATTTTGATCGTGGTAATGAAGTTTTACTTTGCACCAAAAAAGAAAAAAAGAAAAAAAAAAGGTAAAGCTTTTGTATAGGCAAACATACACAAATTAAACCACTTAATTTTTTTTTTCCTTCTAAAACTATGTACAAATCATGGAACATTTAACATACTAAGGAACATGTCCACAATAATTTACGAACTATACAATATTCTATTTTAAATGTGAGTGGCATTCAATATATTTTTAGAGTAATTAGAGACTAAATAGATAGAAATTAATTGAACCTAAATATCAACTTTTTCCATGGTCTTAGCTATGTTACTTATGGGCAACGATATTTGGGACAAGTAAATGAAATATAAGTAATTTATTATTTCAAAATTACTTTTTAATATTTCTAAATGATCTTCTATTGTATCAAAACGATTCGTGCACTTTGTTTACTACAACAAAAAGTACCTTAATGGCATGCATGCTATAAAACAACACTACATATATATATGATGGGCCAACTTAATTCCCATTAATCCACATTTTTATTATCTATAATCCTATTCATTCTTGAGAACACGCTTCTATCCTCATCAAGCCTTTACTGCTTCGTTTCTCCGCAATCTCTTTCTCTTTTTTTGATTTAGCCTTGTGCAATGCTTTGATCAAATTCTCCATACATTCATCCACACTATTTCTGCAGACTTTTCCATCAAATTCTCCGCAACATCTGCAGGGCTTATATCAATTTCCTGCAACAACAACCTAATTTGTTCAAATGCTTTATGGGATTCGACTTTAAGATAGTTCTTTGCTAGTACTTTGAATGTCTCAAAGCAACAGTAAGACATCTCTATGTGCTTGTCCATTCGCCCTCTCCGAATCAGGGCCCCATCGAGCTTTTCGATGTAATTTGTAGTGAACACAATTATTCTCTCGCCACCACAAGCTGACCAAAGCCCGTCCATGAAATTCAATAGCCCAGATAGAGTAACCTTACTATTTTCGTCATTATAACCATTTTCGTTATCTTTTCTAACCTTTCGAGCTATAATTTCCTTGAAATCATTTTCATCACCTTTATTCTTCTTTCTTTTTCCTGTGATATCTAATGAACAATCGATATCCTCAATGACCAAAATGGCCCTGTCCAAGCAAAATGTAGAATGATAGCATTTAGACACATCAGTAAAAGGCAAATCCGATTTAGGTGGTAAAAATCATATAGTATTGATATAATAAGTA
Organism: Buddleja alternifolia; assembly: GCA_019426215.1. Taxonomy (NCBI): domain Eukaryota; kingdom Viridiplantae; phylum Streptophyta; class Magnoliopsida; order Lamiales; family Scrophulariaceae; genus Buddleja; species Buddleja alternifolia. The sequence goes on from CM033403.1 coordinate 8,721,890, forward strand.
GGAAAAATTACGTACAATATTGGTCCCGTGGCCTAAAATTTCCCCTATTTTAATTTTAATTGAAACAATAAATAACCTTTCCTGACTAAAACATGAATTGTTAGCATTTTTCATGTCAGCCAGGATAAGCATTGAATTCTTCTGTTGTACCAACTGAGAACACGAGCCCTTGATATCACTTAGAGAATTCTTAACTGCTATTTTGAAGTTTTGGGCTTCTTCATCATCATCATCTGAGTCGCTTGAGGAGTGCGCTTGAATGGGAAGCGCTGGATCTCTAATTGGTTTTGCCTTAGAAACAGTTGGTTCTTTTTCCGGAAGAGCAGCGTCTAGAGAATGGACTTCTGCAATGTCCATGATTGTATCATCTCCATCAGCCTCAGCGCTAGTATGATTTTCAACAATCACTGGAGCAAGAGCGCTGTCTTGGGCTTCTTCTAGAAAGATTGTCTCCACGTCATCCTCAGATGATGCTTCTTGGACAATAATAGCATGAGCAGCTGGATGCTAAAAAGTAGAATAGCAAGTTGAGGTGTTGAAGGAAAAAGATGACGAAAGTTGGTCATCCACCGCAACGATGAAATAGTAGAGGATTCGGGAGGGATCTCTGCAGTAGTCATCCTTGTTGATGGCATAATATCAATCCATGGGATATTTTCTGAATTAGTTAGCTGGAGTAGCTCTTGCTGGTGGCATCAATAGGATGTACTTGAGTCAACCGGTGGCTGGACCCTGGAATAAAGAATATGGAATGTTCTGGTGCTCCTTGCTGAAGTACAACAGCTTATCTTGTGGCAGGGCTTGGAGATTAGAAATGTAAAGCCTGCAATAATCTTCTAAGTATGGTAAAATAGAGTGAGCAAGTGCTAGGCTGCAGTGCCCTTCTAGCAAGTCAATTACTCTTTCATAATGAGCGCTTAACTCCTAGGGGTATGAGTTTAGAAAGATGAAACTTGAGAAATCATTGATGTGAGCCCCAGTTGCTATCACCACATGCTTGGTGAAAATTTGATCGAAGACTCTCACAACATCTCGGAGTTTCATACGATTAAAGAGAAACTCATAGCGCTGTTCGTTGTAAACATCCACATTGGCGCTTGAAGATTCGCCACTTGGAGCATTGTTATTGTCTGGCATAAGATTTAACCGGTTTAGCTCAGCAAGCGCTTGGCCAGTGGCAAATGCACAGCCATGAAAGGGGGGGGGGGGGGGCAGTGCCCCCACTCAATATTTTTTTAATATATACATATTTTTTAGTTTTAATTTGTAAATTACATTAATGCCCCCACACAAATTTTAAAAAGCCCCCCCCTCAATTCCAATTTCAATCTCACTCTCGGTAAATTGTGCCCTTTGGGACGGAGCCGGGGGGAGGGCTGGAGGGTGCGCTCGCCCCCTCTCAATTTTGAAAAATTATTTTTTTTACCTTACAAAATTTTTTATATATGAATTTCGCCCCCTCCCCCCCAGGGTCGAAAAATATCACATTTTCTCCCTTTACTTTGAGTTCGTCCCCCCCAAAACCCAAAATCCTGGCTATAACGAAAGAGATATATGAGTATAAAGTATGCCAAAAGTTATAATTGAACCAGTTCCTTATTATATTTTCTCTATTAATATAGCGTACCGTACTGCCCCCCTTAAACCCTTCGTCTATTTGGCAAAAAACTGAGTGTATAGCTATATCAAAACAATTTAGCTCCCCCCTTGATAAAATTCTAGGCTTGGTCCCTGGTCCCCCCACTGATCCATAATTCTAGATCCGCCACTGCGCTTGGCGAAGAGATTCCTCTATTGGACGCTGAATATCTGGTAAAGCAGGGGCTGGTAGATGTTTTTTCTTTTAGAAAAATGTTCTAGTAGATGTTGGGCGAACTAATTAAGTGTACTCTAAAAATCACTAATTTTAAGTTTGTGTGAAGCTTTACTTTTTTTTTTTTTTTTTTGGAGAATGGTTAGTTTCCTTACAGAATATTTGAAATTAAGTGTACTCCCCTTTTTATTTTTATGTCGTCTTCTTGTATAGGGAGCATAGTCTTCAAACTCTTTCTCTGGTAATTGATGCGTTTGGTTATCAACAGGTTTCAGGACCCCAAAAAAACCTCTCACCGACTCATGTGGTTTTAGTTTTACAAAGAAAGAAGAAAAAGCAATATATTCCTTACTCGGGCAAAATTTCGACGAAAAATGGCCAATAAAGTGGTCACTTCACACAAGCTTGCAAAAACTTGAGAATGTATTGTAATTGAGTATCTAATTTTTTATTTTTTTTTTCTGTATTTTTTCTTATTTTGCTATCCCCCCCCTTTCTTGGTTATCTCCTTCTGGCTTCAACCTCACACCCAGCCAAACTCCCAATCACAACCCATCACCACCCCATGCCGATGTCCACCACCTAGAAAACCCCAACTTGAGGTTCAACCCTAGCCACCAACACAACCCACCTACAACTCTTTTGCAATTAAATCGTCCCAAACATCAATCCTCGCCTCCACTCAACCCCTTAAACTAATCCCAAATACATGAAAATTTACCCATAAAGTGCACTATCTAACTTGTGAATGTGTTATGTGCCCAGCGAGCCATCTGTTCGCTTGAATATTAACACTTTGTCAGTTTTATCATTAAGATTATATCAAAACTGTTACGAAATGTTTCTTTATTGTTATAACTAGTTTTAGTATAGATAAAGATCCCATGGGTTACATATGGTTAGGGGAGCGGTCAGGGAAAACATATGGATTGCTCTCAATGACCGTAATCCTAAATCTGTTCCAAGTCATAGAAGCTGTGAGATGTGGGATATCACTGGCCTCGTCAAGACTTGTTCGTGTGTGTAACTCTCCCAAGAGGTTGACGCATTTCATTGTCGGTGGCTAGTATAGCAAATACATGCATGAAGATCCATACTTTGGTATGGGATGGACTGACCTCGCAAGGATTCCTCGTTGGTACTGCTAAACTTGGAGTCCTTTGGTTTTCGTAGTGTGAGATAATCCTTAGACCTAAGATGTCATTGGAAAGGTCACTACCCACTCTGCTTTGATATGCACGTGCACTCCAGAAGAGTCATACGACGTGTATGTTTGGTATAGTCTGGTAGTTATAGCGGAACAATTGACAATCAGAAGGGATTAATCCAAGGTCATGAGTACCTGGTATTTCCTATGCTGTTGAATGAAACTGAATGATAGAAATTCTCCGGCTAGAGCATTGTCTTATAAGAGGTATTGGTGATCCCTGCTTAGAAGACCGGATCATTAGTTGAACCAACATAGTCATAATTTTTTAGGCTATTAGGGTTTCGACCGTCGCCAAACCCTAGGTCTTAGACGAGAAAAAGATGAAAGGATCCGACTCACACAAAGATCAAAATCTGGAGAGATTTGGATTTTCATTGTTAAAATCTAGGAAGTCGTGGCGACGTTGCTAGACATCGAACCACGACTAATAGGAGCCTTGGGTTAATTGGTGAAATAAATCCAAGGCCTAGTTAATTATTATGAGTAATTAATCTAGCATATGGAAGGACTTATTGCGAGCTTGTTAATGAGTCTTAGGAGTCACACACAATACGTAGCGTAGTAGCTATTGGCTAGTTAATTCTTTGTGAATTAATGGAGAGATTAATTAATTGGAGTTAATTAATCGAGAAAAGGGAATTAATTAATTAAGTGGTCTTATTTAATAAAAGTCTTATAATTTAATATTGAAATATTAAAATGGGAAAGACTAGTTAATTAATTAGTGGTCTCATTAATTAATGAAAGAGGATATATATATATATATATATACTTTCTATAGACATAGGCGTGTATATATGTGTGTAGATTTGGTGGAGGATTTTATCTTGAAGAAAGGATTGAAGATGACAAGATTCGACACCCCTCAGATTCTCCTCAATGGAAAAAGATTGATGATAATTTCCCTGAATTTGGTGAGGAATCAAGAAACCTGCGCCTTGTATTGGCTACAGATGGGATGAACCCTCCTGGCTTGCAAAGTAGCTCACATAGTACATGGCCGGTGATTTTGATGATCTACAACCTTCCCCCATCGCGATGCATGAAGCGAGAGCATATAATGATGCCTATACTCATTTCTGGGCCGAAACAACCCAAAAATGATATAGATGTCTACTTGGCTCCTTTAATTGAGGATTTGAAGGTGTTGTGGGAAACCAGTGTTCAAGTGTATGACAGGTTCAGAGAAGAAAATTTCAATCTCAGAGTCATGTTATTTGGAACAATCAATGATTTTCAGGTAAGAGCAAACCTCGAGGGATATGGTGTACATGGCCAATGTGGATGCCCCATATGTGTCGAGAGTACATATCAATATCGATTGACACACTCTCAGAAATATGCATTCCAAGGGCATTGGAGATGGCTAAATTGGAACCATCGATATGGTCGGTGGAAGAAAGCTTTCAATGGGAATATAGAAGAAGGCCGAGCTCCTAAGTGCTTGACTGGTGAAGAAGTGTTTGAGAATATAAAAGACTTGGAGGTCAAATTTGGAAAGACTTTTGCAGGTGGCCTTGCAAAAACTGGGTGGAAAAAAAGGTCAATTTTCTTTGAGTTTCCGTATTGGACGTCTTTACATGTTAGACATTTTCTTGATATTATGCTTATTGAGAAAAATGTATTTGATAGTGTCATTGGTACACTTCTAAATGTGCCCGGAAAGACAAAAGATGGCGTAAAGGCAAGGTTAGACTTGGTTGAAATGAAGATAAGAGAAAAATTGGCACCAACAAATAAGGGGAAACGTACTTATTTGCCTCCAGCAGCTCACACTCTAGCCAGGAAAGAAAAAATTACATTATGTGAGTTTCTTAATGGAGTGAAAGTTCCAGAAGGGTATTCTTCAAACATTAGCAGTCTTGTATCAATGAAGGACGTGAAGCTAAAGCACATGAAGACTCACGATTGTCATGTAATCATGGATCATTTGCTACCAATTGCTATACGGGCCATTTTGCCAAAAAAGGTGAGAGAAACTATAACCTCATTATGTTTCTTCTTCATAGCAATGTGGAGCAAGGTGTTTGATCCTGAACAATTGTCTGCACTTCAAAAACAAATTGCCTTCACTTTGTGTGAGCTTGAGATATATTTTCCTCCAGCATTTTTTGATATGATGACTCACCTACCTATTCACTTGGTTAGAGAGACAAAACTATGTGGACCGGCTTTTATGAGATCTATGTATCCGGCTGAACATTATATGAAGAATTGGTTTTTGTTGTTAGAGATGATCATTTAATTTGGTGAAGTTAATTTTGGGTTTTAATTTGCTGTTTCTGTTGAATTGGTTTTTATGGTTTGTTGTGTTAATGTGTTGAATTTTGAGCTTGTGGGAAGCTGGTTACAATAAATTTTGTACAGTACAACAAGGAAAATAAAGAAAAAAAGAATTACCTATTATAGCGGTTATGCGAATAACCGCTATAATTGGTTTTCCAAAAAAAAAATAAAATTACATAATTATACCTATTACAGTGGTTACGGAAATAACCACTGTAATAGGTTTTCCAATTACAGCGGTTAAAAAACCATTGTAATAGGCATAAACCAATTACAGTGGTTAAAACCGCTGTAATAGGTAAAAAAAACCCGCTGTAATAGGTCATTTCTGTAGTAGTGTGTAGATATGAAAATATCTTTTATTTGATAAGATATGATATATTTCGTATGTATCAAATATATGGAAGTATCTTTTTAGTTGGAAAGACATCCAATTAATTAAGGAAGAGAGTTTGAGAAAGAATGGAAACAAAATAAAATAACATACATACATCACAAGTGTGAACACACACTAAGACGTGTGTGTGTGTGTGTTGTGCGTATTCCTATATATGTGTGTGTGTTGTTTTATTTTTTCATTTTTTTTTGGAAATCCCAGTGTAAATCTTTGCCGGTCACCCAACAGAGCAAACCTGTCTATACGCAATAGCCCGCAAACCACGTACGGAGGTAAGCCGCCCTAGGTAACCCATAGGCGACGGGCTCGATAAGCGCAGGGCCCCCCATGGCAGGACGGAGGAGTAAACTCCCCAGACCATGCATCACCTGGGTTTTGAAACCACCCCCAGGACAGGATAGGGGAGAAAAGCTCCCCTTACCAAGCATCACCTGGGGTTTGAACCTGGGTGGATTCTCACGGCCAAAGGCCTTGTGACCGCTAGGCCACACCCCCTTACTTTTTGTTGTTTTATTTTGATCAAGGAATTAATCAATCAATTAATTTTAAGTTTCTCTCAAAAGTTTTACAAGATAAAAACAAGGATTTTAAGATTCAATATTTTTTTTTCTATCTCTTCCACCTCTTTCACAATCTTTTTCCAACTCATGTGTTGAGTACGAAGAACACCAAAATATATTCTTACCCATTTCATAAGCCAAGATTCGATACTCTCCTTGCTAGCCCTGGTGGAGATAATCGACGGTTCGAGCAAATGTGTGGATAAACTTAGAGGCGCAACACTTGGGACGCTAGGACAAATCCATCAGCAGAGGTGTAGCAGGGAGTTGCTTAAAATGACGTTGCTGATTTTTGGTCTTCAAGAGGTAAATACGAGAAAACTTCCTCTAGGGTAGTTTTTGAATCCGATGGTACCATGTCTACTTAGCCCTGATTTCGAGGATCCGCTTGAATTTTTAAATTTTTATCTTCTGTTGCGCCGGCGTCCCCGGGGGTTTGTACCTAGATCCCAACAGTGGTATCAGAGCCAGGTTTTGACATGGCTCAGATTTTTTGTATGTGTTTTTGTTTATATGCTTTAAATATTGTTTTATCACATGTAAAATGGATTGGATTTTCTGATTTTATTTTGGACTGATTAAAATTGTTTAAATTTGAAAATTGGTCTGGATCTGAAAAAATGTATTTTTCAAAATCTAAAATGGAGTTTCGTAAATTTGGATATGGCTACGTTTTTTATTCGTAAATATTCATGCATATTTTGCGTTCGACGATGGACGAAAAATATTAGACCCGCGACAACACTCGCGTGCTGTCACGGGTCCGCAGGAACTGCCTCGCATGAGCAGCGAACAGTCGTAGCTATTCGCGGAACCGTCGCGGACGGCGTTGTCATAAACAGTGCCGTCATAGGCAACAGCGTGTCTACGGGGCAGTGCGGCTGCTGCCTCTCGCGCGGTGAGTTAAAATGAGCCACCGTGTCGACGGAGGCGCACTAGGGTTGGAACCCTAGGGTTTTTTCGAATGTTGGTAAATTTCAATTTGGCCCTTTGGGGTTATTTCTTAATTTTTGTTTTGGGTTTAAAATGTAATTGAATATATATTTTGGATTTGAACCTAAAATGGACTTTTCAAAAACATGGGCTTTTATTGAAATTTTGAAAGGACGAAATAAAATTAGCATTTTATTGACTTTCGAGATTAAAATAGAATTTTGTTTTTGAAAATGAGATTTTATTTATATTTTGAAAGGACGAAATAAAATTAATATTTTATTAACTTTCGAGATTAAAATAAGATTGAGTTTTTAAAAATGGGCTTTTATTTAAATTGTGAAGGGACGAAATAAAATTAGTATTTTATTGCCTTTAGAAATTAAAATAAAATTGGATTTTCAAAAAATATGATTCTTTTATTTATATTTTGGAAAGATGAAATAAAATTTGTATTTTATTGACTTTCAAAATTAAAATAAAATTGGATTTTCAAAAATATGATTCTTTTATTTGTATTTTGAAAAGACGAAATAAAATTGGTTTTTTATTGACTTTCAAAATTAGAATAAAATTGAATTTTTTTAAATTGGCCTCTCTGTAAAGAAATAAATTTCTTCATGTTTCTCCAAAATATAAATTTTGATTTAAATTTTGAAAGGACGAAATAAAATTAGTTTTTTTTATTGACTATCAATATTAAAATAAAATCCAGTTTTTATAAAAATTTGGACCTTTATGATTATGTGAAGAAGTGGACTTCTTCATGGACTTTCAAAGATTACGAGTTTTATTCAAATTCCAAGTATGAGATAAAATTGGCATTTTATGGATTTTGAAAATTGAATAAAATAAATAATTTTTGAAATTGGAATTTTTCGGATTATATGAAAAAGGTGGACTTTTTCATTATTTTTCAAAATGTGAATTTATTATTTAGTTCCTGGAAAATTAATATGATATTAATTGATTCCTAGAATAGATAATATTAGAGTTTTGAAAATGAAATTAGTTTTCGGATAAATGGAGAATTATGATTTTCCATGGGATTTTCTGAAATTTATTTTTTGAAAATAATTAATTGGTCCACTAATTGAATTAGATTATCTTTCATTAAAGCCGGTAAAATTATGTTTATAAAAGCATGATGCGAGCTGTATTATGTGATTATGTGGTGATCCAGGTTGTGCCATAGACTAGTCGTTTTAATTTGAGGCCTGCGTGCCATGTTTTCATTTTATCTACGTGAGAGGGTGAGATGAATATGTGGACATCTTGAAGACAGTGATGAAGACGTTCAAGCTCGAGAAGCTGTGAAGACCTTAGTATAGGGTCCGGGTCTTTAGATTAGATTGGTAGACACCTTGATGGCTCAGGGTGTTTTTAGGATTGACTTGACTAGGATCACATTTACCACTTTATGTATAGCATGCTTGTTCTTATTTATCGTTGGTGTCTTGTATATGGTATGCTTTGTTGCATGATCACCTAAAAATTATAAATAACTGAAAATGGTGAGACCTTATATGTGAAAAACCCCATATCCATATTAAGTCCGTAAATGGATAAATCAGGGGCCCGAAAGCCCCTTGATTAGGTCCAGTGCCTTCCATCATTAGATGTGAGAGGGAATAGCGCGTCTTGTCATCATTGTCTCACGAGTCGTGGAATGGTGGCAAGTTAAGTGTACTAATCTCACAACTAGGCCTTCTACTATGACAGACGGTCATACTAGAAGTGCACACAGATCTCAGTCTACCCAAGGAGTCGTCCATGAGTCGTGGGACTACCTTGGGCACTGTTATTGCGTGAGAATTTGATGGGTCAGACTTAAACGCAGATTAATGTACAGTTGCATCGTGTTCTCGGGACGTACATGAAATGTGAAGCAAACATCTCGAGAACCACCTGGATGTGGATGGGGCCGTCGTGCCTGTTCAATGTTACCACCCATTGTCTCACGAGTTGTGGAATGATGTAGGGACATTTGACACTCGAGCCCACTGGAAATGGTTGTATTTCCCATTTTTCTGTCAGTGGGTGATGGAAATCGGCAAAAAAAAATAGTGGGAGCACAAGAGAAGTTAAAATTTCCATAATTTCATGTTGATGTAATCTATGATTGAATGATAATGTTTTTCCATTTTCGTAAAGTAACAATCAAATGGTTAAAACTGCACTCTTGGTAATCCTTGAAACTAATAAGCTAAATCATGACTTGAAAGTCTTGACTATGTCTTAACTCAGCCTATTGAGCCTGCACCTGAGGCAAGTGCTCCAAGGGCTTCTCGTGATGCGCATGAGAAATGGCGCAAAGACGATATCTATGTGCGTTGTCTCATTGTGGCCTCCATGACTAATGAGTTGCAGAGGCAGTCTAAGACTGTGGAACACATATCAGAGATTGTCTTTGCATTGGAAGAGCTGTACGGCGTTAAGACATGCCGTGATAGGTTTGATGTGTCTCACAAGTTATTCAGAGCTCGCATGACTGAAGGAACATCGGTCACCGACCATGTCTTGAGAATGATTGCCTTGGTAAACAAACTCAATGAGATGGAGGTGCCGATAAATCCTGACTTGTCTATTGATTTAGTACTTCAATCGCTCTCTCCTTCATATGATCAGTTCGTAGTGAATTTCATAATGAACTAATTGGTTGCAACTCTTCCTGAGTTATTGGACATGTTGCGCACTGCTGAGGCAACGGTCAAGAAGGCTAAGCCTGTGCTGCTTAATGACACTTCTTCATCTCCCGCTTTTGGTAACAAGAAAAGCAAGAAAGGAAAGAAGAAGAAGAAGAAGGGCAACGAGCTGCAAGAAAAGGACGGTATCAAGAAAGTCAAAGGGAAATTTGGGAAGTGTCTTAACTGCAAGAAGAAGGGACACTAGAAAGATCAATGCCTTGAGCCTCCTCGTGAGCGCACTAAAGGTACATTTGTTGTAAGGTTAACTCGTTAGTTAACTGTGCTTCTTAAGTGTTATAACACTGTTAAGGTACTCACTTATGCAATGGATTGCAGATGGTGGGAAGAAGTAAAGAACAAAGAAAGGAGTTCTTTTATGAAAGAATAAGGATAGTAATGAAAACTAGGGACTCGATAAACATAAACACCACTGGCAGTTAAAATGAATAGATTAGTAAACCCATAAACCTATGAACACATGTTCCATATCATTCGAGCCAAAAAATGCTGACGGTGGATATGATGAAAGTCAAGAAATCTTGACAAGTAGTGGGAGGCCGGCCTAACAGCGTAAGTGCTTCAAAAATCGATCTACTGATTGAATCTTTTCTGAACATAAGTTCTAAAGGTTAATAGGTATACATCTGGCTTGTTAGTATCATATGTTGGTAACGTTACATGAGTAACGTACATGTGATCATCATCTCAATTTTCCAAAATGGACTTAAAAGGGAATGGGACCCCAATAGCACGAGATAGCAATATGTTCAGGCCATTGGGTTGTCATAATCATTTTCAGTCCGAACCCATAGATAATATTTTTTCTAAGCTCAATATGGAAGAATTAAAAGGTAATTCTTCTTGTAAAGCATAACCGAAAGGTAGATGCAATTCTATGTGTTTAAATTGGTGTTGACTAATATATTTCAAGTATATAGTCAAACCCCACACGATCCAATAGATTGGATTGGTGTTGTTCATTGGATAACAACATGGAAAATTGGAACTAGAATATCTAGTCTTAAGACATGAACTTAATTGATGATCGAGGATTTGTTTTAAGCCAAATGGGAAAGTAAAGGCTAAGGATGTCTCTTGAGAAGAGACAGAGGCTGACTCTACCATTTAAGTCACGCATAAGAATGTGGTGATAAAAGGTAATTAGATAGTGAACTTATGAGGTTCAGCCAATCGAATATCAAGTACATAAGTACTACAATTATCGATAAGGGTGTATGCTCTTTAAAAGGAGCAAAGATCTCACCAACTATCTAGACATATGTAGTGGAAAAGCAAATAATCTAAGAGATTATTTGATCAGAGTCGACGTTCGAGTAAAACAAGTCAACTCGACGAAAACGGGGCAAACCCCTTTCACCAAACCCTTGAGTAGTAGTTGTGATCAATAGGTCATCTGGACGATGGACCTGTGTGGGAACTATAGGCTCTTGGGCAAGTGGGAGATTGAAAGTGTAATGTGCCCAACAAGCAATCTGTTGGTTTGAACATTAACACCGTGTCAGTCTTATCACTAAGATTATATCAAAACTTTTACGGAACGCTTCTTTATTGTTATAACTAGTGTTAGTATAGATAAAGATCCCATGGATTACATATGGTTAGGGGAGCGGTCAGGGAAAACATATGGAATGCTCTCAAAGACCGTAGTCCTAAATCTGTTCCAAGTCATAGAGGCTGTGAGATGTGGGATATTACTGACCTTGTCAAGACTTGTTCCCGTGTGTAACTCTCCCAAGAGGTCAACGCGTTCCATTATCGATGGCTAGTATAGCCAATACATGCATGAAGATCCATACTTTGGTATGGGATTTAACAGGCTCGCAAGGATTCCTCGTTGGTACTGTTAAACTTGGAGTCCTTCGGTTTTCGTAGTGTGAGATAATCTTTAGACCTAAGTTGTCATTGGAAAGGGTACTACCCACTCTGCTTTGATATGCACGTGAACTCCAGGAGAGTCATACAACATGTATGTTGGGTATAGTCTGGTAGTTACAGCGGAACAATTGACAGTCAGAGGTGATTTATCCAAGGTCATGAGTACCCGGTATTTCCTATGCTGTTGAGTGAAATTGAATGATAGTTTTAAAAGTCTTTGGCCTGCTTAAAAGACCGGATCATTAGTTGAACCAACATAGTCATAGCTTCTGAGGCTATTAGGGTTTTTATCGTGGCCAAACCCTAGGTCTTAGATGGGAAAAGTTGAAGGGATTCGACTCACATAAAGATCAAAATCTGGAGAGGTTTGCGTTTTCATAGTTAACATCTAGGAAGTCGTGGCGACGTTGCTAGACATCGAACCACGATCAATAGGAGCCTTGGGTTAGTTGGTGAAATTAATCCAAGGCCTAGTTAATTATTATGAATAAGTAATCTAGCCTATGGAACGACGTATTGCTAGCTTGTTAATGAGTCTAAGGGGACACACACAATACTTAGTATAGTACCTATTGGCTAGTTCATTCTTTGTAAATTAATGGAGAGTTTAATTAGTTGGAATTAATTAATCGGAAAAGGAAATTAATTAATTAAGTGGTCTTAATTAATAGAAGTCTTATAATTTAATATTGGAATATTAAATTGGGAAAGACTAGTTAATTAATTAGTGGTCTAATAAATTAACGAAAGAGGAAATAAATAAATATATAGATATTTTATATACACATGGGCGTGTATATATGTGTGTAGATTTGGTGGAGGATTTTATCTTGTTCACCAAGCCTCTCTCTCTCTCTCTCTATATATATATAAATATATATATTTAATATATCTATCCTATAATATATTTGGTAGGATCTATTCTAATTAATTAGGTAACTAATTGATATAGAAAGATCTCATAAATATATAGTAGGATAGATATTGTAGATATGAAAATATCTTATTTGATAAGATATGATATATTTGATATGTATCAAATATATGGAAGTATCTTTTTAGTTGGAAAGATATCCAATTAATTAAGGAAAAGAGTTTGGGAAAGAATGGAAACTAAATAAAATAACATACATACATCTGTTAACTCCCGTAACAACACAGTATCGACAAATAATATAGAGTAAGTAAGATCGTCTCCACAGGGAAGGTTATCAAGTACCAAACAAAGTTTATCCTATTATTTAGACTATTGATTTGCAAGATTTAATATTTTAACTAATTAAAAACAGAAATAAATAATAACAAGATTAATAAACAATAATTCAATAAATGGAAAGCCTAGGGATTAAGACTTCATCAAGGTATTTCTATGGATATTGAACTTCATTGGATTGTAAATTCTTGCATTCATTAAAGACCTGAATTTCCTTAATTACATGGATACTCTCCCGAGATCTCCATGAGTACCGAACTAAACTCGTTCTCGTCACTCCCATGATCAATAACTAATCTAGATGAATCCATTAATTTCCATGAAATTTGTTAGCTAGCCTCATGCACAATTACTAATATCCCTATTGAGTAATTTAAACACGTCTATCAAATCTGAACTAATGAATTAATTCACCTCCCGGTACTTCTCAATTCACCTTAAATCATGTATTTGGTGGCCAATCATCTACAAGCATTAAGCCCTCATTGATAGATTAATTAATGCAAGAAATAACCCAATGAAAATCAACAATCCATAATAATACTCAAGACTATATCTTAAACCCTAGAAAATTATTTAGCTACGCATATTTAAACAAGAAGAAGAAATAATTTGCATAAAATTAAGAATTCTCATGTTTAACAATGGTGGAAAATAATAAGAACAATTGGGGAAGAAGAAGAATTCAAGAAAAACTAAGAAGAACCCTTATGTTGATGGCAAGAATCAAGATTTATCTTTCTTCTCTTCAATGACTTCCTTTTCTTTCTCTCCAAGTTTTCTCTCTTTTTTCTCTCTCTCCTAAAGTGTCTTCTTTCTTTTCAAAGAATCTAAAACTCTCCTATTTTTCTGACTTCTTCTATTTATATAGGAATTCTAATTACAAAAAGCCCAACAAAAGACCCAAAATCCGAGCCCAACCAGAAATTCTGATTTCTGCACGCTGCACAGTGGTGCCGAATATTGGCACCACTGTGCCAATTCTGCTGTCCACTTTTTTCTTTACTTTTTCTTCAACTCAACTCCTTTCGTTTGGACTCTTCTTTGCTCCTCTTTAAGTCTCTTAGTTGACTTCTTCACTTTGCTTAGATATCCCTTCATTTACTCGCCAAATCAATCGTCCTTTGCCTATAAAAGCATTTAAACGACTTAGAAGCCAAAATACGCAAATACAAATAAAAACAACTAAAAAGATCAACTCAAGGTATGAATTCAAGACAAATGTGAGATAAAAACATACTATATCAATGTTACTTTTAAGACCTAACAAACACCCCACACTTAGCCTTTTACTCGTCCTCGAGTAAATCTAAAACAAACAAAGAAAAGAACAACAAAATAAAATAACACCACTTTCGTAGGGAACACGATTGCACTTAGCACATGCAACAAGCCGTTAAACCCCTAGGTTTCCCCTAGTGGACGAGTTTTGTCTCGTGAGGGTTTGCAGTGAATATACCCACAAAATTCTCGACATATACCTACTTGATTCATTGTTTCTCAACCTAGCAACAAGCCACAACAATTGGACATCCCCACAATTATCATACAAGATCTAACATGAACGCACAAATTACTATCTTCCACAATATAAATACTTTTGTTCAAAGTTAACACACAAATTCAAACCAAGTTTAATTTAAATATGCATCCACGTGAAAAGATGAATTCTAGCAAGGGAATTTCTCAGCTACATCAAGCAAACACAAACATTCTTCATAGCACAATCCTTCCTTTCCTTCTTTCACTTGACACTCATTAACCTGTGCAATGTTTTGTTCTTTTAGGCTTTCTATGACACTCATTTAACGAGTTTTAGGTCAATGACTCTCAAACCAGACGGTCTTAAGGCATTAGGTGTCAAGACACCCCTAAGAACTGAATCACTCGAGTGACAAAGGCCACAGAACAAAACTAGGTTTTTATTCCTCAATATCAAGGCATTTATTCAATTCATTGCCCCTTTCTTTTTTTCATTCATCTTTTTTTTTTTATATAGCAATTCGTTTTTTCTTCACAATTTCATAATGTATCTAAATGCTTTGTAATTGCTTTATCTCACCGATCAATTCCCTTTACTAAAACCCGTGTGTAGTGTGCAAGGATGCATATCAAATTTCACAAAATTGAGAACAAATGAGTAACTCGCAAAAAGTATCCATATTACGGAAATAGGTCTATTTGTTCATTTCAATCTTGAGTTCTAATATTGGAACTAAAGTGTTGCGAACATGTCACCAAATCAATCAACAATTCAACAAAAATATGTACACGTCTTTTCTTTCACCAATTTTCTCGATCACACCACCCCACACTTGAATCTTTCAACAATATAAACATGCACACACCCCACACTTAAAACATGACATTGTCCTCAATGGACTCACACATAAGTATAAGCATAAGCATAATCATACTGAAATAAAACAAGAGGGTGAAAGAGAGACTCCCCTACGGATATGCATGAAAGCCCGGGAGTCGATAGAGTGGTGCTTATGTGGAAGGAGGTGACGATGGGTCGAACCCCAAAAACTTGAAATATGCGGTCATTTGTTTCATTATCTCAATCTGCATTTGTTCGACCGTGGTCAAACGAGACTCAAGTCGATCAATAGCAGTTTAGGTCCCCGAGGAACTACCGGATGGTGGGTCCCCGATGGGTGGCTCCGAACTAGCAACTGAGAGGCGAGGATGGTCCTTAAGCATATAACCGTCTAGCTTATGTTTCTTGAGAAGATTCATGGCACACAATTGCTGAGTATCCACTGTCATCGGACCGGGGAGGGGAGTTAAGTTGATTTTGGTTCGATCAAAAGCTCCTATGCGCTCGGCAATACGCGTGATAAGTCCCCCCATAAGAATTTGACCCTTAACTTGATGAGCTACATGGACAAATCGCTCGCATAAAAGTGTAGTTAAATCTGCTTTTAAAGCTACAAGTTCAGCTTTCGACACTTTTCCACTCGCCCCTCGCCCGAAAAGCGTGAATGCGAGGACACGGTGGAAGTACCTAAGTGACGAGTCGACGATATCTGTGGCCTTAGCCATGCGACCAAAGTACTTTTCGTCGGGTAAGCGCGTAATTTCTTGCCAAAATTTATCCTCCGCCTCTGCTGATAATGAAGTAGTCTCAATTAGCTGCCAACCAAACATATGCGCTAATTCTTCCTTTGTTTTCATATATTGAACATTGGTAATCCGAAACCCGATAGTAGTATCTGTATACTCAAACGTGCTCAAAAATTCCAAGGTAAGTTGTTTGTAGCTTGGCTCATTCATCCGCTCAAGATCACCCCAACCCACAACATTCAATTTTTCCCGAAAAACCCTTTCGATACTGAGTTGAAACAAAGCATCCGAATCCACATACCGAGAGGGGTGACATTCTAAGTTCTCAAGTATAGTATAAACAGGGGTGGGATTTTTGATTCTTGGATACTTTGCCAAACCTTTTCGTATGAGAGTATCTTGAAGGCTCGTATCCTTGGCCAATGGTTGAAACCGTGAAACAGTAGAAGGCCCGGCGTCCGTTCGAGCTCGTTTCGGCATAGTCGAAGAAGAAAGATGACTGCTCGGTGGCGTAAAAGACGACGGCGGCGGCTGATTTTCTGAGAATCCGCGATGGCAGTCGAACGGCGATGTGGTGAAGATGACAGAGGCTCTGTACAGCTGCTGTTTGAGGGCTGAAACAGGTCAAGAGACGGCGACGAGCAGCGGCACGATGACTGGGCCGAAGAGAAACGAGCGAGAGAGAGAGCGACACTGCCGGAGTTGAGCCGCGACGGCGGCGTGGTAGAGTAGAGCAGCAGCGCGGAATCTCGACAGGAGGTGGTGTGGTGTGAGTGGCGGAGTGGTGGTGTGAGCGGTGGAGTGGTGGTGTGAATTTTAAGGAAGAAGATGAATAGAAATAGGATTTGGGGATTTTGGGTTGGAGACGGGTTTGGAGGGGATTTGGGGACTTTGGAGAATATTCGAGTGTGAGTTGGTGTAATGGGCCAATCTGGGTTTGACTAGGAGATTATGAAATTTTGGATTTTTTTTTCGCAGCTGCACCACCGTGCTTCAATGTGGCACAGTGGTGCCAAATCTCCTGTAAATATTTCAACAGGCCTTTTTAAGAGGTTTTCACATGGCACAGTGGCGCCGAATCTCGGCACAGTGGTGCTAAATTCTCTGCATGGATCACTTTTGCTAAAGACCTGAAATCAAAAATAAAACGAAAACATGAGAAAACTCAACGAAAGCAAAGAAAAGAAAATGAACGAATAAAATGAAAGCAACAAAAACCCTTGGGTTGCCTCCCAAGCAGCGCTTTTTTAAAGTCATTAGCTCGACTTAGACGAAATCATTGTTGAGGGTCAGCGAGGGAAATCGTTTCCCCTCGAGGAATATTTTCGCCTTCAAAGTATAGCTTTAACCGTTGCCCATTCACTTTAAATACACCGGATCCTTCTCGTACGATATCAACCGCTCCATGAGAATGAACTTTGACAACTTCAAATGGTCCCGACCATCTAGACTTAAGCTTCCCCGGAAAAAGTCGAAGACGGGAATTAAAGAGCAAAACGTTTTGACCCACTTGAAACTCTTTCGGTTGAATGCGCTTGTCATGCCATTTTTTAGTTTTTTCCTTGTAAATTCGTGCACTCTCGTAAGCATTCAACCAGAACTCATCAAGTTCACTCAATTGCAGCAATCTACTCATTCCCGCGGCTTTTAAGTCCAAATTTAATGCTCATGTTGCCCAATATGCTTTATGTTCGAGTTCTACGGGAAGATGACAAGCTTTCCCGTATACTAACCGATATGGTGACATACCAATGGGAATTTTGTAAGCTGTTCTATATGCCCATAGTGCATCATCTAGTTTATTAGCCCAATCCTTACGTGAACTATCAACGGTCTTTTCCAAGATATGCTTGATTTCACGATTAGAAATTTCAACCTGACCACTCGTTTGAGGGTGATAAGGAGTTGCCACCTTTTGAGTAACCCCATACTTTTTCAATAAATTCTCCACTTTTCGGTTGCAAAAGTGAGCTCCTCCATCATTGATAATTGCCCTCGGTACTCCAAATCTCGAGAAAATATACTTTTTTAAGAACTTTGTCACCATGCGAGCATCATTAGTCGGTGTTGCTATAACTTCAACCCATTTCGATACATAATCGACTCCAACCAAGATATATTTGTTGCCATAGGACGAGGGGAACGGTCCCATGAAGTCCATTCCCCATATATCAAACAACTCCACAACCAATATAGGTTGGAGAGGCATCTCATTACGGCGAGAGATGTTCCCAGTCCTTTGACAACGATCACATGATATGACAAAAACCCTTGCGTCTTGATACATTGTTGGCCAATAAAATCCAGATTGCCAAACCTTAGCTACCGTCTTGGAGGTACTATTATGACCCCCACATTCCAAGGAATGACAATGCTCCAAGATACTTTGAATCTCATCAACTGGCACACAACGACGAATGACACCATCCCCACATTCTTTGTAAAGAAGAGGCTCTTCCCAATAGTAATGTTTTACTTCTGCCAAGAACTTCTTCTTTTGGTGATAACTTAAATCTGGAGGAAGAATGTCACTCACCAGGTAATTCACGTAGTCAGCATACCATGGTATATCGTGTGATATCCCCATCAACCGTTCTTCTGGAAAGGTCTCATTAATTGGCAATCCCTCCATAACCGTTTCGTTTCCTCGTTCAAGCCGCTAAAGATGATCTGTGACCACGTTTTTGGTACCTTTCTTATCACAAATTTCCAAGTCGAACTCTTGTAGCAATAGAATCCAACGGAGTAAACGTGGTTTGGCATCCTTCTTTGTCATTAAGTACCGGATTGCAGCATGATCCGTATACACTATCACTTTAGACCCCACAAGGTAAGATCTAAACTTGTCAAACGCAAAGACCACAGCAAGTAACTCCTTCTCAGTAGTGGCATAATTAACCTGAGTACTGTCCAACATTTTGCTTGCATAGGCAATGACATGAACCTGTTTATTCTTTCTTTGCCCGAGAACAGCCCCCACTGCAAAGTCACTAGCATCGCACATCAATTCAAAAGGTAGGTCCCAATCAGGTGATGAGATTATTGGGGCCAAGATCAATGCTTGTTTTAACCTGTTGAAAGCAAGTAAACATTCATCAGTAAAGTTAAACACAACATCTTTTTCAAGTAAATTGCACAAAGGTTTAGAGATTTTTGAGAAGTCCTTGATAAACCGGCGATAAAAGCCAGCATGACCAAGGAAGCTTCGAACTCCCTTTACGGATGTAGGTGGAGGCAACTTCTCAATCACTTCCACCTTTGCCTTATCCACCTCTATTCCCTTGTCAGAAATTTTATGCCCCAAAACAATTCCCTTAGTCACCATAAAGTGACATTTTTCCCAGTTCAGAACTAAATTAGTTTCCTCACACCTCTGCAAGACTTGAGAAAGATTAGCTAAACAGTGATCAAATGATGAGCCATACACAGTAAAATCATCCATAAAAACTTCCATGGATTTCTCAATAAAATCAGAAAAAATGGCCATCATACATCTCTGAAAGGTAGCAGGTGCATTAGAAAGTCCAAAAGGCATGCGTCGATACGCAAAAGTACCATACGAACAAGTAAAGGTGGTCTTTTCTTGGTCCTCGGGTACAATTGGAACTTGAAAATATCCCGAGTAACCATCTAGAAAGCAATAAAACTTATTACCCGAAAGTCTTTCCAACATTTGATCAATGAAAGGCAAAGGAAAGTGATCTTTTCGAGTAGCATTGTTTAACTTCCTATAATCAATACAAACCCGCCAACCTGTTACTGTTCTAGTGGGAATTAATTCATTTTTTTCATTATAAATCACAGTCATTCCCCCCTTTTTAGGCACTACATGTATAGGACTAACCCAAGGACTATCCGAGATAGGGTAAATTATGCCAGCATCTAACAATTTCATAACTTCATCCCTAACAACTTCTTTCAACTTGGGATTCAATCTACGTTGAGGTTCTATCGATGTCTTATGATTTTCCTCCATTAGAATCCTATGCATGCATAAGGTAGGGCTAATTCCCTTTATATCAGAAATAGTCCATCCTAAGGCTTTCTTCCTCAACCTCAACTCCTTTAACAATTTATTCAATTCAAGCTCAGATAGAGTAGCACTAACAATAACAGGTAAAGATTCATTGTCACCAAGAAAGACATACCTGAGATGTGGTGGAAGAGGTTTAAGTACTACCTTTGGTTTAGAGGAGATGCCAGGATACGACTCTAGGGGATCTCTTTTACCTTGAGAAAAGCTTTCCTTGTGCAAGTCCTCATCATTGTCAAGAGCTAGAGTTACTGTTTCAATCTCTGGATTCTCATCATCTCTAGTTTTCAACTTCTCCAACGGATCCTCAAGAAACCCCCTCTCAAATTCATTCTTGGCTATCTCATCGATCACATCCACTGAATAACAACTCTCATCTAGGACTGGTGACTTCATTATCTTGTTCAAATCAAATTCCACTTTTTCATCTCCAATGTTCAAGGTAAGCTTACTTGCCCGTACATCAATGTTCATTCCGGCAGTAGCAAGGAATGGTCTCCCAAGTACCTCTGAATCCTCATCCATTTCTAACACCACAAAATCACACGGAATGTAAAACTTATCCACCTTGACTAATACATCTTCGATTATGCCCAGAGGATGTTTGACACTCCGGTCTGCCAACTGTAAGGACATCCTTGTGTGTTTGAGTTTCTGAAAACCCAATTTCCTGCAAATAGAAAAAGGCATTAGACTCACGCTCGCTCCTAAATCACACAATGCTTTAACAAATTGAAATTGACCAATGGTGCACGGAAGAGAAAAACTCCCTGGATCTTTGAGTTTAAGAGGAATGCTCCTTTGGATGATAGCACTACACTCTTCGTTTAAAGACACTGTTTCCACTTCTTCCAATTTTCTTTTGTTGCTCAACAACTCTTTCAAAAACTTCACGTAAATCGGCATCTGAGCTAAAGCATCCGCGAATGGTATGTTGATATGCAACTGTAAAAAAACTTGAAGAAATTTCTCGTACTGCTTGTCTAACCTCTTATGTTGCAATCTCTGAGGAAATGGAATTGGCGGTACAAACGGCTTCACATACGGTTTAGGTTTAACAATCTCCAGTGTAACCTCTTCTGAAGGCTCAGAAACTTGAACCTCGGTTATCCCTTGTTCCTCATTAGGTTCCCCCGGTTGTTCAGATTGTCCCACGGTTTTTCCATTTCTCAGAGTTACTGCATTACACTGCCCCTTAGGATTCTGCTCAGTTTGACTCGGCAGTGTACCTTTTGGTCTTGAGCTCACAGTACTAGCCAACTGCCCCATTTGTGCTTCTAGATTCTTGGTTGCACCTATCATCTGATCCATCCTTGCCTCAAGCTTCTCAATACGGTTCGCAGTTCCGTTGGCTAACTTTTCAATGGCTAATTCCCAAGCTTGTGGTTCTCGAGGTGGTGGTCCTTGCTGACTTGGTTGCTGAAAATCCTGAGGACCCTGCTGTTGGAAACGTGGAGGAAACTGCTGTCTAGGAGGATTTTCTTGAGCTCCTTGGTTCCCTTGACCTCCCCAAGAAAAGTTAGGGTGATTTCTCCAACCCGAATTGTAGGTGTTCGAAAATGGATTTCCTTGCTGCTTATTCTGATTGGATAAATAGTTAGCTTGCTCGATAAGTGGGCAATCAGTAGCCATATGAGGTGCCCCACAAATATCAAAAGCTAAAGTAGGTTGAGATACTGCACTAACATTTCCCTTGAGTCCCTCCATGTGCTTTACAAGTGCTTCAATGTTAGCATTGAGCAATGTAATGTTATCTACATTGTGGATGCCCGGTGTCTTCTTTGCAGCCCGACTATCACTTGCCCACTGATATGTATTGGATGCCATCTCGTCCATAAGAGCCAATGCATCATCCGGATTCTTTGACATAAAACTCCCTCCTGCAGCTGCATCGATATTCATTCGGATACTATGTGACAGACCATTGTAAAATGTCTGCACAAGCATCCAACTTGGAATACCGTGATGTGGGCATTTTCTGAGTAGTTCTTTATACCTTTCCCATGCTTGGTAGAGGGTTTCACTATCAGTTTGCATGAATCCTGTGATTGCATTCCTTAACTGAGCAGTCTTAGCTGGGGGAAAATACTTGGTGAGAAACGCAGTCGACAATTCAGCCCAAGCGGTGAACTTATTTGCCGGCTGGTTTTTCATCCACTCTTTAGCTCTTTTAGACAGGGAGAACGGGAAGAGTCGCAGTCTTATGGCATCTTCAGTAACGCCATTCATCTTAAAAGTACTGCAGATTTCCAGAAAATTCCCCAGATGGGAATGAGGATCCTCCCTCTCAATATCTCCCTCAAATGCAGTGTGCTGTAGCATTTGAATGATAGCCGACTTCAACTCAAAGGTATTGGCCTGAACATTTGGTACCGCTATGCTGGAGGTTAAGTTCTGATATGTTGGTGTAGCATAATCCCGAAGAGTTCTCTGCGCAGGAGGTTCAATCCCTTGTAAGTCTTCTGCCATTCTACGTTGTTCTCTTTGCTGACGTCTGCCTCTTCGAAAAGTTCGTTCTGGTTCTGGATCGATTTCAATAGCAGGTGCACTCAAAGAACGTCTGTGCATCTACGAAAATTCAACCTAAAACAAGAAATTAAGATAAGAGCGAGACAGATAAAAAATAAAAATAAATAAATAAATAAATAATAATAATAAATTCGAAAATTTGAAATAAAAATAAATGTCTAAACTAATACGAATTAACTTTTTATTGATATTGACTATTTGTTGCCTTCCCCGGCAACGACGCCAATTTGTTAACTCCCGTAACAACATGGTATCGACAAATAATATAGAGTAAGTAAGATCGTCTCCACAGGGAAGGTTATCAAGTACCAAACAAAGTTTATCCTATTATTTAGACTATTGATTTGCAAGATTTAAGATTTTAACTAATTAAAAACAGAAATAAATAATAACAAGATTAATAAACAATAATTCAATAAATGGAAAGCCTAGGGATTAAGACTTCATCAAGGTATTTCTATGGATATTGAACTTCATTGGATTGTAAATTCTTGCATTCATTAAAGACCCGAATTTCCTTAATTACATGGATACTCTCCCGAGATCTCCATGAGTACCCAACTAAACTCGTTCTCGTCACTCCCATGATCAATAACTAATCTAGATGAATCCATTAATTTCCATGAAATTTGTTAGCTAGCCTCATGCACAATTACTAATATCCCTATTGAGTAATTTAAACACGTCTATCAAATCTGAACTAATGAATTAATTCACCTCCCGGTACTTTTCAATTCACCTTAAATCATGTATTTGGTGGCCAATCATCTACAAGCATTAAGCCCTCATTGATAGATTAATTAAAGCAAGAAATAACCCAATGAAAATCAACAATCCATAATAATACTCAAGACTATATCTTAAACCCTAGAAAATTATTTAGCTACGCATATTTAAACAAGAAGAAGAAATAATTTGCATAAAATTAAGAATTCTCATGTTTAACAATGGTGGAAAATAATAAGAACAATTGGGGAAGAAGAAGAATTCAAGAAAAACTAAGAAGAACCCTTATGTTGATGGCAAGAATCAAGATTTATCTTTCTTCTCTTCAATGGTTTCCTTTTCTTTCTCTCCAAGTTTTCTCTCTTTTTCCTCTCTCTCCCAAAGCGTCTTCTTTCTTTTCAAAGAATCTAAAACTCTCCTATTTTTCTGACTTCTTCTATTTATATAGGAATTCTAATTACAAAAAGCCCAATGAAAGACCCAAAATCCGAGCCCAACCAGAAATTTTGATTTCTGCGCGCTGCACAGTGGTGCCGAATATTGGCACCACTGTGCCAATTCTGTTGTCGACTTTTTTCTTTACTTTTTCTTCAACTCAACTCCTTTCGTTTGGACTCTTCTTTGCTCCTCTTTAAGTCTCTTAGTTGACTTCTTCACTTTGCTTAGATATCCCTTCATTTACTCGCCAAATCAATCGTCCTTTGCCTATAAAAACATTTAAACGACTTAGAAGCCAAAATACGCAAATACAAATAAAAACAACTAAAAAGATCAACTCAAGGTATGAATTCAAGACAAATGTGAGATAAAAACATACTAAATCAATGTTACTTTTAAGACCTAACAACATCACAAGTGTGAACACACACTAAGGCGTGTGTGTGTGTTGGGCGTGTGTGTGTGTTGGGCGCGTATGCCCTATATATATGTGTGTGTGTTGTTTTATTTTGATCAAGGAATTAATCACTCAATTAATTTAAGTTTCTCTCAAGAGTTTTATAAGATAAAAACAAGGATTTTAAGATTCAATTCTTTCTTTCAATCTCTTTCACCTCTTTCACAATCCTCTTCCAACTCATGTGTTGAGTACGAAGAACACCAAAATATATTCCTACCCATTTCATAAGCCAAGATTCGATATTCTCCTTGCTCGCCCTGGTGGAGATAATCGAGGGTACGAGCTAAGGTATGGATAAACTTAGAGGCGCATCACTTGGGGCGCTAGGCCAAATCCATCCAGAGAGGTATAGCAGGGACTTGCTTAAAAACACATTCCTGATTTTTGGTCTTCAAGAGGTAAACACGAGAAAACTTGCTCCAGGATAGTTTTTGAATTCAATGGTACCATTTCTACTTAGCCCTAATTTCGGGGATGCCCCATGAATTTTTAAATTTATGTCTTCCACTGCACCGGCGTCCACAGGAGTTTGTACCAAGATCCCCACAACTTGTCTAGGTGTTAGAACGGGAAATAAATGATAGAGTATGCCAGTTTTTGAATTTTATCATGTGGGCTCATAAAACTAGGGGTATGATAAAATTTTGAGGGTGCTCGAGCCCACTAAGAAATTAATTTACCCCGATTGTCTATTTATAGGGTGATAAGTTTTTTTTTTTACCAAAACCTGATGGTCTAGTGGTATCCATCTCCCACTCTATATGAGAGGTCTTGAGTTCGAATTCAGGCTGCCACAAGTTGTGGCTCTCCCCTCTTTTATGGAGCTAAATAGAGTCTTTATGGCTCAAGATTATAACTATCAACCAGGGTTTGTCGGGCTAGATATGTAGGTATCCCCTTCTTCTCGAATTAAAATTTGTTTTTTTGCTTAGAAGGGTGATAAAATTCTATTACAAAGTTGAAGCACTTTGTAACTAAATGTTTAATTATAATTCACATGATTTCAAGAATTAATGTTTGCAAAAAATTCTATTTTTTTTTTAAATTTAGATAATAACATATAATCTATCTAGTATGGATCAACTTCGTGATGTAAAAGTCTAAATCAAAGATGTTTAAGTTGATATTAATTCAAGAATCAGTGCACGTCGGTGCATAATTTCTAGACTCCCGACAAGTTGGAACAGCTACAGAAAGAAAGTTTTGCATTCTGCAGAAGATTATATTGTTAATGTGTTGATTAAACACTTGCCAATTGAGGAAGAAACTCATATCTGTGATACACAAAATGTGCAATCTGGTGCCAAAGTGAACTATGCTTCAAAAAATAACATAAATCCTAATGAAGGAGGAAAGAAAAGAAAGTTCTATATGATCACCTAATATAACGTTTCGAGTTCATGTGTATTAAAAGGCCTAAAGTGCCATATTTAATAATGATTTAAATGTGAAAGTTGAATTCATGATAAGGCATCTATATACCTTCTCCTCGTGCTATGGGGCATATTATATAAATATTGCTTTGATTTAAATAAACTAATATTAATTATGTCTACAGCTTGCCACAATTAGTGGGTGACAGTTGTGCTTTGAGCATAATCCTTTCGAGCACAGCTATTCGAGTAAAATAGCTTCGAGCATGCTGATATTTTGAGTACAATAATTTTTCAGTTCGAGAAAGATATATTTCGAGCATGCGAGTATTTCGAGTATAATGAATTTTGAACATGTAGACTTCGAGTATGCAGATTTCGAGTATGTGGATTTCGAATATACCCTATTTTCGAGTATATAGATTTCGAGTGCTGCCCTGTTTTGCTGCTGAGAGTACCTACAAATTATGGTGGTTCTCAACTTATAGGTTGGGTGGTACTTTATTTGGTGTGTATATATATATATCGAATATATATATATATATATATATATATATATAGAGCAAAGTCCAAGCCATTCTTCTCGAAAGGAAAAAGGCTTACCTACCTACTTTATGTTATTTATAATAATATTTTCACTAAAGGTAATATATATATATATAGAGCAAAGTTTAAACCATTATGCTCGAAAGAAAAAATCTGACATGCCTACCTAATTTATATTATTATAATCATATTTTTACTAAAAGTAATATATATATATATATCTCTACCTACCTACCTACTTTATGTTATTATAGTAATACTTTTACTAAAAGTAATATATATATATATATATACATATATATACATATACATATATATATATCCTGCCATAGCCTATCTACTGTTATATTATTAGAATAATATATATATATATATATATATATATATTACTTTTAATGAAAAGACCTCCATCCACCTACTTTTGGAAGTTTGGCAGACGTAAGAAATGCTCGAGCAACTCATTCGAGCATTTTGCTCGAGCTTTTCAATATGATAAATACCTTGATATTTCGAATTCAGTGATTTTGAGTATCGTGATATTTCGAGTTGAAAAGCTATTTTGAATACTTTGATATTTCGAATTCAGTGATTTCGAGCACCTTGATATTTCGAGTTGAAAAGTGATTCCGAATTTGTTTACACTATAAAATAATTGGGCTTTCGAAATACAGAGCCCAAATAGCCCAAATTGTAGAAATTCGAAAAGAAGGGGCTGAGTTAATAAAACCCAAGAATCGAATCTGAAGAAATAAATTATGGTCCAAATAGCCAATCATCTGCAGAAGCGCGCTAATTCAAAAATATTTGAAAGAGTGGTTGAAGACAGTTGAAGGTGGTTCCCGAAGGAAAGGAACGTGGGTTCCTCAAAGACCAATATATATACGAGCCGCGGACAGAGGGAAAAAGATCACAAGATCATCAGAAGAATCAACTTCTACATTTTAATTCTCTTAGAATTAGCTCTAACCTTAGGGGTAGTTTCTAGCGTAATGTAGGAGTAGATCGTAGCGTACATTAGGAGTAGCCGTAATGTAATTTAGTGTAGACTCGATGAAATTTGCCTCCAAGGCATGTATCTGCATTTGCTTGTAATCTTCACGATCGAAGAATCCATGGAGATATATATATTTAAGCTTTTAAATGTTAATTAATTGCTTGAATTTCAGTATATCTTTTTGGGCTGTTGAGATATGTTTATATTTTGCATTCGAACACAATAATTAGCATTTAATTAAAGGCTGAAATCACCAAATAGCGTATCGAACGCTGCTTGTATTCTATCAAATTGAAGACTTTCACGGAGGTATAAATTGTTCTTTTTATCCAGATTTAAGTATCGGAGAGATGATTTGTACAATTGACTTGAGTTTTCAATCGTTGGGATCCACTCGAAGAAGAGGAAGAGAAGTTCGAATACATCTAATCAACTTTCGTTTAAGACGTAGGACACCGGTAGCCTATTAGGCAGGGGTCGTAGATAATTCCTGAGCTTGCTTTGATTTTTCTGTTCAAAGTAGCAAATAAATTTCCCCCACTAATCACCACGCCAGAATTCGAAGCCAAATTCCCTCCGTCGTTCTCCTTGGTGGACGGCTAGAGAGAGAGAGAGGTGAAGAGTTTTACATGGTGTCTAAGTCACAATGATAGACTAGAGTAAATTATTTCCACCAAGTAGTAGTTATACACAAGGAAATAATGATACATGGAACCTAATAAATAAATAAATATATTAATTCAATACTTAATTGCTCAAAGAACTAATTAGCATTCAATATAATATCATTACATCAACCAATACTAATTATGTATTTAACAACGCTTCAAATGCTGGAAAAGCCTTCAAGTCAAAAATAAATTTCCCTTTGCAATTTCTTTTTAAGCGCGATTCTTTAGGTTCGTCCTCAAAAGGTAATTGACATGACACAAAGATGTGGGATAACGCCGAGCCAGTCCACGTGCCCCATCATAAGCCAATTGAGAACTACTGATATGATCATTGCAAACCCTTTTCGCGGGTGAATTTTGTATTAAATTTTTGGAGGTGGGGGGGTTGTTTTTTGGGTATTTCTAGTATAAACTCTTTATTCTAATATCGAGTGAAGTGAGAGTCACAGTTTAGTTAAACTATCAATACTTGACCATATGCTCAAAAACATAATGACTCGAGGTCACTAAATATACTCTTGTGTCCAACATGAGCAACTCCATTGCTATGGCCAAAGACTTTTGACCTCACTCATTCATGATGGCATAGGATATAAACTCATTCACATATGAGAGAATAAAGTTCATTTTGCAAATCGGTTAAGACTGCTACTTGCCTATCAAGCTACACTTCGATGTTGACCCCACCAAGGGTGAATGGACCAAACTACTCTAATGACGAGCTTGATATCACAAGTACATCTTTAACATGATTGCTCAGGTCTAAGGTTCACGTGTACCTATCACAACTAATCAGTTCTATCATTATCTAACATAGAGTGAAACTCATATGACAGAACAGATGTGAGTCGTGTTCGAACCCATCAGTCTCATTGATGTGTCTATGACACAAGCTCCCACTAACCCATAGTGTTCGACATGCACTTCCATGTCAAAGCTTATGCCATACAAGTCTCACCAAGTCTTAGTGTTTAGTCAAAACTCTCTATGACTTGTGAACTTTTTTTTTTTATTTTTTTTGGTACAATAAAAGTTTGGGAGGGATCGGTGCGGGTCCCCCACCCGGGCCAGGGCATGCTACACGCTTTCTACGGCGCTAGAAAACTTACAGATCGCCCACCAACAGCTGTCCTCAGATCGACAGAGGTGATTCGAACCCACAACCATCTGACTGGAAGGAGCCCGGTACTTACCAACTACACCAACGGCTGTTGGTCTATGACTTGTGAACTAGTTTAGTCATTAAGTACCAAACTTTTCTAGTGACGATTTCCCTAACCCATAGGGAATAGAAGATTTGCTTTAGTGTCATGGGCTTAATGTTGTTTATAACGTATAAATGCCTATAAGAAAACAACAAAAAATTGCCTTATATAATGAAGAGTGTTTAATTATAATAAATATGTCCTATAATATCTATCCTCTATGGCATCTGAGGGCACAACACTAACAATCTCCCACTTGCACTCAATGTCATTCGCTATGGTATCTAATACTCATCTTCTCGAGATATCGATCTATAACAACTTTTGCCAATGGCTTGGTCAACAGGTCAACAACAATGTCCGCTGAGGCTATTTTCAGAACATCTATTTCACCTCTACCAACGATCTCTCTAATGATGTGATATCTTTTCTCTATGTGTTTAAACTTGTTGTGAGACCTTGGTTCCTTTTCCTGCGCTATTGCTCCATTGTTATCACAATAGAGTGGCAATAAGAGCTCCATGCTAGGAAACACCTGAACCTCTCCAAGAAACTTCCTTAGCCAAACAGCCTTTGAGGCAGCCACGTATTCAGCCTCTATGTTGAAATTTGCGGTTGTGCTTTGCTTAGAACTTTTTCAAGTCACCGTCCCACCGTTGAGGGTGAATATGAACCCTAAGGTAGATTTCCAGCCGTCTACATCAGATTGGAAATCTGAGTCAGTGTCCCCGTCCACTCTTAGGTCACCACTTCCATAGATGAGAATCATATCCTTTGTCCTCTTCAGGTACTTTAGGATATTCTTCACTGCTATTTAGTGTTCCTTGCCCGGGGTTGTTTAAAATCGACTAACACTGCTTATAGCGTAATATATGTAAGCTCTTGTACACACCATGGCGTGTTGGGAAATATACATATAGCCCAACTAAGCACAGTGGAAAATTAAAATTTTAGTTTCTAGGATATAAACATGTGAGTTTATTAATCCTTTGGGCTTATCATGTATCATAGGCTTGCACATCTCTACACTAGTTATTTAAAACTTAAATAAAGAAGATCTTACCTTATTCAATTTTTTGTAAAAATCGAAGAGTTTTTTCTTCCTTAACGTAAGCTCCCTAGCATGCTACTCGTTCCCTGAATCAAATCCTTCGTTTTTCCCTTTGATGTAGATCTCGAATTCCTCCACTAAAAATGCCTTTGATCGGATTCTTGATTCACTTCAGAGATCCAAGTGTTTCTCCTCTAAAGTTGATCCACACCCCGGATACCCACTTGTTTATAATCTTTAGCTAGTTTGATCTATAAACGTTTATTGTAACTCTAAGAAATAGTGTATGGGATTAAGGTAAAAGCAAATAATTACTTCTCTAAGTAATTTGGAAGAATTATTGAATTCAAGATTTTTGATAAATAATCAAGAATCAAGAATAGTTATCTGTCGGGAGAGAGAGAATGGTTTTTCTTGCAATAGGAACGAAAATTTTTGGCTTCCAAAGTCATCATCTTATTTCGTTCCATACTAGTCCTATTTATAGAACTGGGTTCTTGCAATTCTTTCTCATGTAGAACTCTTCTACATCAATCATTTTTCTTGTAGGAGTAGAAGACTAACTATTTTCTAAATAGAACTCTTCTACTTTAATTAGTTTCCTTATACAAGTAGATTCCTATTTATAAGGAACCTTATCCTTATCTAATAGGAATCCTATCCCTATATTTCACAGGAATTCTTTCTCTCCAAGAAATATAATTTCCTTCTAGAAGAAAATTAATTAAACTCCTTTAATTATTCTTCCACCAAATTTTTGATCAAGGCTATAAAATAATCTTTTAATAATTTATCCACCATACCAGATTCATTAAAAGTCACTTTCAATTAATTAAACGCTTTCTAGACTTTTACCAAACATCTTTTGGACTTAATTAAATATTCATCCAACTATTGAATAAATAAAAAGTCTTAATTAATTAATCTAATTAATTAGGATATTAACTCAATTACTTTGAATTAAATTTCCATAGCTAAGAAATGGATTTATCCGAGTATTGTGTGTGACCCTTTAGGTTCACCAACATACTAGTAATGGGTTCATAACCTTTATGATTTAATTTGGACAATTAAATTGTCTCGATTAATTAAACAATTTTAATTAACCATCTAATTATTTATCTCCATTAAATATAAGATACCCATAAATCAAAGAAAAGTTTCTTGCTACTTATCTTGAAGACCTAGATGTAGGCGATTCAAAGTGAACCTTTCCAATCGCGCATTCCATGCAAGTGAGATTCTTCTATCAACTAATTTCCCAATTGAATTAAGGGTCGAGGAATCTTATTGGTCGAGATCCTTATAAGTTCAATCTTAATAATTCAAATGTGTTTGACTAGTGATTAATTAATTCAAGAAACTCATTTCTTAATTAATTACTTACTTACCTTGGTCAAGGACTAACTCAGTCTAACCATTTTGCATATTATAGGAAATTTACTTGTTCATATAGACAAGTGATGGATCCTTTGTTGTCAACACCAACCTCCATATACGAGTCACCACACCGAATCACCAGTCCATATGTGTCCTTGTAAAAGAACTGGCACATGAGTCAAAGTGATGTGAGTCAATATACAAGATTACTGTGATGACTCGAGTCAAAGAATTAATCTTGCACTATCGTGATTAAGAAACTCCTAATTCGGCATATATAAAAATAATTCCAATTTAGGAAGTTTCAGTTAGGGTAATCAGTGAACTTGTTCTCAACAAGCACC
This sequence comes from Buddleja alternifolia, assembly GCA_019426215.1. NCBI lineage: Eukaryota > Viridiplantae > Streptophyta > Magnoliopsida > Lamiales > Scrophulariaceae > Buddleja > Buddleja alternifolia. The sequence goes on from CM033403.1 coordinate 8,753,704, forward strand.
CGTATATGTGCATTTGTGTCCACTGCACTATTGTTTATAAAACGAGACTTTCTCTAATTAAGAGTGTGCATCAAAGGCACAAGTCTATCTGAATCCTCAATGTCTCATCTTGATAATTCTATGACTTGGATGGAATTTAGAAATCACAGCCTTCGAGACTTGTTTTATGATATCCATCCAATGAGATATCAAGTCCCATATCTATGTGTAATTTCTAGGGACTTCATCATACAGTTATAACAAAATAAACATAAGATGAAGAAATGCCTTTTATTAATATAATGTAAAACAAAATTGTTTATTCCATAAATAGATAAATAGGGCCTATCTAGGATTGGCTCGCAGGGCACTATTCTAACAATCTCCCACTTACACTAGAGACAATCTCCTTGGTATCTAAGACCCATCTTCTCAAGATGTCTTTCTGATACGAGTTAAGGCTTAGTTAGTGGATCCATTATGTTCTCCGTTGAGTCGACTCTTTCCACTAGCAGTCGACTTTGCCAATGATCTCCTAGATCACATGGTATCATTTCTCTATGTGTTTGGATCTTTGATGAGACCTTAGCTCCTTTGCTTGAGCAATGGAGCCATTATTGTCGCAGTACAGAGGTACTGGATCGACAATGATAGAGATTGCACCTAACCCTTGGATGAAGTTCCTAATCCAAACAACTTCCTTTGTTGCATCACATACAACTATGTATTCAGCCTCGGTTGTGGAATCCGCAGTAGTTTTCTGATTGGAACTCTTCCAACATACTGCTCCACTATTGAAGGTGAATACAAACCCAGACTTTGATTTCAAATCGTCCACCTCAGATTGGAAACAAGAGTCAGTGAACCCTTATAGTTTCAATTCTACATCGTCGTATATCAAAAATAAATCCTTAGTGCGTCTCAAGTACTTGAGGATTGTTTTCACAGCTACACAGTGCAATTCACCTGGGTCCGACTGAAAATGACTCACTACACTTAATGCATGAGCCACATCAGGCCTTGTACATAACATTACATACATAATACTTCCCATGGTAGAAGCATATGGTATACGAGCCATCCTATCTCGTTCCTGAGGTGTCGAATGACACATGGATCAAGAATACCGGATCCCATGACTCATATGCAAGAATCCTTTCGTTGATTCCTCCATGCTAAACCTCTTTAGCATTTTGTCTATGTACATTGACTGAGACAAACATATCATCTTTCTTGATCGATCTCTATAGATTTTGATTCCTAAGATGTAGGATGCATCTTTTCAGTCTTTCATGGAGAATTTGGTGGATAACCACACCTTAGTCGATTGCACAATTCCTACATCATTCCCAATGAGTAGAATGTTATCAACATAAAGTACTAAGAATGTCACTGCACTCCCACTGATTTTCTTGTACACACATAGTTTATCTTCATCTTTAATAAAACCATACATCTTTATAGTTTCATCAAAACAGATGTTCCAACTTTGGGATGCTTGCTTTAGTCCATAAATGGACTTTTGGAGCTCACAAACCTTTTGCTCACTCCCACTAGGTATGAAATCTTCTGGTTGTTTCATGTAAATCTCTTACTTTATGCTTCCATTGAGCAATGCAGTTTTCACATCCACTGCCATATTCTATAATCATAATGAGCAGATATTGCAAGCAGAATCCTAATGGATTTAAGCATTGCTACTGGCAAAAAGATTTCTTCATAGTCGATACCCTCTCTTTGAGTGTAACCTTTTGCCACTAGCCTAGCTTTATAGGTCACTACCTCTCCATTTGCTCCAAGTTTTCACTTATAGATCCACTTACAACCAATTGGTACTATACCCTCTGGAGTGTCTACCAAGGTCCATACCTTGTTGGAGTGCATGGAGTCCATTTCAGATTCCATAGCACTTTGCCACTTCCCCGAATCAATATCACATATTGTTTTTTTGTAGCTTCTTGGATCTTCATCAACTTGAAGTTCCTCCTTATTACTTTCTAGTAATAGACCATACCTCTCAAGTGGCCCTCGGATCCTTTCGGATCTTCTCCGAGGTTGTGTGTTAGATATTTCAGTTTTTTCTTGTGTTTGTGTTTCCAAAGTTTGTGAGATAATTTGTGGTGCTTGAACTTCTTCAAGTTCTATGATCTCGCCCTTTCTATCTAATAGAAACTCCTTCTCTAAGAAGATGACATTCCTTGAAACAAACACCTTTTGTTCCGATGGATCATAGAAGTAGTACCCCGCAGTTTCTTTAGAGTACCCCACAAATTTACATAAGCTAGACTTAGACACTAAGTTATCTCCCACTAGCCTTTTCACATAGGCTGAACAACCCCACACTCGAATATATTTGTATGAGACCGGTTTACCACGCCATAACTCATAAGGCATTTTGGGCACAAATTTGGAAGGAAATCTATTTAATAGATAAGCAGCAGTTTCTAAGGCGTAACCCTAGAAAGATGGAGGAATTTCTGTGAAACTCATCATGGAACGGACCATATCCAATAAAGTCCTATTCCTTCACTCAGACACCCCATTCAATTGTGGTGTTCCAGGCGGAGTCCACTGGGAGAGAATCCCATTCTATTTAGGATAACTAAGCAATTCGTCACTTAAGTATTCTCCTCCCCGATCAGATCGAAGTGTCTTAATACTATGACTTAGTTGTTTTTCTACTTCATTCCTGAACTCTTTGAACTTTTCAAAAGCGTCAGATTTGTGTTTCATAAGGTACACATATCCGTACCGTGTAATCATCGGTAAAAGTAATGAAGTAAGTAAACCTTCCTTTAGTACTTATACTAAAAGGACCACAAACATCCAAGTGGATTAAATCCAAAGGATGAGTGGCACGTTCCACTTGTCCTACAAATGGTGACTAGGTCATTTTTCCTTTAAGACAAGATTCACAAGTAGGCATGGTTTCCTCTTCCTTAAGGTCAAGTACAGCTTCCTTTGCCAATTTGTGCATTCTTTCTTTGGAAATATGTCCTAGTCTAGTATGCCACATTAGTGTACTGTTTAGGTTATCTTGTTTTCTTATTTAAGAAAAACAAATTAAACACCTGTAATTTAGTTCCTCTTCCAATGCCCTGGTTTACCGTAGTGGAAACACTCACCCTTATCTTTATTGGCTTTAACCTTCTTAACCCCACCTTTAGCTTTTAACTTCTTGTTCTTTTGGGAACTCTTCCCTTTCCCTTTCTTTGGCTTCTTAGCCATAGAATGGGCAGAACTCACAAGTAGGACTCGCTTGTACTTCTTGATGGTGGCTTCTACAGTCCTTAACATGCTTAACAAGTCACACAATGTTGCCTCCAGACTGTTCATGTTAAAGTTGACCACAGATTGGTCGAATGAGCTAGGCAAGGATTGAGTACTAAGTCTATTGAGCGTTCATTGTCTAGAAAAATGTCAAGACTTGCGAGCTTCTCAATGAGCCCAATTATCTTTAGCACATGTTCTTGGACATTTGACTCCTCATTCATACGAGCTCTGAAAAGCTTTTTAGACACTAAGTACCTTTCCCTCCTAGACTTTTCACCATACAACTGTTGTAAGTGTTTGAAAATATCAGTAGCACTTGCCATATTTTCATATTGCTTTTGCAACTCATTCGACATCGATGCAAGCATCGTACACCTTGCTTGGAGGTCATCACTTAACCATTTTTTATGGGTTTCGATTTCCTCCTGCTCAGCACCCTCGGGCAGAGTGGAGAGAGGTGCATCAATCAAGACATAGGCTCTATTCATAGAGTTGAGCACTATCTTAAGGTTTCTAAGCCAATCAGAATAGTTGGGTCCAGTGAGTTTGTTTCTATCAAGAATTGTGGAAAGCTTGTTCTTAGCCATTTTAGATATCTAGTTATCTACAAATTAAAGCGAAATAGAGATTAAGAAGATGTTTAATATATTATGTGTAGATATGATTTTAAGGTCTTTTAATTATAAATTATCTCCTACTATTTAATTCAAATTCAATAACCCTCATTAAAGAATTCGAGAAAAATGATTTTTCTTAGTGAGTTTGAAGTCCAATTTAATTATTACATACCCCAATTTTATGGACACATACATAATAATTAAAAAACAAGGTAGACAACACTTGTCAATTACATCCCCATGTAACCCTCAATTATTTTACCTCATGTTTCACATGAACCTCAATTTTATGCGCCCCCATGTTACTCCTATGTTAAGGTAGACTCATCAAACCTACATGTAAATAACCCACCCAAAAAGTTCCACTTTCAATGGTCAACTTAGAGGATAAATTACCCATGTGCATCTCTATGCTTAGTAATAATCACGGCTTTCTCATTATGGAAAGTCCCACTTGCAATGGTCAACTAGTCTACATAAGTAGCACCAACATGCTATTACTTTTGATGGTAAGCATGGAATATTAAACCCCGTTTAATTTCATCCCATATTAACTTAAAATTAAAATCGTTGAGATTTTATAAACTTATCTAATAAGTAAGGGAATTTTAGTATATTATGAAATGTCTCATCAACGTTTCGATTATCTTATCTAAGTCTCTATCCTAAACATGCCCAACAACACATGAAAGGAAATAAACCATATCATAAGCATAATCTTAAAAAACAATATGTATCTTATACAAACATGCATCTTATAAAATCATGCATCTCATACATAAAATATAACATGGAGATTTTGGGCCATATCTAAATCGATCCTATCTAGAGCCATCAAGGATCGAATGCCGGCAAGGTGAATAAATAAATAACGGAAAATAAACATGCTTGTATAATCCTAATGGCCTCAAAATTCCATCATGCATATCAACTCATGAAAGCATATGTAAATTCATAATTTACCAAATATTCCCCATAAATTAAATCAATTCGGGGTTTCTCAATAAAACTTGATTTTTCCAAAATTAAAAAATTTAAAACATCTTTTAAATACAATAGAATTTTTAGGAAAAATAAAATACCCAAAAACGGGTCGGCGACCCGCTCCTCGACTATTGGGTAGGATAGCCCGGAGGCTATTTCGGACAACCCATATTCGCGTGACATGGGGCGTTTGAAACAGCCCCTTGGTGTGAGCATATACAAACATATGTATATGTATTTAATGAAAACAATCATTATCACTAATTAGACTCCATCTCCAATTAAATTACCAATGTCACAGCCAATCAAATTCGGCTTCTTGTTGGACATTATGCATGCAATCCAAATTGCATGATTTACTTCAAGAAATTCTATCTTATTATAATACGTGGTTCACTACAAATGGGATTCTAAATCCCATTCTTATGTATCATACAATGTGCACACCGCCTGACACTTCGGCCTGGACTAAGGGTTGGGTGTCGAGTGTTCAAAACATCGCACTCTATCCGATTTCAATGTAATCTAATTACATAAATTAATTTTCAGATATAAACAACTTTCAAAAACTGAAAGACTAGTGGAATCAATTGTGAGTTATTTGCAATTTTAGTTATATAGTATGTTGTATGTTTTTTTAAAAATAATTTTAAAATAACAAATTTCCCTAAATTTTTGTATTTTTTAAATGTATTATTACAGGAAAGCTTATCACAGGAGGGTAGCCACAGTGGACCCGAGAGGACCCACAATGATACACTGACTTTAGCTCTTAAAAAGGATTACTTAAAAAGGTCAAGTTAGGGGTGTAGGCTTTGGGGTATCACAAAAAGATTACTTTTCGGATTCAAAGCCTTCAAAAAATGTGGTGATTGATAACTTGCAAGGCACGGTTCAAATGCTCACTCAATCACTATTAGAATTGCGACGCGAGTTTGATGAGCATAGGGCGTCTGTGTCGCAGCAGCCACATACAGAAGAGGCGGTTTCTTTGAAAGATAGCTGCCCAGAAGTGAAAAACCTACCTCAGGTAATTAGTGATATGAATTTGTTTAGTGATAACGTAACTTTCAATCCTATATTTCTGTATAATATACAAAATTTTCTAATATAATGGTATATATATATATATATATATATATATATATATAGGATGTCTTGCAGTGTCAATTAGCACTTACTACACCGTCTTATCGTTTGGTGGCTAGAGGAAAAATGTACAATCGACCAGAGGATAGAACATTGCATACATGTCCATTAGCCTCCCACCTCGTGAAAGTGACGATTGACATTGCAATTGAAGATGTTGCACCCCTACCAGTCCCTCTCGATGATGAAGGAGTGTTCACAGTATCCGAGGCTGTGGGATACATGGTTGCTTGGCCTAAGAGTCTTGTCATTGTCAGTGATGCATCGGTACGTAATTATTAATAGCCAGTCATTAATAAATTATAACAATTGTTTAATGTTAATAAATATACTTTCATTAATAACACCCACGTTTTGAATTCTTTTGCTTCTAGTCTCGCGGAAAATCCAAATCATCAGTAGGAAAAAGTAAATCAGAGACGACGAAGCACTCACATGTCAAGAATACACCTCTAGTGGCCAACCCTCCTTCTCTAGTGGCCAACCCTCCTGCTCCAGTACGCCCTCATTCACTTGCAGTTCTTGATAGGTTCTTTCAGATGATGGCTGCTGAAAATACTATCCGGATAGACATGCCCGTGGAAATCTTCAATATCCCCTTTCCAGAATATATTGGGCGGGAGGAGATCGGTCACTTTCTGCATAAACAACAGATAGGAGCCTCTATCATTTCTGCTTACATCAAGTAAGTTTTTAAATATTAATTAATAAAAAGTAAGCTTTTAATTAAATTATTTTACTGAAGTAATTTGAACTATGTTTATTTTTGTGACACAAATTTATTTTATGCTTAATTGTAGGTGTTTGTGGGTTAATCACGTGGTCCCCGAACAAAAACAAAATAAATTCGAGTTCCTTAGCCCACATTCAATATCTGCAGGAGCAGGAATTACTCCCCTTCAGCGTGTTGACCAATCGCAATATATAGCAAATACTATGATAGCTAGTGCACAGCGGGAGGGGAAGTTGTTTATTGCACCTTACAACTCCGGGTGAGCTACTAAAGAGACATTGTTCACATGTCAAAAATTTGTTACGTAGGGATAACTAATTTTAAATCTATCTTTTGAATATGCTGATTAGGGGGCATTGGTTGTTGCTCGTGATTGATCCAATTCAAGAGATCGTTTATTATTTGGATTCTGTGTACGGCAGTGATCCAAATAACCGTCGTGATATGAAAGATATGATCAATCAGTAAGTTTTATCATTCAATTAAATGTCCATTATATTTAATATTAAGTTTAAAGTATATATATTATAACTAGATTTCATATATATATATTTGCTTGATATTGACATATTTCCTTGTTTTTTGATGTTTTCAACAACGCTGTGTTGATGTTTCTAGCAAATAACAACAACCAAAAGATCAAATCAAAAAACAAGGCCTGTAAATGGAGTTGTACAAAGGTTAGGGTAATTATATTATTTTAATTATAGTTTCAAGAAATTATTCGTATAAAAGTTATTTGTTCTAATACAATTTTGATTTGAATTTAATTTGTAGTGCCCCATTCAATTAAATGAGATAGATTGTGGCTTCTTCGTCATGAAATTCATGAACGATATTATTAGACACGGAGAATCTATAATCCCACCGACGGTATGCATAATCCTAATTAATATTAATCAAATTCTAATGTCCCTTTTAAGTTATTAAACATTTTTGTTGGATTTTAATATTTGTCTTGCAGTACTTTGCTGATTGTCAGTACGCCACTTACACTATAGAGCAACTTGATGAAGCACGTTCTGAATTGGCACAATACATTTTTAAATGCGCTTTTGATATGCCGGCGGTGTAAGTTGTAAATTATTGTAAATTTTTATTTGATTTAAAAGTGGTGATTAGTTTATATTGGTTTATTGTAAATTAAACTCGTTATCATTTGTAATTATTTTAGATTATTATTTCGTGAATGAAATTAATTTAGGATTTTAATTTGTTGTTTCTGTTGAGCAATTGGTTTGTTTTATGTGATTTGAATTTTGAGCTTTTGGGAAGGATAGAGCTAGCTGAAATTATAATAAAAAAAAGGAAAAAAAAAGCTCAACTGTTACAGCGGTTCAATAACAAACCGCTGTAACAGAATTAAAAAAAAAATTTAAATTAAAAAAAATGGTGACCTGTTACAGCGGTTCGTAAACGAACCGCTGTAATAGGTTGGTTTTTTACAGTGGTTCATAAAGGAACCATTGTAAAAAACATAACTATTACAGCGGTTCCTTTCCGAACCGCTGTAATAGTTGAATTTTTTTAATTATATTATTTATTTTTTTGGTTTGTTAAAACCGTTGTAATAGGTCGTATTTTACAGCGGTTAAAAACCGCTGTAATAGGAAACTTACCAATTACAGCGATACGTATTACAGCGGTTAAAACCGCTGTAATAGTGAAAAAAAACCGCTGTAACAGGCCTTTTCTGTAGTAGTGTCAAGCCATGTAACAAGCTTTAGATCAATGACTCCCAATCTAGATAATTTTAGGGCATTAAGTATAGAAACACTCCTAAGAATTTAATTACTCGAGTGTCAAAGGGCACGAAACAAAACTAGATCTTTCAACAATTAAACTTTTTTTTGGCTTGAGCTTAGGTTAAATTAGCATAATAGTATAGTATGTAGGCATGTTAATTTTACCTCCAATACATATTAGCCTGACCACTTTGGTCAAAATTTCAACCTTATTCCATTATTAAGCATACAAAATTTACTAATCAACTTATAACCTTATGAAAAATCTAAGTCAATATTTCTGGAAAAAATTCCTTAAGTGTCTCAGGATGATTTTCCTCTCAACTCCTCTACCCTCGACTTATGTGCATTGTGAATCATCTTAGGAAATCAAGTCTAGTCTAGGGTCCCCACGAACAATTTCAAAGATATGTATTTTCCATTAAATTCAAAATTATTCATAGAAATCATGCCATATTTTTTTTCAAGTTAATCAATCTCAATGCATCAATTGGAAGGACTAAATTTTTTTTCATACTTGAATTTTTTCAACATAGTAGCATTTATTTCAAGAACTGACACTCCTTCCCCAAACTTAAGCTAAAACACCTAACATGTGTTTCTTAATACTTTCCTACCCCCAAACTTAACTCCAACATTGTCCCCAATGTTGCACAAGCTAAAGCCTGGAAATTGTAAAATAAAAAGAGAAAAAAATATACTACCGACTAGAATGTTGAAAAGCAAACCTAAATTCCTCATGCGTGTTTTCTTGTGTAAGCTCACTTGAAAGCTCATGACCAGTTATCGTTCCAATCCAGCAATTTAAAATGAGGTACTACTAAGCATAACCAAGCATTAAACATCCAACAAAACAAGTATAAAAAAAAAACAAAAAATATAATATCCACAAACCAAAACAAAGAAAACATAAAACTAAAATCCATAAACAATATATAAAACTAGAATTCCCGCCTGTCTCTACTCATCAGCTTCGGCATCATCATCAGCAACATCCTCCTCATAATCGTCCTCCAAATCATTCTAATCAAAGAAACGAGTATCGGTAGTAGGAGTTGGAAGACAGTGGAACTCCAAAACAAGGAAGTAAGCATAGATAGGTCTTCCAATAGACAAATCTGACTCTAACGCTATCTACCTCTGGTACTAACTCAGCATCTAGAAATTAGTCATAGTCAGCGACATCCCCATCTGAAAGGTGTCCTCCAGTGCAGTCATGTGGGTCTGTAAATGGCTCACATTCTGTCGCAACTCAGCTATGGTAGTCGGTGCTGGTGCAACTGCTAAACCCGAGCTCTGCCCTTGCGAAGTCTTTGCCTTCTTTCCCCCTATAGGTTCCTTAGTCGTCTTGGAGTAATTAATCGGAATGCCACACTCCTCGGAGATGTCATCCTCAAACTCTGGCACCTGAGCCATCCTACATAAAGCGGTAATCAAAGATGGAAAAATGAATGGGGTCTTCTTCTTTTTCGCCAACTTAACCTTTTTCTTCCTTTTTTTCCCTTCCTCCTTACTAAATTTTTCAATCTGACCCATTAAAGCTTTGTGAATAAGGTTCAAGAAGTTAACATTCTTCTTCCCCACAACGGCATAAAACGACACCGCTCTATCTCTCGTCACTTTCGACTTATTCGTAGTTGAAAGAACACAGTGACGAATCATTTGATACCAAAACATCGCCACAGCTGTCAAGTCCGCGCGGCAAAGATGATTACCACCGGCCAACCACTCAGAGCCCTGCACAGTAATTGCCTGCCAAACTTCCTCCAAATTCACCTGATACTACCCTATATCCCCGAGCATCACAGTATACCCACACTCGTCTGGCACTGACAGTCCAATACTACTCTGTATCTGCTCTTGCGATCTGTTAACCATAGTGCCTCGAACCTGAATTTGGATCATATCCAAATAGGGCTGTCTCCTATACATCTCTGTCGCATGGGCGTAAAATTATTAAACCCACGGAACCACTATCTTCTGTGGCTTCTCATAGAACAGCTCGAGCACGTGGAATTGGATGACATCGGTTACTGTTTTAAAACGCCCTATATTGTAAGGCTCCATGTGAATTATCCTAGTGGTCAACTGCTAGTAAATGCTCTGAACAGCCAGGCTATCAAACCTGTAATCCAACTGCTTAGTTTCAGTCCCCTGTGTATCCTTCGGCATAGGGTTAGTAACCCTTGATGAACTGCCTACTACCCCTCCTCCTCTTGTCCTCACCATTTTTATTTTAGAAATTGAAAATCAACCCAAAATTACTCTACTGCATCAACAACACCTGTCAAATTACAAACACCCACTTCAACAGCACTCCACAATCAACACTCCAAATTCAAACTAAGCGACAATATACCAGCAAGCAACAAGCCCCACACAACTTCAAAACAAAATTTTCCAAGAGGGTTTAAGCTTATCACTTACCAGAAGAATGAAATTAAAAAATTTGGAGAACTCACGTCCGGTCGTCATGCAGTTCACGTTCGGACGTCCCGGGCTTTTGGCAGAAATAGTGGCGGATTCTTGATGAAGAGAGTGAGGAAAATGATTGGAGTAGTGGTGGGAGTTGAATTTATCAAAGTTTAAGCTTTTGAAAGAAAAATTTTGGAGAATTTGAAAAGAGGAGGCTTTTGGACTCTCTTGACTGCGCTCGAACGTTTGGAATGTGAGGGGTCAACCCTAAAGACTAAACGTTTGGACTCCACGTTCGAACGTTGTAAGGCCGCACGTTCCGATGTGAGAACAGTTGTACGTCCGAACGTGAAAACTTCTACGTTCGAACGTTGAAATCTTATTTCTAAAAAAATAATTTTTTTTCAAAACACCCTAGAACACCACACTCTAAACTATAGATTAGATGATGACGTAATATGCCTGGGATCTTCTATCTACAAAACACAAAATAAATAATCAACAGACGACAATAAATTACCACAAGCTGAACAAAAAAAGAAAAGAAAAAAGCAAAATTAAAGATGCTTGGGTTGCCTCCCAAGAAGCACTCGTTTAGAGTCAATATCTTGACTTTTTAGAGTGAGTTCAAGGGGGTTCACGATTTGGACTGCATAACTCGTCCACCTTCTTATCACTCTTCGGAATAAGCTGAGTTCCAATACCGGTTGCAGGTAGTGATCTTGCAATATTAAGCAGCTAACCTCAATAATTTTTTTTAAAATTCATTATGACTTATTCCTCGAAGATCTTGTGGGAAATGTTCCTGTAGTCTCTCAGCACTCAAGGAATTAACTATATCTGATTGCAAATAATTCAGATAAGCATATAAATGACCTTTTTTTTTGAACGCATTAAGATTTATTCTTTTTCGTCCCATATTCAAGACGACCTTACCATTTACCTTATCAAGTGTGGCCTTACCGGTGGGTAGGAAAGGTTTTCCTAAGATCAGAGGTCTGTTACTGAGATCATCCTTTTCTCTAATCACAAAATCCAATGGGAAGTGATACTTGTCAATCTTTACTAGCACATCCTCAACAACTCCCTTCTAGTATTTGAAAGACTCGTTTTTGAGTTTGAACATAATTGCTGATGGATTTAATTCGCCAAATCCCAACTTTTTAAGTAGATTATATCAGCTTTTCTCATCCTGAATGACACGATCCAATTTCATTTCTCCTATAGTGCACGAGATAGATAAAGGTTTTGAATCTTTATACTGTATTGACAGTTTTGTGGTAGTAGTTACTGGGCAGACTTTCTTTGGATAGCCAGTTGTCACGGACTTAGCCTCAATACTAACGTCTCGTGCGGCACTTAGCTTCGACCCGCCTCTTACGTGACTCGTGCTAAGTCAGCCTCGCCCACTCGTGCTCGTGTGCTAAGGGAATTTGGCAAAGTGCACCAAGAAGCTCTTTAAGTAAACACTCTATATTGCTCTCCAAACTTGGTTGGTTACAAATGAAATGGCTACCACCTATTTATAGTGATCCACCTCCTCAATGGACGGTTGAGATCATCTTGATCCTACGGCTATAATCTATCATCTAGATAATTCCACTAGATATTTACATGGAGAATTCTAGAGAACTCTACCTACTCTTTCTCTACATAATTCTAGAGAATTCTACCATTCTCTACACAATGCTATCCACTACTATATATACAAGGTAGTGTGGCTCTTTGGACTTTTGGAGCCTCATTTGGTAGGAGGAGTTCCTGAAAACTCCCGAGGCGTGACATTCTCCCCCACCCAATCCGACGACGCCCTCGTCGTCGTGCAATATTGCCCTGCGGCTTGCCCGATCGTCCCTCTGCAAGATGCTTGTTGGAAACTCTTTCTTCGCCTGAGGGTTTGATCTTGCTGGGTTTCTCACTTGTCTTCGTCGGCATGGTCTTCCCTTTGTCCCTCGGTTGCCTCCGAAGTTGTCTTGACTCGCGTGGATTCTTCTCGCAAGAGTCCACGGTTGGTGTCTTCGTACTCGACCTCGGCCCATCCTTTGCATCCTCGATCAATTGGATGGCCGACAAATACATGGGCTTCGCCTTAACCCCTTGGTTGCTCCCGATTGTAGGCACTATGCACGGCGAACCCTTGTCCAAAATCCACAAGCAATCAAATATAGGCATTGGAATTGCACATACCTTGCGCATGAAATCCAATCCTAGCACGACCTTGTAGTCGTCCAACTCGGCCACCGAGAAGTCCACTCGTCCCTTCCACGGCCCGATACTCGTCTCTACGTCCAGAATTCTACCGCCGAGGCGTATGGCATCAGAATTCACCGTCTTGACCCATCCCTCGCCTCGTGTGACCTTGAGGCCCAACCATTTCGCCTCCTCCTCGGTCATGAAGTTGTGCGTTGCCCCGGTGTCTACCATCGCCTTGGTAGACCGCCCGTTGATGTGCGCCTCCACGTACATCAGCCTCTTGCTTGATGCGGTTGGCGTTGACTCTTCTTTAACGGCATTTAGAAGTTGCACCGCCGCTAAACGCCTTGGCCCCTCCTCTGAGCCTTCCTCGGGTTCTTCCACATACCTACATTGTGCTGCCTCGTGACCCTCCATGATCGCGTGCAACGTCCCGAGCTTCGGGCAATTCTTGTAAAAATGTGGCCCCTTGCAAACATAGCACCCTTGCTTTGGCACGAAAGATTGCTTCTTTGCCTCGTAATCCTTTTGGCCCAATGAGCTCCCCGAACTCGCCCCTTTGTAAGTCGCCCTGTGGGTTTGATCATCCTCATGATGCTTGCCTCCCCCACCATCGCTTGTGCCATCCCTCTCACGTTCCTTATGATGTTGTTGGAACTCGCTTAGGGACTCGGCAGCGGCAATCGCCTCGTCTACCGTGTGGACGCCCCGACGTTGCAACTCTTGCTTTGCCCAATTTTGTAGCCCGTCCACGAAGTAGAAGAGTAAGTCATCATCTCTCATGTTCGGGATTTGAAGCATAAGTGTTGTGAATTCCTCGACATAGTCCCTAATAGTGCCCTTATGCCTCAACTCCCGTAATCTCTTTCTAGCCTCATAAACGACATTCTCCGGATAGAAGTGTCGTTTAAGCTCCTTCTTGAAGTCTTCCTAAGACTCAATCTTGCATAAACCTTTCCCGATATCGGCATGCTTCCTGCGCCACCATAACATCGCTGTATCGGTAAGGTAGAGTGTAGCGGTCCGTACCTTCGAGTCCTCATCGGCTAAGTTGAGCCCCTCGAAGTACATCTCCATTTACCATAGGAAGTTCTCAACCTCCTTGGCATCCCTCTTGCCATCAAACCCCTTCGGCTTGGGGTGGTCCACTCTTGGACTCGACACCACGGTGCTAGCGCCGCTAGCAATGGATCTTTTACACAAGGCAACGTTGACACGCTAAAACTTAACGTGCTATGATAGCAAGTGCACTAGACGTGTGTAGTAATAAGTGGACAAAAAGTCCGGGTTGTCGAACCACGGAGACTTGAATTCTAGTTTATGATTTTAATGAAAGTAAAGACAATTAAAGTAAAGCAAGAGGAAAACAATTAAGTAAACGAAAGATCAAAGGAGGGAACAAGCTATGAATTAAATCTCACGTATGATAAAATGACTAAGGCACATGCTACAACCAAATCCACTCGTCGATATATATGAGCTACTCTTCGAATTATTAGACTCCTATTGCTTTGGTGGAAACTCCTAAATTAACTATTACCCGATGTCTCGGCTCATAATAATTCTATGATTAATTGACGGTTCTCTAAATATGTCTATCCGAGAATCTAATCAAAAATCACGCATTAACGTTCTAGAGCTTCCCCGAACGAATCCGGCTAACAACACCCGGGAATCTTTACCTATTTCTAGGGCAATCCCTCATTTGTTTCGGATGATGTGTTAATTCTCTTGTACCCTAATCTATTTTCTCTCGAACAACTAGATTAGGCAAGATAGCAAGCATATGGTGATCAAACACATGATTGGAATAAAAGCATAGAATTAACACACAAAGCAATAGGAGAATTAATACAAAGAGCAACTTCACATATATTGATTCATAAATTTGGCCTTCACATGGCCTTAGTTCTACAATATTAGCCTCTCATCAAAGCCTTAAGAAAATCTAATACAAACATATACATACTCATGGAAATAAACATGTAAATGCAAATAATTAAAACTCCCTCAATTGATTGATGATGGATCTTTGCTCTTGATCTTCAATCCTTAGCTCCTCCCTCTTTGTTCCCCTCCAAAAGTGATGAAGAAAATGGTGATGAATGATGATGAGTGAAAAGTGATGGATCAAATGCCTCTCTCTCCCTCCTCTCCAAGATTTGCTCGGTCAATTGCCCCTTAGGATCCCTTAAGAAGACCACCACAAATCAGCCCCTCATGTGTATGTCCCCCCTAGTGTCCCCTCCACTACTCTTAAAGTGAGTAGTATAAAATTCCCAAAAGTAGATCTAGTAAGAAACATACTTATGACCTCCCCCCCATACATGTGATGACCTCTTGGATTTAAATGTTCCATTCCCCCATCAAATGATGATCTTTTGGCTGAAAGGAATCAAATCTCGGATGTGGGCGCGCCTAGGCGCGGGTTTTACGGCGCTCGGGCGCCCAAATCAGAATGTTGGGAGTATTTGCCTCTGTCTTGCGCAGCAATTGTATTTCCTTCATAACTCTCTCCACAAAACTCCGATTTGGATGATTCAAGTCCTCATTTGAAGCTAACACATAGTTCTACAACTTTGTAGAAGGAAACTTCATCCAATTCGGTCTCTAAAAATACGAAAATATCGCTCGAACGTGGAAAGTGGTGCTGAAACGGCGCCCGGGCGTGGGCAAGATGGCGCCTAGGCGTAGGGGTGCATAGAAATTTGGCCTAAACTTGTTTTATACGTCATTTTTCATCCCGTTCTTTGATTGTATCCATTTAAGACCTGAAATCACTTAATGCACGAATTAAACGCACATGTGGCAAGAATCAAGCGATAAATGAACCTAAGACATAAACGCAAAGGGGCTTAAAAACACGTAAAAATGCCTCTTATCAACACCCCCACACTTATCAATTGCTCGTCCTCGAGCAATAAGAGTTCTAAGATAAGGAAACATCATCAATCAAAGAGAGAAACAAAAAGAAAACTACCTAACTCACTTTCGTGGAGTAAACGGTTGCATTTAGCGAATGCAACAAGCCTTTGAACCTTTGAGTTACCTCAAAGGACGAGTTATAGTCTCGTGAGGGTTTGCAGACGATATACCCACAAAATCGAAAGATTTTCAACCCCGATCACTCAATGTAAATTACAATGATTAATAGCACACAATGGTATGAATTCATCTGTTTAAGCTCATATTACAAATATATACACATCACACATTTGCTCATGTTACGCCTTAACATTGAAAAGATCATCCTAAGGGTGTAGTGTAATAAATCTCAAGTATTATAGTCAAGTGGCATTCTTACCACTTTTCAAACATTAACCCCATATTTATCAACTTTTGATTATTCACATGGTACGAGAATTGAATACAACTTCATAGCCACTTAAAAATTTATCACTTCATTCCACTTTCGGATTTATCTTATGCACTTTCAACTCGAAACATTAGAGGCTAGACCATGTGCAATGTTTGATCCTCTTAGGCTTTCTATGACACCCGTGTAACGAGTTTTAGGCCAATAACTCCTAAACCAGATGGCTTTAGGGTATCAAATGTGGAGACATTCCTAAGGGCTTAATCACTCGAGTGTCAAAGGCCACAAAATCAAACTAGGTCCTTATTCACTTAACACTTACATTGGCTTGAGCTTAGCTCAAATTAGCAAAATAGTACAGTATTCTAGGCATGGTGCTCTTCGCCCCCAGTATCTATTAAGCCTGACTTTTTTCAGTCATACCAATGTTCAACCTCTTTTTATTATTATTAAGCACACGAAGTTAACGTTCTCAACTCATAACACATGTGAAAATTCTAAGTTGATATTTCCGGGATCAAGCCTTTAAGTGTTTCAAAATGATTGCCCACTCAACTCCTCTACCTTCGATTTAGGTGCATATGTGAATCATCTTAAGGTTAATCTAGTCTAGTTAGGATCCCATAAGCAAGGAACGATGTGTATAGCCATTAAAAACCAAATTGATAGAGAAAACATACCATGTATTCAAATTAACCATGCTCAATGCCTCAAGTGAAGGGTTGAAATTCTATCAAAAAAAATAAATTAAAATTGCACACATTTCACATGTAGAGGTACAGCACCCCCAAACTTGACCAAACTTGGACCGAAATATGTAAAACATGAATCAACATGACTATAATGGATCTAGTATACCCCCCACACTTATCATGAACATTGTCCCCAATGTTTGAAAAAGAAAAGGGCAAAGTACACGTCACCATAGGGAAGCTGAAAAGCAAACCCGAGTCCACTTAAGGCAATCAAGTCCACGGATGGCAATCACTGTGTCGATCACTACATAGGTAAACAAATGCTAGACATACAGAGCATCAAACATTGGATAGAATAGAATAAAACAAAACGAGATAAACAAAAAAAATGAGAAACATGCATGGAAGGAAAACATCAAGCATCCAAACATCAAACATAAAATATCAAACATCCCAACAAAAGATATCCAAAAAAAATAAAAAGAAACATGCATGGAAATAAAACAAGATAAGCCTAATCGGTGGTGCCAAAACGGTCAATGTAATCCTCATCCTCGCCGCCTAGATCATCCAAATCAATCAACGGGCTACCCTCATCATTATGAGCCTCATCATCACCTCCGTCAGGAACGAGAGCACCTGACTCGTGCATATCTGCGGGCTGCTGAGGCGGGGGGTGCGGGTAAGGTGGAGGAGCAGAATAATCAAACGGCCCCCAACCGACAAACGCATCATGCTCTACAAAAAGCTGACGGAAATAAGCACAAGTGTCGGACATGACCACCCTCATCTCATCTCGCAACTCCTCCCTCAATTCATCCTTTAATTGTCTAATGGCGGCGGCATCCATAGGTGGAAACTGTGGGGAGCTAGTAGACTGGGATGAAGATGGGCGAGGCCTCTTTGAAGTAGCTGGTGGTGGAGGAGCCTGGGAGTCGTCATCTACCACGGTGAGATAAGAACCAGGAAGCTCAGTACGCTCCAAAGGAAATGTGGGAACCTTAGCCGCCTTGCATAAAGCTGTGATCAGTGACGGGAGAATGATGGGAATCTTCCGAGTGGGACCTTCTCCCTTTTGCTTAGCCAATTCTTTGTTAATCAATGGCCCTAACTCATTCTTCAACTTTCTAAAGTGGTCCGTCAAAGACTTGTGGATTACCCGGGCAAAGTCCACAGCTTTCTTGGACATAATAGCGTAGATGAGGGTGGCCCGTTCCTTGTTTGCCTCTGATCGATTGGTACTCGGCATTAAATTGAATCTGATGAAGTCGAGCCAGAAAGCAGCCTCGGGTAATAGAGCCCTACGGGGGACATGAGCTTCTCCGGGTACCCATTCCCACCCCTCTCGGCCAATAACCTGCAAAATATCCGACAGGCTAACTCGGAGGCGCCCTGAATTGTAAAGAGCGGTGAACTCGCATGTCTGAGGGGTCGGGGTGCCTATGCTCTCCCTAATCTGTCTCAACTCATAATTGACATGTTTGCCCCGGACCAAAAGGGTAGTCCCCAGCCATCCTCGTGTCTCAATCTCATCATAAACCCCGGAGCTGAAGAATTCCAGAACCCAAGGAAGATGAATGGCCTCGGGCTTTTGACAAAAAAACTGTAAGCGATGAAATTGTATCAATTCGTGCACAGAGGGCTGTCCCCGGGTGGTTAAATAGTGCTCCTTAATAAGGGTGCGGGGGGTGCTCAAACTCTGACACATAATTTGGACTTGGGGTTTTCAAAACGGGTACTATCGGGATTCTCGGGCTCATTAGAGGAACCCTCACCCACTTTTTTCTTACCCTTTGACGGCCTGTTGGTAGTTCTCGTCATTTGCAACAACAATTATCAATTCTTAACTACTCAAATCGACCCAAATGCAACCAACCAAATACAACAATCTTCAACGCCCAACACACACCAAAATCAGAGCAACCCACACTTGGCAACAATCCACAAATTCAATTTCAACCCACAAATTGATAATAACCCACGGATTTAGCAACAATAGACCATCCAATTCAACAACATCAACCCCCAATTTTTGATTACAACCCACACTTTCAATTTCAAGCTCTCAAATGCAATAACAACTAAAAATTCAATCAACAATCGGCCAATGCCCCAATTAATCCTCAATATATAACACAAGGCACCTACGCGTCGGCTATGAATCGGAAATGGAAGGAGGGTAAAGCCAAAACTCACCTTTTATCCCCAAAATTTTCGCACCGAGTCTATGTGAAAGACGAGCCTCTTGTGCAACGAATGATGTTGACGGAAGTGGCGGTGAAATCCGGTGGAAATGGCCGGAAATGTTGAGGAAATCGCCGGAATTCGAGTGGGAGAGGAGTTGTGAAGATTTTGGGGAATTTCGACCTTTTTTACCCATATATTTTTAGATTCAGAATCGGGCGCCTAGGCGCGCGTGTTTGGGCGCCTAGGCGCGCGATACAACTTACCTCGAGTCCTTTGGTTGGTAATGCGGGCGCCTAGGCGGGCGTTTCTCGGCGCCTGGGCGCCCCTTTCAGAGTCGGGCGCCTAGGCGCCTGATTTCTCGGCGCTTGGGCGCCCGTTTCAGAGTCGGGCGCCTAGGCGCCTGATTTCTCGGCGCTTGGGCGCCCGTTTCAGAGTCGGGCGCCTAGGCGCCTGATTTCTCGGCGCTTGGGCGCGGGATTCTGAATAGTTTTGTAACGAATTTCATTTCCTGTTTCAAAAGGGAAGAGACAAAACACTTAAAACACAAACTAACAAAGATGTAAGGTTAGAAAATAAAGCAACAAACGGAATAATAAGGGAAAAAGAAAAGGAAACGGAAAGAAAACATGGGTTGCCTCCCAAGAAGCGCTAGTTTAGAGTCATTAGCTCGACTGAAAGCGAAGAATCACGAAGGGTCCGCGAGGATGAAGGACTCTTTGTCTCTTGGCCCATCCATCCCTAAGTAAGGTTTTAGACGTTGAGCGTTGACCAAGAAAGTATGTCCTTTATCTGTTGTAAGTTCGACGGCGCCGGATGGATAGACCTGGGAAATCAAAAATGGTCCCGACCATCGAGACTTAAGCTTCCCGGGGAAAGTCGGAGTCGAGAGTTGTATAGCAACACCCGCTCTCCCTTGTGGAATTCCCGGGGGAGAATATGTTTGTCATGCCACATTTTGGTCCGCTCCTTATAGAGTTTTGCGTTCTCATAGGCAAGATGACGCCATTCTTCGAGTTCGTTGAGTTGTAGCAAACGTTGTGTACCTACACTTTGAGAGTCAAAATTTAGAAACTTAATGGCCCAATAAGCACGATGCTCGAGTTCAACGGGCAAGTGACATGTTTTACCAAAAACAAGACGATACGGGGACATGCCAATTGGGGTTTTATAGGCGGTCCGATAAGCCCAAAGAGCATCATCCAATTTAAGGGACCAATCCTTTCTTGATGCATTGACCGTTTTTTCTAAAATACGCTTAATCTCCCTATTCGAGACCTCCACTTGGCCACTAGTTTGTGGGTGGTATGGGGTCGAAATTTTATGCTTCACCCCGTACTTGGTCAATAAAAGTTCAAACTGCCTGTTGCAGAAGTGGGTGCCCCCGTCACTAATGATGGCTCGGGGAGTTCCAAATCGAGTAAAAATATGTTTCTTCAGAAAACGAGTGACAACCCGAGCATCATTAGTAGGCAAGGCCACGGCTTCCACCCATTTGGAGACATAGTCTACCGCAACGAGGATATATTTATTTGAACAAGAACTGGGGAAAGGGCCCATGAAATCCACACCCCATACATCAAACAACTCACACTCTAACATGCTATTTAAGGGCGTTTCATGATGTTTAGAGATGTTCCCCATTCGTTGACAGCGATCACAAGATTTGACATAATGATGTGCATCTTTAACAAGAGTAGGCCAGAAGAAACCTGATTGGAGGATCTTAGCTACCGTTTTGGAAGGCCCAAAATGGCCACCTACCGCCATATCATGACAATGAGATAGGATAGCATGCACGTCCGTTTCGGGTATGCAACGTCGAATTAAACCATCTGCACAAACTTTGAATAAAAAGGGTTCGTCCCAAAGATATTGCTTTACATCAGATAGAAATTTCTTCTTTTGATGAAAAGTGATATCCGGGGGAAGACGGCCCGTGACAATGTAATTGGCAAAGTTAGCATACCAAGGTGAAATTTTTTCAGAAATAGCAAGGAGGTGTTCATCTGGGAATTCCTCACGAATTGGTGTCTCATCTAACGGATCATTCACTAGCTCTAATCGTGAGAGGTGGTCGGCTACTACATTTTCGGTGCCTTTCTTGTCTTTTATCTCTAAATCAAATTCTTGGAGTAACAAAATCCACCTAAGGAGTCTTGGTTTAGCATCTTTCTTGGCAAGCAAATATTTTAAAGCCGAATGATCGGTGTAAACTATCACTTTGTTTAGCACGAGGTAAGAGTGGAATTTATCGAATGCAAAGACTATGGCGAGTAATTCTTTTTCCGTGGTGGCATAATTCAATTGTGCGTCGTTAAGAGTTTTACTAGCATAGTAAATGGTTCGAAATACCTTTTCCTTCCTTTGGCCAAGGACCGCTCCAACCGCGGTGTCACTCGCATCACACATCAATTCGAATGGTAAGCTCCAATCGGGGGATGACATGATAGGGGCGGAAACTAGCGTTCCTTCAAATCAAGAAAGGCCTGCATACAAGAAGAATTGAAATCAAAAGGTGCATCTTTAACAAGCAAATTAGACAACGGTTTCGCAATTTTAGAGAAATTCAAGATGAATCGCCTATAGAAACCAGCATGCCCGAGAAAACTCCTAACAGCTTTTACCGATGTGGGTGGGGGAAGTTTTTCAATGACCTCAATCTTGGCTTGGTCCACTTCGATCCCTTTTTGAGAGATCTTGTGGCCAAGTACAATCCCCTCTCGGACCATTAAATGGCATTTTTCCCAATTCAAAACAAGGTTGGTTTCTTCACAACGTTTAAGCACAACATTTAGATGAGCAAGACAAATATCAAAAGTTGTTCCGAAAACAGAAAAGTCATCCATAAAAATTTCAAGGAAATCTTCAACCATATCATGAAAAATAGCCATCATGCATCTTTGAAAAGTGGCCGGGGCATTACACAAGCCAAATGGCATCCTTCTATAAGCAAATGTGCCATAAGGACAAGTGAAAGTGGTTTTCTCTTGGTCCTCAGGATCTATGGCAATTTGATTATAGCCGGAGTAACCATCTAGAAAACAATAGAAATCATGCCCGGCTAATCGTTCAAGCATTTGGTCAATAAAGGGGAGGGGGAAATGATCCTTACGTGTGGCATCATTCAACTTACGGTAATCTATACATACACGCCACCCACTAATTATACGAGTTGGGATAAGCTCATTATTCGCATTCTCAATTACCGTTATTCCCCCTTTCTTAGGCACCACTTGGGTAGGGCTCACCCACGCACTATCAGAAATAGGATAGATTATACCTGAGTCGAGCAGTTTAATCACTTCCTTCTTGACTACCTCTTGGATTTGTGGGTTTGATCTCCTTTGGGGTTGGCGTGTAGGCTTGGTGGAGTCCTCCATAAGTATTTTGTGCATACATATCGCTGGACTAATGCCTTTGATGTCCGCAAGTTTCCACCCAAAAGCCCGTTTGTGAGATCTCAACACCGTCATTAATTGCTCTTCTTGTGATCCTGAAAGAGATGAGGAAATGATCAATGGGAGTGTCTCGTCATCGTTCAAGTACACATATTTAAGGTGGGAGGGGAGGGGTTTGAGTTCGAGAGAGGGGGGTTCTTCAATAGATGGGCGAGGTGATCCTGACAATGATCTATCAACTTTGATGAATCCTCCCGAATGAGAGGAAGATTTGTACTCTAAGCTTAGAACCTTTTCCACTAGATCATCTTTCTCCGAGTCCACTTGCATGGATTTCATAAGACTCTGTTCGAGAGAATTTTCAATTGTATTGTCCTGTAAATACTCAACAATCAAATGGTCAAATGTATCAATTCGATAACACGAGTCATGATCAAAAGGATGTTTAAGGACTTTGTAAACATCAAAGGTAACTTTGTCATCGCCCACATTCAAGGTAAGCTTACCATTAGCAATGTCAATTACCGCCTTACCCGTGGCTAGGAATGGTCTCCCTAGGATTAATGGTACTTCCACATCCTCTTCCATGTCGAGTACTACGAAATCAACGGGAAAATAAAACTTGTCGACTTGGACAATAACGTCTTCGATTATCCCCTTGGGCCTCTTGATCGATCGGTCGGCTAGTTGAAGGCTCATTGAGGTCGGCTTGGGATTTCCAAGGCCTAGCTTTTTAAACAGTGAGTATGGAAGAAGATTGATGCTGGCCCCCGAGTCACATAACACCTTCTTGAATGATAAGGATCCAATTGTGCATGGGATTGTGAGACTCCCGGGATCTTGGAGCTTAGTTGGCAATTTATTGAGTAATACGGCGGAGCATTCTTCCGTGAGGCACACCGTCTCATTCTCTTCCCACTTCTGCTTGTTGGAGAGTATGTCCTTGAAGAACTTCACATAATTCGGCATTTGGAGGATGGCGTCAATAAACGGAATATTAATTCTCACTTCCCGAAGGATTGCCAAAATTCGAAGAAAGCTCGGATCCATCTCCTTTTTCTTCTTTTTGTGAGCATTTGGGAAGGGGAGACGAACTTCGATAGGGGGAGAAAGCGTTGGATTAGACGGATGAAAACCTACCGAAGCAGTGGGCGGCGCCTGGGCGCGTGTATCGGCGCCTAGGCGCGGATCTTCTGGCGCCTGGGCGCGCATATTTGGGCGCTCGGGCGCGGGATGCAGAGAGTTTGCATCTGGCAGGTCTGTGGTTGGCGCCTGGGCGCGTGTATTGGCGCCTAGGCGCGGATCTGCTGGCACAAAAACAGTGGGCGGCGCCTGGGCGCGTGTATAGGTGCCTAGGCGCGGATCTTCTGGCGCCTGGGCGCGCATATCTGGGCGCTCGGGCGCGGATGTACTGGCAGTGTAATTTTCCAATTGTTTGCCACTTCTCAAGGCTATGGCATTGCATTGGGCCTTCGGGTTCTTTTCCGTGTCGCTTGGGAGAGTCCCCGGGGCTCTACCGTTAACCGCATTAGAAAGTTGCCCTACTTGTGTTCGCAAATCCTTCATCTCCATACACATATCCTTTATCATATTCCGAAGTTCGTTGAAAGATGTATCGGACTTTTTCATGTGAGCATCCAGTTTCTCATCGATTGTGGGAGGTCGCATTTGCACTTGACCTTGACCTTGTCCATTGAAATTGCCTTGCCTCGGGGGTGGGTTATTGAAGGGTGGTCGTGGAGCTTGATAGATCCCCGGTTGTGCGTTCTGTGCGGGGTTGGGCCTTTTTGGAAAATTCTCGGGTATATGAAAGTTCACCCGAGGTTTATTTTGATTCCCCACATAATTAACATTGCCAACCTCCGGTTCCAAGAGTACTACTTCCTCAACTACTTCCTCAATACAAGCAACCTTTTTAGAGGATGAGGCCTCTTCATCGTCGGGGTAAAGCTCGTCTTCTCGGGCCAACTGTTCGACTTTGTCCCATACACTTTGACAATCTAACCCAAGGAGATCTCCTCCCGCACCCGCGTTGAGTCTATGCCGAATACGTGACCTAACCCCATCATAGAAATGGAGTACTTGTTCATTCAACCCAAAATTATGATCGGGACATTTACGGAGCATGCCCTTATATCTAGCCCAAGCCTCGGCTAAAGATTCATTGCTTCTTTGCCTAAACCCTTTTATATTACTCCGTAGCTCATTTATTTTTGAGGGTGGAAAGAATTTATTTAAAAAGGCATCGACCAACTCACTCCATGTTGTAATAGATTGTGGAGGTAAGGATTTGTACCATGTTGTCGCCCTATCCTTCAATGAGAAATGGAAGACTCTTAGACGAATCGCATCAAGATCACGTGGGTGATATTGAATGGTCACAAGAGCCTCATCTATGGTTTCCAAATGAGCGTGTGGTGATTCGTGTGGTTCTCCATAGAAAGGATCTCCTTGCACCATATTAAAAATGTGAGCCGGAATGTGGTAGTTTGGTGTGACGAAATTAGGCACGACTACGGGCCCCGGAATGGTATGGACCCTAGGTGGTAAGCTACCCCGAACCGACGGGAGTTGTGGAGGAGGTACCGCTTGCATGGCTTGTAGAACACCTTGTAACCACTCCCTAGTTTCCGGTGAGTTCATGTCCGGGAAATTTCCATTTGGGTTTTGGTTGAGATTATTGGCCATTTCTCTTGCTCGCCTACTAGTCCTAAGAACTCTTTCAATTTCGGGCTCCAACTCGTATAGAGGCTTGCTTGAGGAGCGGGTCATGCACCTCAAGAACCTAACAATTAAATACAAGAACAAAATTAGACTAATCACGAAAATAAAAGAAAATCAAGAAATGAACGAAAACTAAGAATTATTAAAAATGTAAACTAAAATAAACAAGTCCCCGGCAACGGCGCCAAAAACTTGACACGCTAAAACTTAACGTGCTATGATAGCAAGTGCACTAGACGTGTGTAGTAATAAGTGGACAAAAAGTCCGGGTTGTCGAACCACGGAGACTTGAATTCTAGTTTATGATTTTAATGAAAGTAAAGACAATTAAAGTAAAGCAAGAGGAAAACAATTAAGTAAACGAAAGATCAAAGGAGGGAACAAGCTATGAATTAAATCTCACGTATGATAAAATGACTAAGGCACATGCTACAACCAAATCCACTCGTCGATATATATGAGCTACTCTTCGAATTATTAGACTCCTATTGCTTTGGTGGAAACTCCTAAATTAACTATTACCCGATGTCTCGGCTCATAATAATTCTATGATTAATTGACGGTTCTCTAAATATGTCTATCCGAGAATCTAATCAAAAATCACGCATTAACGTTCTAGAGCTTCCCCGAACGAATCCGGCTAACAACACCCGGGAATCTTTACCTATTTCTAGGGCAATCCCTCATTTGTTTCGGATGATGTGTTAATTCTCTTGTACCCTAATCTATTTTCTCTCGAACAACTAGATTAGGTAAGATAGCAAGCATATGGTGATCAAACACATGATTGGAATAAAAGCATAGAATTAACACACAAAGCAATAGGAGAATTAATACAAAGAGCAACTTCACATATATTGATTCATAAATTTGGCCTTCACATGGCCTTAGTTCTACAATATTAGCCTCTCATCAAAGCCTTAAGAAAATCTAATACAAACATATACATACTCATGGAAATAAACATGTAAATGCAAATAATTAAAACTCCCTCAATTGATTGATGATGGATCTTTGCTCTTGATCTTCAATCCTTAGCTCCTCCCTCTTTGTTCCCCTCCAAAAGTGATGAAGAAAATGGTGATGAATGATGATGAGTGAAAAGTGATGGATCAAATGCCTCTCTCTCCCTCCTCTCCAAGATTTGCTCGGTCAATTGCCCCTTAGGATCCCTTAAGAAGACCACCACAAATCAGCCCCTCATGTGTATGTCCCCCCTAGTGTCCCCTCCACTACTCTTAAAGTGAGTAGTATAAAATTCCCAAAAGTAGATCTAGTAAGAAACATACTTATGACCTCCCCCCCATACATGTGATGACCTCTTGGCTTTAAATGTTCCATTCCCCCATCAAATGATGATCTTTTGGCTGAAAGGAATCAAATCTCGGATGTGGGCGCGCCTAGGCGCGGGTTTTACGGCGCTCGGGCGCCCAAATCAGAATGTTGGGAGTATTTGCCTCTGTCTTGCGCAGCAATTGTATTTCCTTCATAACTCTCTCCACAAAACTCCGATTTGGATGATTCAAGTCCTCATTTGAAGATAACACATAGTTCTACAACTTTGTAGAAGGAAACTTCATCCAATTCGGTCTCTAAAAATACGAAAATATCGCTCGAACGTGGAAAGTGGTGCTGAAACGGCGCCCGGGCGTGGGCAAGATGGCGCCTAGGCGTAGGGGTGCATAGAAATTTGGCCTAAACTTGTTTTATACGTCATTTTTCATCCCGTTCTTTGATTGTATCCATTTAAGACCTGAAATCACTTAATGCACGAATTAAACGCACATGTGGCAAGAATCAAGCGATAAATGAACCTAAGACATAAACGCAAAGGGGCTTAAAAACACGTAAAAATGCCTCTTATCAAACGTCTTCGCGCATCTCCTCGACCATCGCCTGTAATGCTCTCATAGCATCCTCAAGCCTAGTAAGACGCTCCTCCTGAACGGTGCTAGTGTCAAGGCAAGATCGCACATCCGCCTTAATCGACCCAATCTCTTCGAGAACGTGGCCCTCCAACGTCTCGAAAGTGTGCTCCACACGTTCAAGTCGCTCGCCCATCTCTGCGACGACTCCCACGACACCACTCTCAAGTGGTCGGCTTGCATCCCTCGTCATCTTTGGGTGGGGCAGAATGGCCTCCCTACCAAGCTCCCCTAACAACCCCGAAGTAGCCTCGCTTGCCATTACCCGAACACTTCCACACGCAGCACCTTTGCCCAACCGGGCTCTGATACCACCTGTCACGGACTTAGCCTCAATACTAACGTCTCGTGCGGCACTTAGCTTCGACCCGCCTCTTACGTGACTCGTGCTAAGTCAGCCTCGCCCACTCGTGCTCGTGTGCTAAGGGAATTTGGCAAAGTGCACCAAGAAGCTCTTTAAGTAAACACTCTATATTGCTCTCCAAACTTGGTTGGTTACAAATGAAATGGCTACCACCTATTTATAGTGATCCACCTCCTCAATGGACGGTTGAGATCATCTTGATCCTACGGCTATAATCTATCATCTAGATAATTCCACTAGATATTTACATGGAGAATTCTAGAGAACTCTACCTACTCTTTCTCTACATAATTCTAGAGAATTCTACCATTCTCTACACAATGCTATCCACTACTATATATACAAGGTAGTGTGGCTCTTTGGACTTTTGGAGCCTCATTTGGTAGGAGGAGTTCCTGAAAACTCCCGAGGCGTGACACAGTGTTCACTTCCTCCCAAGATTGTTTATTAATTGAAATGTCCTTTGACAGCTTCAAGATACAATGCATCTGCAGAATAGACTCGATAAGGGGTTCGCTATCCTTCACCTTCCGTAAATTGTCCAAGATTTGATAAAATTTACTCCTCTCTCTTTCCAGGGATAAAGGGAATGGTAAACGAAACTTTGGCGGTGGGGAAAAAGTAGAGACAGAGTCATCAGGACTAAGGCTGACTGTACATGATGTTTAGATGTCAGGAGTGACCACATCCAACGTTGAGTACTGCACGTTCAAACATCGTGACTGAAACTTTCAGATATTGTTAATAGTGCCTCATCAATTTTCAACATGTTGATGCACGCTCAAACATTGAGTGCGGAACGTTTGGACGTTAGTTCTGTTGTGAATCCTGGTTCATGCGTAATGAAAACAAGAAAAATATATCCGGATTCACAATTGGATCACTTTTGGGTTTTAATATTTTTTATGCATATTTTGAAATTAATATAATGATGAAATCTAATTTCATCTTTCCACTAACCTTTTGATATGAGAACAGACTTGATCTTCCGGGTAGCAATAATTTCCAACTTCTACCTCTAGATATCACGCCAGAACGAACTTTGAAGAAAAATCCACAGCGTTTTCACCACTATGGCCGACGACTTATTTGAGGGGAGGAGAGAGATTTTTCTCTTCTTCTTTCTTTGCTCTGAAGTCTAATGTGATAATTAGATTTGACTGAACTAGTGTTAAGTATATATATGGAGTGATGGGTTTGGAATTAACTAATCCAATTAGTCAGATAAATTAATTTGCTCATCCAATAGCAAATTACCGAATTTATGTTTTTAACAACGAAAGAATTTTCTTCGCTCAATTCTTTTTAGGCGTGACTCTCCAGGTTCGTTTCAATTGGCATTGGGAGGAAACCAAGGATGTGAGTGTCATTAAGCTAGTCATGTGGACTCACATCTGAATGCAATTGAAATGAATAGATCAATACGAACCTTTAGCTCACAGATACCATGTGAGTATAAGCCTTTCACTGTAACATCCTGATCGAGTGAGAGTCATGGATTATGACAAACTCAAAGGACTCGATACTGTGCTTTAGGAAATCTTAGTAAGATGAAATTACTGAACTACCCTTATGTACTATAAATAAGTTAGCTACCCTGCTTGGGGCAAAGACTTATAATATCATTTACCTATGATCGCAAAGGACGTTAACACGTTACTACCAGAGACAGTTAATTCCTTATTGTTAATCACCGAACAATCACCACTTGTCCTTCTAAACCGCATTTCGAGGTTGATCACACCAAAGAGTGAAATGAATCCAACTACTCTAATAATTCGTTCAGTGTCACAAGTTAAATCTTCTTGAATCCTTAGATCTAAGGCTCACGCACACTACCGTGACTAGCAATTCAATCATTGATGATCTAAGAGTAATTACCCATGTGATTGAATTACGGCAAGCCGTGTTTAAATATATCAATTCCATTGATGGTGGTCCCAAGTGGCATACGAAAGGGTCTAGAAGGGGGGGGGAGGTTGAATAGACCCTGAAGTCTTTTTTGACTTCAAAAATTTCGTATCACTTTTAAAGATTTGAACGCTTTAGTAAAGATAACTTAGACTTAGTGATTTTAGCAATTTACCAAAGTAGGGTAACACTTAGATCGCTTAATCAGGGTTAGCACAACGGTAATGATTTTTAGAGTTTGATTGGTTAATTAATCGCTTTGTAATTTTCATTGTCTTTTTCAGAAAGAATGATGTAATATGAAAATAAGACAATAAAGTACAAATGACAAAAGATATATAAGGTTCACTGGGTGATGTAATCCCAATTACGTCCTTCTTCTCCTTTTTCACTTGGAGGAATTTACTAGGATGATTATCAAAGAATCACACAGAATCTTCTACAAGATAGTAAAGGATGAAAAAGATCTTGGGCTCCTTGATCACATAGATTTCAGCACCAATGAAGATCGTTTTCTACAAGCTTCTCTCACTCAGAAGTACTGCTTGAAAAAGGGTTTCAACAACTTTCTCACTCAGATGAAAGGTTGAAGGTTTGTCACAAGGTTTTGTTTGTTTTTGGGAAGTTCAAACAGCTTGGAATATCTCAATAGGAATTTAGGTTTCTTTTTTGGAAGAGGTTTGAGATATTTTTGACGGTCTGGAATGTAGATAAAAAGCTTGAAGAAATTTTAGCTATGGAGTTTCTAAGCTTTTTCTAAGCAAGTTTTTCTTGTGCATGTACGTAATTTTCTCTTGTAATATTATGTACCACACTTTTAGGGTTTGCTGAAGGTAAGGTATTTATAGGCAATTCTTGGGATCTGTCCGTTGGACACATGTAGGAGAGTGCCTCTCACGCGGCGCGAGATTCCACTTAAAACCTGACATTCCTGAAAATCTGCTGGCACCGATTGGATGGGAGCAGCTATAAACTCTGAAGTTCTGACAGTCTAGTCAAAAAGGTGGTTTGTCCACAAGTCACAGTGGCTTATCACATTTAATGCCCTTATCAGCCATTTAATGCATATGAATTTATTTCCCGTTGGAAATAAATGTCCGTTGAATGATTGCATTTAAGTTCTTCATGACTTGAGGATTTATTATTAGGTGGATCTGACATCGGTCGCTTAAGTGCTTTGAGTGCTTGATCCATAATTCTTGAAAAGAGGTCCTTTAGCATTTGATGAATGCTAAGAAACAATTCTTCATCTTTGGTTGACTTCAGACGCTGATCTTCAACTTCTTCTCTAATAGAGTCACCTAGAATTCTATTAGTGATTCAGTATCTAATACTTAGTCTTGAATCTAGAAAGATAAAAATTACAAGCCTAAACAAAATAACAATTACAAACTTCCAAACGCTTAAACAATGATCTATGAAAACATAAACTTACATTTTATTTGGGGTCTAACATTGAATCCTATCTTGACATCATCAAAAAATCTAACATGAAATTTCATAACAATTTCCCCCTTTTTGATGATGTCAAGACTTTTAACTCTTATAACTCTTTTATAATTTAAGAGTTACTTAAAAGAAAAGCCCAAATGAATATAAGTTAGCGTCTAAAGAAAAATTAGTAAAGTTAGCTAAAGTTAGATTCGCTTCAACAAGTTGTTTCAGCATAAATCATTCATATAATGAAAGAATAAGCATACATGATTTATACTGAAAGTAATATAAAAGCGACAATAGAAATACAAAAAAAATTCATTCACTTTTTCTGTCGCTTTGCTCTTTCTTCGCCTTAGAGAACTTCTAGCGCTAAGTCCATCAGGAGATGATCAGTGTCGTATGTTGAACTTCATCGTAATCATGCCTATGAAGTCTAGCGCTTTCATTAAGTTTTTACAATCGTTCTATCCATTCTCTTGGCAAAATTCCAAGTTCGCGAATTAAATCGTGATAGATATCTTTTCTTGGATCTTTTGACGGTTTCTAATTGATAGGTCGTCTTAGCGGTCCAGCAAAAGGCTGAAATCCCATACTTTCCAAGAAAATGACGTCCAATTCCGGAAGCTGATATCTTCCTAGATAATACCTTGGCTTTCTCTTTTTAGTTAACATCTTGTTGATGCCCACTAGTTCTTCAAACATTGATCGCCAATTTTTATTATCTGTCTTTGATATTGTTTTGGACGCTTGATGTTTTTCTGTATTTTCCCCCTTCTTGGCATCATCAAGAGAGGTTTTCAACTCAGCGACTTCTCTTTGCAAGAGTCGAACTTCGTCAACTAAGAGAGTGACTTGCTGAGCGATGCTCCGAGCAGCGGCATCGGTCGAAGTATGTCTTTCAGCATCAGCCGAAGTGCTCTGAGCTAAGTGACGGTTGAATTCTGATGAGAGTTCAGCGACAAGTGGATATGCTGTTCTTGATTGTAACAGTGCTTTTATTTGAAGCGTTTGCAATATCATGACTTCGTGTATCAGACACTATTCGGATTTGTCTATCAGCAGCCTCAAAAATCTTGGAGCAGGAACCTTCAATGTTGGTGAGCGAGTTCCGTACTGCCTGTCTGAAATCTCTAGCTTCTGAATCACTCTTAGAATCCGAATCGGAAGAAGGACGCTCAGGAGACAGAATGAGTCCGTAAGAGCTAGAAACTACAGCCATGCCTTTGGATATATATCTGATAAATGGCTCTTCAGGCTTTTGAGCAATTTCAGCTTGCACTTCTTCAATCGCTTGATCCATTGAAGGATCTTCGATCATTGAGGGCTCGACTACAGGGGTGCTAGAAGAATCTGGCAAAGAAGCCTCAGAAATTGGAGCGACTTTCTCAGTAGGTGCATGTTCTTCTTCAATTATTTGGATTGGGAGAGAAGGATCTTCAATAGCAATGACCCAGAGTGGGCCAAGTGCTTCTATCACATGCCTTGGAGTAATCAGGCTTGATTGTGGAATAAAGAATATAGCATCTTCGCGCTCTTCTGTACAAAGTGGAAGTTGCACACCTTCCGACAATTCTATTCCTGAAGTATAACACTTCAAAAAGTCCAGAATAAGAGGCATCAGCGCTTGAGCTGCTGTTTGATCCACTGGCCTAATTAGCGAAATCATCTTGGCCACTTGAATGTACTGTTGACTGAAGAGCACAGGGTGTAGATTGTATCCTCTGAAATTGCTTAACCCTGAGTAATGATTAAAAGAGATGTCCAGCGCTTAGGGATTTTCTATCACTGCTCTCATGTCTCTATGGAAGACAGCAAACTCAGCATGCTCTTTTGAAACATCAACATGAATTTGACCGCCTATTTCTATTTGCTATTCTAGCCTTTGCTTTTCAAGCTGTGCCTTGGTTGTTAAAGAAGGGGAGCTGCGAAGTTTCACTCACCTCTATCCTTGCCTTTTCCCTGGCCTTGCCCATTCTCCAAGCAGACAACAGACTTTAGACTTTGGGGACCGGCCCGACTTTGCTTCTGTGGCCTTATTTTCCGTTTTAGATCAGTGTCATGTTCATCTTCTAGCCAGGCTGAGAACTCTCACTTGTGGGTAGCCAGGTTGCCAGCCTTTCTTCCTGACGGGCCACCGAATGCCTTCCGGTTTGACCGGGAATAAGCGGTTGTTTGCTGGATGAGGCTTCTTCGTTGAGGTCAGGAAAGACACATTGAACAAACGCTTGACGAGGATGGAAGATGTAGCGTCCGCCTTGGCTGAATAAGGCTAGCTGCTGGCGAATGTAGCTTTCTATTGGTTGCCTATAGCTTGGTAAGTCGCTGACATTGCCTGCAAAGTACTGACGTTGTTGAAGCAAAAAAGACGCGAATCCTCGGCGTCTGTATTCAATTCCAAAGTCAAACAAAAATGGATATCTTATGAGTTCTTCAGCCCATCTGGCTGTACTCATCATCCATCTTCTTCCAAACTTATCAGCTTTCTTTTAATCTTTTCTAGCGTCTAGGAATTTCTCGAAGCTCTCGATCTCTTCGTCATAATCCTCTGCCTATAATCTGGCAAGATATTCTCGGGCTTCATCTTCTATCCACAAATTCACTAGATTGGGACGCTCAGCCACAAACAGTCCTTTGCCTTTCCATAACTTGAGAGGAGTAGAAGAGAGAGCATTCTGAGGAGAGTTGACTACTTTAGGAAGAGCCAAATATCCCATTTTGTTTAGATCTCCCTCATCAGGATTTTTGTTCCAATTGCCCATGTGGGAATTCTTGAAGACAATTTTGCTGGCTCGAAGAGGATAGAAAGACTCGTCTGAGCGACCGGTGAAGTTAAACCGTGCTTGATCAAAACCTGCTCTATTGAACACTGGTCGACGAATATACTTTAAGCGAGATTGGATCCCTCCAAGTTGTAGAGTCCTAAATCGGCAAAATGCTCAAAGAATTCAAACTTTTGGGTGTTGGAAAGATCAGGCCGATGGAGAGTTGTTTTGAAAAGAGATTTCTAGCTCTACAAGCGTCTGGGTGTCTCGTTCTCTAGCGGCATAATAGAATTCAAGATCAGGAGTATATCCGCGAGGAAAGAAATCGATGACACGAGGAGGAGGTCCTGTTGGTGTAGGAACAAGAGCAATGGCTTCTATTGGGATGGGGGCCACTTCTATCGACCTCTCAGTATGTAAAGTCACTTCACTAGCTGAAGATGGTTCAGCGTCTGGAAGGGCTTGAGATGCTTCTTTTGCAACATCCACAGAAGTTGCCATAGCCACATCTACTTCGACTGTAATCTCGGAGAGTGGAGGAGCATCAGCGGTTGGTGCATCGTGAGGTGCATCTTGAACTGATACATGTAAGCGGTTGAGAAAAGCAAGCAAAATTTCTACTAAGTAGAAATTACAAAGAAAAGACTGAAACGCTTGATCTGTTTCTATATTAGGGATAGGTTCCTCAAGCTCCGGGACTTCTTCTTCTGGTTCTAAATAGAGAAAAGAAGTTATTGGATCGGCACGAATGGGAATACGTAATTCTTCAAGAATGTTGAGAACATATTTAGAACACGTTTCATATTGCGCTGAAAGAGATTTTATCCTAGCATTAGAGACTTAGAAACTAACGAGGAAAGGATAGACTAATTTGCTTAGCAAATACTTACCTTAAGCACTAGAAAGCCTCTCAGATTGAGTAGCGGCTTGAGGATCTGAGCTGATTTCGGGAACAGCGTCAGAGGGGCGAATGCTTGCTGACTCTCCAAGAGCTGGATTTGTTGAAACGCTTTTAGACGCGGCTGGAGTAGAGAGAGGAGTATGCCTTCGGGCAAGCGGTACTTCTTCTACTACTGCTTCCTCTTCTTCAGGAACTGAGAAGATAAACGCTGGAGGAGGAGAGGGTGATTTTGGAGAAGGAGAAGGAGATTTTTGTTTCATCTTGGGCTCTGGCTTTTGCTTCTTCTTTGCGGGCTCCGGTTTCTTCTCTTTGGCTGACTTGGCTGGCTTAGCGACTTTGAGAGCGATTTTTCTTTTTGGTCGCTTAACCACCATTTCTTCTTCAGACGAGGATGACGATGAAGAGGACGATGGTTGCTCTTCATCATCGCTGCGAACAAATCCTTTGGCTCGAAGTCGCTCACGCTCTTCTTTGGGAACCGCTGCACCACCATGTTTTCGAGGTTTGAGCATCCCGCTGATCATCTTCTTGCCATAGAATTTTAACGCTGTGATCTTCTTTCCAACGGAGTTTATAATCGCAAGCGCTTAGAATTCTACTTAACACAATCCCACAAGGCTTGGGATTAACTGACTTGGCCATCGCTACATTAAAGCGATTAAAAACGTAGAGAGACTAATTAATCTTCAAGTTGGTCAGAATGGCCACCATCATCTTGTACTGAATATTTGTAACTTTATCGAATGTCCCCTTTCTGCATTCGATCATCTTAGCGCAAATGTTCGCGAGAATGACATATTCGCCCTTCATGTCATTTTTCTTGAAGTTTGGTTCATAAGCCGCTTTGACTTCATCTTTCTTGATCAGCTCCCAGACCTTGGTAGCATCACCAAGAGTGACATTCTCGACTTCGG
This sequence comes from Buddleja alternifolia, assembly GCA_019426215.1. Taxonomy (NCBI): domain Eukaryota; kingdom Viridiplantae; phylum Streptophyta; class Magnoliopsida; order Lamiales; family Scrophulariaceae; genus Buddleja; species Buddleja alternifolia. The sequence goes on from CM033403.1 coordinate 8,789,326, forward strand.
CACCATCATTGGGCAGATTAAGCAATGATGAAAGCAGAGAAGAAGCGAGAGTGAAGGTTTCTTGGGCAAAAGGAAAGATGCATAAAATAGAGTTTCCATCGTCGGAAATTTTTGCATTTTGGAAGAAGAAAAGAGTTTCTGCTTCATGAAGGTTGAAAACGGCAGTAATCATGTCACGCAAACATGATTCCTGGACAAGTGGAAGAACAGTCCGAAGAGAAAAATTCTAGTTATCAACAAGGTAGTCCCAGTTAACAAGAAATCCTACGTTAACCGTGCCCAGTTTTTCGGCGCGGGAAGTTTTTCCGGTGGCAGACTTGGATCATTTGGAAGATTTTGAAACTTTGGGTGCCACTGCTGAAAGTTTGAAGCTTTTTGAAGGAATAAGAGAAGTTTTTGCCTTCAAAGAGATGAAGATTTTACAGTAGAGAGAGTTTTTGGAAGTGATAAAGTCTTACTATTAAAATCTTGAAGAGTTTATATAGAGGCAGAGATAAACTTCTGAATGGCATAAATTCTGCCACGTGTTGAATCATTAATTTTGAAATGAAAAGATTTAAATCTGAACCGTTTATTCGAAGGTACGGATGTCAAATAGTACCGAGAAAATAGGTTAACTGTTACAAAATAGAGAATTTTTGGGATCCGCAGTTACCCATTTAATTGAAAGACGTTTGAAATTTTTTTAAATTTTCAACGTGAAATACACGAGCCTGATAGTACACTGACATGTACTCAGACTCATGCAGTCACTGAACCGCCTAGGTTTAGATAGGAATCATTAACCGTCAGTTTGATTTGATGGGCACGTGTGGGTAGTTATCAAATTTAATCTTTTGGACTTATCCACATGTTACTTTTAGCGATGAAAACTATGCATGATCTTTTGAAAGAGAATTACTTAGCGTTAAAGTGGGAATCTTTTCAACGCTGAAGTCTTTTTTTTATAAAAAAGTTTAATCTGTTAAAGATAAGATCAATTGCTTGGATTTATAAAAGACAGTTTTACTTATTGATTTTGTCATGCATAAAAGAGGATAAGCACTAGTGGTCAATGCATATTTTCAAAGTCAATTTTTTTATCACAGACACTTATGAATCGTTACAAGTACAATTTTAAAATTCCCCTTAAAATTGATAACCTATTTCAATTTTGAAAAACGCTTTAGATGTATTACTAAAGTGGATTCCCCCTAAAGCGTATGCCTATTAAGATATGATGCTTTTATAATTTAAGCGTTTAAATCAATCATACCTAATTCACTTCTCAAAGTGAGAAAGCGTTGTTCGTTGAGCGCTTTGGTGAAGATATCTACCAATTGTTCATCAGTTCCAATGAAGTGCATGGAGATATCTTTCTTTTGAACATGGTCATGCAAGAAATGGTATCTAATGTCAATGTGTTTGGTTTTAAAATGAAGAACAGGATTTTGGGTCATAGCTAAAGCGCTTTGGTTATCACAATGGATTGGGGTAGGACCTAAGATTGTTCCATATCTCTAAATTGTTGCCTCCTCCAAAGGATTTGTGCACAACAGCTCCCAGCGGCTACATACTCTGCCTCAGCGCTAGAAGTCGCTGTGGATTGTTGTTTCTTACTATGCCACGAAACTAGTCTATCACCTAGAAATTGACATGTACCACTAGTATGTTTTCTATCTATTTTGCATCCTGCAAAATCTGCGTCTAGATAACTGATTAGTTCAAAAGGAGAGTCTCGTGGATACCATAAGCCCACATTTTGTGTGCCTTTTAGGTATTTAAGGATTCTCTTGGTAGCATTTAAGTATGATTCTCTAGGATCAGCTTGAAAGCGTGCACACATGCATACCGAAAACATAATATCCGGTCTACTAGCGGTAAGATAAAGAAGTGATTCAATGATACCTCTATAGTTAGTGATATCAATTTTCTTCCCACTTTCATCTTTATCCAACTTAAGCGTTTGGCTCATTGGAATTTTTGAAAATGATGCATTTTCCATTCCAAATTTCTTAATCATATCCTTGTATATTTAGCTAGTTTATAAATATTCCATTAGGGAGTTGTTTAACTTGTAATCCTACGAAGAAAGTTAATTCACCCATCATACTCATTTCAAATTAATCTTGCATCATTTTTGAAAATTTCTCACACAATCGCTTATTTGTAGAATCAAATATAATATCATCAACATAAATTTGGACTAAGAGAATATCTTCATTATGGGTAATTTTAAATAACATTGTGTCAACGCTGCCTTTTGAAAAGCCTTTACCTATAAGGAAAATAGAGAGAGTGTCATACCATGCTCTTGGTGCTTGTTTAAGACCATAGAGTGCCTTATCCAATTTGTAGACCATATTTTTGCCATGGTAGTTGATGAATCCTAGAGGTTGCTCCACATAGAATTCTTCTTGGAGTTTACCATTCAAGAAAGCACTCTTCACGTCCATTTGGTACACTGTGAATTTGTTGAATGCGAAAAATGCTATGAACATCCTAATTGCTTGAAGACGGGCTACTGGGGCATACCTCTCTTCAAAATCCATACCCTCCTCTTGACAATAACCCTGAGCAACTAATTTAGCTTTGTTTCTTGTAACAACGCCATATTCGTCCATTTTATTCCTAAAAACCCATCTAGTCCCAATAACTCCTTGGTGAGTTGGCCTTGGTACTAGTGTCCAAACCTTACTTCTCTCAAATTGGTTAAGCTCTTCTTGCATCGCTTCTACCCAACTTGAATCACTGAGCACTTCATCCACTTTCTTTGGTTCCATTTGAGATAGAAAACTTGCGAACATGGCCTCATTAATTGTAGCTGACCTAGTTCTAACAGGTGCTTCCATATCTCCGATTACTAGCTCTGGTGGATGGTCTCTAAGCCATTTGCGGTCTGGTTGGAACGGGTTGAGAGACTCTTGGTTATCAATCGCTTGATCCATATTTGTCTCTTGCGCCCAATTTGCTCTTGATGATCATTCTCTTCATGATCATCAGCGATTCTGAATTTATCATTATTTGTAACCTCACGAGTAACTTTAGGAATGGGCACAAAGATCTCATCATCCTCATCATCACTATTATCACCAAGATTAATTGTGACGCTTGTTGGGTAAGATCTTCAATTCCTACATCATCAGGATTAACCTTACTCGGTTCTTGGTTAGCATCATCAAACACAACATGAATGGATTCTTCAACCTTTGATTTGATCTTATTTAGGATGCGAAAACTCTTTCCATTCTTGGCATAGCCTAGAAATATTCCCTCATCTGCTTTACGATCAAAAGTCTTTAGGTTGTGGGATCCATTATTATGAATGAAACATTTTGAACCAAATACATGAAAATATGAAACGTTAGGCTTACGTCCCTTCCACAACTCATATGGAGTCTTCTCATGTTGTTTGTTGATCATACACCGGTTTTGAGTGTAGCAAGCGGTATTGATGGCTTCGGCCTAAAACCTTTGAGGCAGCTTAGACTCTGCAAGCATCGTCCTAGCGGCTTCTTTAAGCGTTTTGTTCCGTCACTCAGTAACTCCATTCTGTTGAGATGTTCTAATACTCATGAAATATTCCAAGATCTATACAAAACTTCTCAACAAATGGGTTAGTAAATTCAATTCCTCTATCGCTTCTAATTCTCCTCACCTTTAGATCTTTTGAAGTTTGCAATTGACGGATTAGCGATGTGAGCTTGACACTAGTTTCATCTTTGGTCGCTAGAAATTCTACTCATGTATAGCGAGAGAAAGCATCAACTATTACTAGCGACTACTTTTTACCACTAACACTCATGATTTGAATGGGGCCAAACAAATCTAGATGCAATAGTTCAAGAACTCTAGAAGTAGATAGGCATGGTTTCTTCTTAAAAGATGATTTAACTTGTTTACCCATTTGGCATGCATCACATACACAATTCTTTTGAAAGGAACCCTTAGGTAATCCCTCTACTAGATTTAGTGATATTAACTGAGAGATTGCTTTAAAGTTGAGGTGATTCATTTTTCTATGCCATAACCAACCCAATTCATTTTGACTTTTAGCAACAAAGCATGTAGGGTTGTTATCAAATTCAGAATCCCAATCTACTAAATACACATTGTTTGTTCTTTTTTCTTTTAGTTTAGTAGACTTAGTCTTAGCGTCGTTGACATAGCAAAAGTCGCTTGAAAATTTTACTTCAAAGCCTTTATCACAAAATTCACTAATGCTTAACATATTATGCTTAAGACCCTCAACATAATATACATCACTAATCATGATGTTCCCCCTATGCATGATAGTATACCCTTGGTTTTACCTTTGGAGTTATCACCGAATATAACTTGAGGACCATTGGTAGCTCGATAGTTGACTAGAAGATCTTTTGATCCAGTCATGTGTCTTGACGACCCACTATCAATGTACCAAACTGAAGTATCGGTGTTGGCTCTAGGTACCTGCATTTAAAGGACAATTCGAATTCTTCTTAGGTACCCATGTTGCCATGGGTCCTTTAGTGTTAGTAACTTTGGTTTGAATTAGAACTTTAGGAACCCATATTTGCCTAGTCTTCATTGTAGGAATACTGGCCTTTTTGGGTTTCACATTGTGTTGTGTGTGCTTTTTGGGTGTATAATAATATCCTCGATTATAATAGTAGTCATAATCATAATCATCATAGTATTGATAATATGATCTTGACTTTCTTGGATATTGACGCTGATATTTCCTTGGCGCTGGCTTGGGTTGCTTTTTTGGTGTTGGATGCTTAGCGCTTGATTCACAGTAGTTAGGTTTATCCTTAGTCCTTAGAGCTTTTGGATAAACCTTTCTTTGTGAATCATTTTCTTTAGCCTTACCCTTGCCTGATTCAGCTTTGGCTTTCTCATTTCACCTCATATCATTGTCTCTAGGTTCATTTAGCGTTTGGCTTTGTGAACTTTTCTCAACAAAGATAACACCCTTTCCTTTGTTGTTCACCGTAACATTAGATTTATTAGGTTGTTCACCAAATTTATTGTATCCTAAACCGGTCTTTTCACCATATAATCTTGTTACGTCAGTCACATTATCTAGCTTTCTTGAAGCTTTTGATAATGATGAGACGAGCTGCTCTGATTTGGCAAGTCTAGCGATCAGATCAGCTTCTCTCTTGACTATTATATCAAGATCGTTTTTTAATTAAATAATCTCACTCTCAAGTGATTGATTCTTCTCAATGCATTGTTGTTGAACTTTCAACTCTGCTTTGAGCGTTACTTTATCTCTTGTGAGTGATGAGATAATAGCGAGATCGTTTTGATATATTTTGCGGCCTCTTGACAATCTTTATAATATTCATTAACTTTGTCAAGTAATTCATCATAAGAAAGAGGATGAGATAATTCATTGGTTACCTCTGGTAGGGATTCGTTAGACGCTTCATCATCTCTTACCATGAGACAAATCAAAGCTGAGTCGCTTGTAGGCTCATCATCACTGCATTCATCTGATGATTCCAAATCCTCTTCAGGTGCGGAGAATGGTTCAGATTCATCTAGAAAACCTTCTTGGCGAAGGTTGCTCCTGAATTGGTTTCTATCCGCATAGTCTTGCCTTGTGGGCTTAGACACATTTGGATAAGGGCATTTTACCTGGTAGTGCCCTGGTTTCCTGCAATTATAACATAAATTAGTTTTCCTTTTTTGTTCAGTGGATAATCGCTTTGATCCAACAGGCGCTGAGAGATTTTGAGTAGGAGTTGTAGGCGCTTGGTAAGGAACTGGCGCTAAAGATTGAGATGTAGAATATACTGGCGCTTGATACTGAGGCGCTGGTGTTGGGGGAGGAGCTTGAAATGAAGTTTGTCCAATAGGATTTCTCTTTTCATATCTTAGAAATTTCTTGACCAATAAAGCCATTTCCTTTTCTTCATTTGATTCCGTTGATTTCACCTTTCTAACCGCTTTACCCTTACTTTTTGTTGTAGCGATTAAAGCTCCTGATTCAGTCGATGTGTCGCTGACTTCACCCAATTCGAATTCAAATGCCTTTAACTCTGAAAACACATGTTCTGGAGTAAGAGTCTCCAAGGTCTGTGATTCTCTCATAGCAACAATCTTAATTAAATCAAGTATTTACTTGGAAGACTTCTGAAAATCTTATTGACCATTTCCTTATCTAGTGACGCTAACTCGGTAATGAGCAAAGTAAATCTTGCTTCCAATTGTTCTAGTGTCTCATTGGGCTGCATTTTGAAATGCTCGAATCTTTGCATGGCTATGGAGAGCTTATTCTCCTTCATTTGTGCCGATCCTTCACACACTATAGCCAACTTATTCCATATTTCTTTGGAAGTCTTACATTGCTTGATCTTGTTGAACAATGCATCATTGTCTCCTAACGCTGAGTAAAGTGCACTTCGTCCAACATTATCTAGATTTGCTCTTTTCCGATCATCAGGCGTCCATTTTAACTTAGGTTTCTCGACATAACCATCTAGAGTGGCCTCGGTTGATCCAGGGGCTCGAGTTACAACTTTCATAATCTGAATGGGGCCATCTGTAATCAAATCACACATTTCATTATCGAAGAGCATAAATAAGCGAATGCTCTAAGTTTCCAAGAATCATAGTTTGATTCTACCAACTTAGGCATTTTGTTAAAAGCCATAATGAGATGTTTTTAAGGGTAACTTTAAGGCGACTAAGTTTTTTTTTTTTTTTCTAAAAAAATGATTGATCTGAACTAGCAGTTACGCTCGGAAATGCTTAGGTTTCTAATTCAACCGCTCTGATACCACTTGGTGGTCCCAAGTGGCATACGAAAAGGTCTAGAAGGGGGGGGGGGTTGAATAGACCCTGAAGTCTTTTTCGACTTCAAAAATTTCGTATCACTTTTAAAGATTTGAACGCTTTAGTAAAGATAATTTAGACTTAGTGATTTTAGCAATTTACCAAAGTAGGGTAACGCTTAGATCGCTTAATCAGGGTTAGCACAGCGGAGATGACTTTTAGCGTTCGATTGGTTAATTAATCGCTTTGCAATTTTACTTGTCTTTTTCAGAAAGAATGATGTAATATGAAAATAAGACAATAAAGTATAAATGACACGAGATATATAAGGTTCACAGGGTGATGTAATCCCAGTTACCTCCTTCTTCTACTTTTTCACTTGGAGGAATTTACTAGGATGATTATCAAAGAATCACACAGAATCTTCTACAAGATAGTAAAGGATGAAAAAGAACTTGGGCTCCTTGATCACACAGATTTCAGCACCAATGAAGATCATCTTCTACAAGCTTCTCTCACTTAAAAATACTGCTTGAAAAGGGGTTTCAACAACTTTCTCACTCAGATGAAAGGTTAAAGGTTTGTCACAAGGTTTTGTTTGTTTTTGGGAAGTTCAAACAACTTGGAATATCTCAATAGGAATTTAGGTTTCTTCTTTGGAAGAGGTTTGAGATATTTGTGACCGTCTAGAATGTAGATAAAAAGCTTGAAGGAATTTTAGCCATGGAGTTTCTAAAGTTTTTCTAAGCAAGTTTTTCTTGTGCATGTACATAATTTTCTCTTGTAATATTATATACCACACTTTTAGGGTTTGCTGAAGGTAAGGTATTTATAGGCAATTCTTGGGATCTGTCCGTTGGACACATGTAGGAGAATGCCTCTCACGCGGCGTGTGATTCTACCTAAAACCTGACATTCCTGAAAATCTGCTGGCACCGATTGGATGGGAGCAGCTCTAGACTCTGAAGTTCTGACAGTCTAGTAAAAAAGGTGGCTTGTCCACAAGTTACAGTGGCTTATCACATTTAATGCTCTTATCGGGCATTTAATGCATTTGAATTTATTTCCCGTTGGAAATAAATGTTCGTTGAATGATTGCATTTAAGTCCTACATGACTTGAGGATTTATTTCAGGTGAATCTAACATCGGTCGCTTAAGTGCATTGAGCGCTTGATCGATAAATCCTGAAAAGAGGTCCTTTAGCGTTTGACGAATGCTAAGAAACAAATCTTCATCTTTAGTTGACTTTAGACGCTGATCTTCAACTTCTTCTCTAATAGACTCTCCTAGAATTCTATTAGCGATTCAGTATCTAATACTTAGTCTAGAATCTACAAAGATAAAAATTACAAGCCCAAACAAAATAACAATTACAAACTTTTTCAAACGCTTAAACAATGACCTGTGAAAACATAAACTGACATTTTATTTGCGGTCTAACATTGAATCCTATCTTGTCATCATCAAAACATCTAATATGAAATTTCCTAACAATTGATATATCCATGACTAAGCTCACACGATCCAAAGTGACCGACTGACACTCCTTATCAAAGGTTGCGTCACACGAGTCTGGTCTTAATGCCCAATTAAGACTCGTCGACTTGCGAACTTTGGTTTAAGTAAACAAGGAACCGATGCTTCTAGTGTCCATCTCCTTAAACCATTGAGGAGTAGAAGCTCCCTCTTGATTACCTTAGATTTATTTGTTCAATACTTATATTAATGCCATCAAGATTGGTCTGAACAGAACTATGCCTTTATTAAACAATACGACTCCGTACGACATAAAGGTAAATGCCCTAATAATCTATTTCCACTACGGTATGGAGGTTATAATCCTAACAATCTCACTTTCACTCAATGCCAATCACTATGGTATCTAATACCTATCTTCTAAAGATATTGTTCTAGCACCGCCTGTGATAGTGGCTTGGTTAGTGGGTCAGCAACGGTATTTTCTGAATTTATTCTCTGCACGGCGATGTCGCCTTTTCCAATGATCTCTCTATTGATGTGGTATCTTCTCTCAATGTGTTTGGATTTATTCTGAGACCTGGGTTCCTTAGCCTACATGATGACTCCATTGTTGTCACAGAATAGTGGCAACGGGATCTCCATGCTAGGAACCACTTGAAGTTCAACTACAAATTTCTTTATCCAAATAGCCGGTAGCCACGTACTCACCCTCGGTGGTTGAGTCAGCTGTCGTGCTTTGCTTGGAACTTTTTCAAGTTACTGCTCACCGTTTAAAGTGAATACAGACCCCGAGTTGGATTTACAGTAATCGACATCAGACTGGAAGTCAGAGTCAGTATAACCTTCACCGCTTAGTTCCCTATCTCCATAGGCCAAAACACATATCCTTAGTTCTTCTCAAGTACTTAAGGATACACTTCACAGCAATCCAATGCTTTTCCTCTGGGTTAGCTTGAAACCTACTTACCACACTCACAACGTAGGTAATGTCTGGTCTCGTGCATAACATAGCTTACATGAGACTTCCTACTGCTAATGCATAAGGGACTCCATTCTCTTATGATCATTCTCACTTTGAGGACTCATTGATTTAGAGAGATGGAGTCCATGTCTTATGGGCAACACGCCTCTTTTAAAATCTTCCATTCCAAATCTTTTCAGAACCTTTTCCAAATAGAGGGCTTGGGAGAGACCCATCTTCCTTTTCGCTATATCCCTGAAGATGTAGATTCCAAGGATATATGTTGTTTCTCCTAAGTCTTTCATGGAGAACGTGCTTGAGAGCCACATTTTATCGAAGTCAACAGGCCTATATCATTATCTATTAGTAGAATGTCGTCTAGATATAGGACTAAAAATGATATTTTACTCCATTTCTTGTAAACGCTAGAGTTTTGAACTTTTTCATAAAAATGAAGATTCCTGCTCCACGAAGTTTGTTTAAGTCCACAAATTGATATATTCAATTTACACACCTTATGAGAATCTTCATTGGACATGAAACCTTTGGGCTGTTCCATATAGATATCCTCTTCGAGGTATTCATTCAATATTCACGTCTATTTGCCAGATTTCATAGTCTAGGTGCGTGGCTACTGCAAGCAGAATTCTAATAGATTTGATCATGGCAACGGGAGAGAAGGTTTCCTCATAGTCAATACCCTCTTTTTGACTATACCTTTTCTCCACAAGCCTAGCTTTAAAGGTATCGACCTTGCCGTCCAGACCAATCTTTCTCTTGTAGATTCACTTGGATCTTATTGGTGCAATACCCATGGGGCAATCCACTAGAGTCCAGACTTAGTTTGAGTACATCGAATTCATCTCTGTCTTCATAGCCTCAAGCCATTTCACAGAATCTATATCCTCCATTGCATGCTCAAAAATAGAGGAATCATCTCAATAATTTCCCTCTGCTACGACATACAAATTATGCTCTCTCTGTAGCAGATAACCATATTTCTCAGGCGGCTGAGATACTCTAATCGATCTACGCGATGGTGGTTGTGTTTGGTTAGGTTCATTTTGAGTCTCTTGAACAGTGGTTTCTAAAGGGATTTTCTTTTAATCTTCCAGAACAATCTTTCTTCCTGTACCATTCTTTGGAACGAACTCGTCTTCGAGAAAGTACGCATATAGGGCCACAGTGACTCTTTGATCATCGTGCCGGTAGAAGAGGTATCCTATTGAATCTTCTGGGAAACCAAGGAATCGACCTTTCAAAGATCTATCTTCCAATTTCTCCATCTTTGTCTTTTTCACATATGCTGGACAACCCCATATCCTAATGTGTTTAAGACTAGGCGTCTTTCTACTTCATATCTGATAAGGAGTTTTAAGAACAAACCTAGATGGACATCTGTTGCATGGACCCACAAGGATATGGGAAGATCCATGTAGCTGAGCATCGATCGAACCATATCCAATAGTATTATATTTCGTCGTTCGGATACACCATTAAGTTGTGGAGTTGCATGAGGAGTCAATTGCAACAGGATTCCATGTTCAATTAAGAACTCACCAAATTCAGCGCTCATATATTCTCCACCTCGATCAGATCATAGTGTTTTGATACGTTTGCTAGTTTCGATTTCAACCACAGCCTTGAATTCTTTGGACCATTTAATAGATTCAGACTTATGCTTCATTAGGTATACGAGGCCATACCTAGAGTGGCCGTCAGTAAATGTAATGAAGTATTGAAAACCTCCACGAGCTATTTCCCCAAATGTCCCACAAACATCAGTATGTATTAAACCCAGGACTTCATTGGCTCGGTCAAAATGCCCTGTGAAGGGTGACCTAGTCATTTTTCCTTTAGGATAAGACTCGCAAGTGAAGAGTGGGTCCGACCTAAATGTGCTTATTAGCCCATTTTCTCAAGTTCGCGAATCTTGTATTCTCCAACCTGGCCTAATCTTAAGTGCCAGGTAAGTCTTTGGTTTGTCCCAGACATACATCATTTATTGGTGATTGTATTTACAATACATCTATTTTGGACATTCAAGTAATATAAACCATTTACTAAAGATGCAGAGCCAACTGATATGAAATTTCATGTTAAGATTTTGATGATGACAATTAGGAATCTTGCTAGACCCCAAAGTTAAGTACGCTTAAATTTCATAAGACACGTGTATAAGCATTTGAACATTAGAAATGTATAGGCTTTATTTTATCTTTTCCTTTTGACATTCTTAGATCAAGAAGTCGGTTAGATTAAGCGTTTGATACTTTCTGAGTGAGCTTATCAAGACTACGAAATCTGAAGACTCCAAGCGTCCAAGAAATCAATAGTGAATGAAGTTTGAAGAAGTTCACTCTAAGCGCCTGCCATGTTCTGAGTGAGGTGTCAAGTAACGAAGACTAAAGTCTCAAGCGTCTACACTTCTAAATGAAGTCTGAAGACTTTTCCAAGCGTCTAAACATTAAATAGTCCTCCAGATTAAATGGAACTTTCAGCTCATGAATGAAGCGTCTATCAAATGACAAACATTCTCCTGAAGTGTCAGATCGAAAGAAGTTTAATGCAAATATTCTCAGTGCATTAAATGCCAACGGGCATTTAATTCAAATGCATTAAATGCTGATAAGAGCATTAAATGTGATACGCACTTTCATACGTACGGAGAAGCCACCCTATTGGACTATCAACTATTCAAAGACTGCAACACCAACTTTTGTGCAGCAGATTTTCAGGAAAAAGGACAAAAGTTGTTCACTCGCGAAAGTGAGAGACACGCGCCCTTGCATGTGTCAAACGGACACTTTCTCCAAGAATGCCTATAAATAGAACTTCAACAACAAGCCAAATATAGAACAATTATCAAGCCAAATTGCTGTTGCATTGAAGTCTCATTCCTTAAACTCTCAGAAAAGCCAGAATACTCAAGAAAATATTCTCTTTGCTTTTCATCAAATCTTGAGACAGTCAACACAATATCTCAAACATTCTTTTTGAAGAAACTACACTACTACTGAGATATTCCAGTTGTTTGAACTTCATCAAAATCAAACAAACCCTTTTAGAAAAACCCTATCCAAGCCTCGCGATCTGTGTGAAGTCGAAGTTGGATACTTGCCATATTTTTGGGTGAAAGAAGCAAGGGGATTGAAGTGATTTGGAGCAGAAATCTGTGTGATCAAGGAGCTGAAGTCATCGACATCCATCTCTCCCTAATTTGTAGAAGATTCTGTGTGATTCTTTGAGAATCATTTTAGTGGAATGCCTCCAAGTGTTCGAGGAGAAGAAGGACATAGTTGGGATTACACCACCCAACGAACTTTACAAATATTGTGTCATTTACTTTTCAGTCAATTCTTTTAGCTATCATATCATTGCATAAATTGATTAAGTAAAACACAATCAAAAGCTAAGCAACTAAGAAACCTCTTGTGACGCTAAAGCTTTCAAAGAGAAGACTCCCAAAATCATTCCACTATGCTAACACTGATTAAAGAACTGAACGCTTAACCTACTTGGTCAAAGTATTCAAATCTTGAAGTCTGAGTTAACTTCCTAAAAACAGTCTTCATCAGACGCTTCGCCAAAGCGCCAATATTTTTAAATGAACGCTTAAGTCAAGCGTTAGATACTTCAAGCGTCTATCTTTTCAAGCGTCCAAAAATCTTTTAGTACGAAACTTTTTGAAGTTGAAAAAGACTTCAGGGTCTATTCAACCCACCTTCCCTTCTAGACCCTTTCGTATGCCACATGGGACCAACAAGTGGTATCAGAGCGGTTAAAATTGCAATTTTAAAATTTCCAAGCATAACTGCTTGTTTAGATCCTTTTCTTTCAAAATCTTGTTGCGTTTAAAATTTTCGATATGGCATTTGCTAAAGTTCCCAAACTGACTGAATCAAATTTTGACACATGGAAAGTCAAAGCATTTACATATCTCTGTTCATGTGATGATGACATGTGTGATATTATTTCAGATGGGCCAATCAAAATATACAAAGTTATCAAAAGAGCGCCTGGAGCCACGGAAGAAACTCCCGATGGTTACGTTGAGAAACCAAAACAAGAATGATCTCCAGATGAACGTCGAAGAGCTAATTTGGACAATGTTGGTCGTAACGCTCTATATACGGCTGTTGGTGATAATGACAACTTATTTAACAAAATCAAGTCTTGCAAAACCTCTAAAGAAATATGGGATAAGTTGGCTACGATTTGTGGTGGTTCAGCTCAAATCAAAGAAAACCAACTTTCCATTGCCAAGGAAAAGTTTAACGGATTTAAGATGCTACCCAATGAAACTTTAGAGCAATTGGATATAAGATTTACAACTCTAGTTACAAATTTTACATCGTTGGCAATGGATTTACAGAACTGAGAAATGGTGGTTAAAATCTTTAGAAGCTTACCAAGTAAATTCTTGATGAAGACAACCGCTATGAGAGAATCAAATATGCTGGATCTCCTAACTCCAGAAGACGCCTTTTCAGAGTTGAAAGCATTTGAGTTCGAGTTGAATTCTGCTAGTGATATTGTGAGTAGTCCAGTGATTGAATCTGGAGCGCTTATGGCATCAATCAAAGGTAAATCGGGTAATAAAGGAAAGAATTCAGATATCAATGAGGAAGAGGATTTGGCTTTGCTGAATAGATTCAGGAAGTTCTTGAGATATGAAAAGAAAGGAAAAGGTTTCAATAATCAAGGACAAAGTTCATATCAAGCACCTTCTCCTGTGCAACAACAGTTTCAAGCGCCTTCTCCTGTGCAACAACAGTTTCAAGCGCCTCAGTATTCTGTTCCTTCACCTCAAGCGCCTGTTCAATACCAAGCGTCTACTCAAAATCTCCCAGCTCCAGTGGTCTCAAAACCACCCATTGGAAGGTTAACAAATGAACAAAAGATGAAAACTAATCTTTGTTATAATTGCAGGAAACCAGGGCACTACCAGGTAAATTGCCCTTATCCAAACATATCCAAGCCCTCAAGGCAGGATTACTTGAATAGAAACCAATTCAGGAGCAACCTTCGTCAATAAGGTTTGCTAGCGGAATCAGAACCAGCATCCGCACCTGAAGATTTAGAATCATCAGAAGAAAGTAGTGATGATGATGAGCCATTAGATGACTCAGCGCTCATATGTCTCATGGCCAGAGATGATGAAGCATCTCCTGAGGTACCTAGAGCTAGAGCCGATACATCTGTATGGTACTTTGATAGTGGATCGTCAAGGCACATGACTGGTTCCAAAGATCTTCTGATCAACTATCAAGTTGCCAATGGTCCTCAGGTTGTATTTGGTGACAACTCTAAAGGTAAAACCAAAGGTATAGGTACTGTGCATAGGGGGAACATCATGATAAGTGATGTTTATTTTGTTGAGGGTCTGAAGCACAATTTATTAAGCATAAGTCAATTCTGTGATAAAGGCTTTGAAGTCATATTCTCAAGTGACTATTGCTATATAAACGACGCTAAGACTAAGTCTACTAAATTGAAAGGAAAAAGAACTAACAACGTATATTTAGTAGACTGGGGTTCAACACTTGATAACAACCCAACATGTTTTGTTGCTAAAAGTGAATCTAAAATGGGTTGGTTATGGCATAGAAAAATGAATCACCTCAACTTTAAGACAATCTCTCAGCTAATAAGACAAAATCTTGTAGAGGGATTACCAAATGGACCATTTCATAAGGATCGTCTTTGTGACGCTTGGCACATGGGTAAACAAGTTAAATCATCGTTCAAGAGAAAACCTCATCCATCTACCTCTAGAATACTTGAACTACTTCACATGGATTTGTTTGGACCTGTTCAAACGATCAGTGTAAGCGGTAAAAAGTATACTTTGGTGATAGTAGATCATTTCTCTCGATTTACTTGGGTGGAATTTCTTTCATCCAAAGATGAAACATGTGGCAAGTTAACAACGCTTATTCGATAACTTCAAACATTGAAAGATCTTAAAATTGCAAGAATAAGAAGTGATCACGGTACTGAGTTTTCTAACAAGACTGTTGAGAAGTTTTGTGTAGAAAATGGAATACACCATGAGTATTCAGCTCCCAGAACTCCCTAACAGAATGGTGTTGCTAAGCGCCGGAACAAAACGCTAAAGGAAGCCGCTAGGACAATGTTAGCAGAATCCAAGCTTGCTCTTAGGTTTTGGGCCAAAGCGATCAACACTGCCTGTTATACTCAAAACCGCTGCATGATCAACAAACAGCATGGGAAAACTCCATATGAATTGTGGAAGGGACGTAAGCCAAATCTTTCATATTTTCATGTCTTTGGTTCTAAATGTTTTATCCATAATAATGGCTCCCAAAGCCTAAAGACTTTTGATCCTAAAGCGGATGAGGGAATCTTTCTAGGCTACGCCAAGAATAGAAA
The DNA here is from genome assembly GCA_019426215.1 of Buddleja alternifolia. Lineage (NCBI taxonomy): Eukaryota > Viridiplantae > Streptophyta > Magnoliopsida > Lamiales > Scrophulariaceae > Buddleja > Buddleja alternifolia. The sequence continues at coordinate 8,804,910 of CM033403.1, forward strand.
GAATTTTCATTCTCAATAAGATCAAATCAAAGGTTGAGGAATCTATTCATGTTATTTTTGATGATGCTAACCAAGAACCGAGTAAGGTTAAGTTAAATGATGTAGGAGTTGAAGATCTATGTCATCAAGCGTCTAAGATTACTATTGATGAAGATACTGACGACGATGATGAGATCTCAGTGCCACCTCCTAGGATTACTCATGAGGTTACTCTAGATAATCATGTAAGAAATGCTGATGATCATGAAGAGAATGATCATCAAGAGCACACAAGGAATTGTGAGCCTGGAGCGCCTACGCAACAACGTAGTCAAGTGTATGTTCCTCAAGTGCCTGTTCAACCTCTTAACCCCTTCCAACCAGATAGACTATGGCTGCGAGATCATCCACCAGAGCAAATTATTGGAGATATTGAAGCACCTGTTAGGACTAAAGCCGCTACGTTCAATGAGGCTATGTTCGCAAGCTTTCTATCTCAAATGGAACCTAAGAAAGTGGATGAAGCGCTAAGCGACCCAAGTTGGATTGAAGCTATGCAAGAAGAGCTTAATCAGTTTAAACGAAATAAGGTTTGGATGCTAGTGCTAAGACCAACTCACCAAGGAGTTATTGGAACTAGATGGGTATATAGAAACAAGATGGATGAGACCGGCACTGTTATAAGAAATAAGGCCAGACTCGTAGCTCAAGGATATTGCCAAGAGGAGGGTATTAACTTTGATGAGACTTATGCTCCTGTCGCTCGTCTTGAAGCAATCCGCATGTTTCTAGCGTATGCAGCGTTCAACAAGTTCATGTTGTATCAAATGGACGTAAAGAGTGCCTTCCTGAATGGTAACTCCAAGAAGAAGTGTATGTGCAGCAACCACCTGGATTCATCAACAATCATGGTAAGGGTATGGTTTACAAGCTAGAAAAAGCACTTTACGGGCTTAAGCAAGCACCCCGAGCATGGTATGACACTCTCTCTATCTTTCTTATCGGTAAAGGCTTTTCAAAAGGCAGCGTTGATACAACGTTATTTAAAATTACCAATAATGAAGACATTCTCTTAGTCCAAATTTACGTTGATGATATTATATTTGGTTCTACTAACAAGCGTCTGTGTGAGAAATTTTCAAAAATGATGCAAGAACAATTTGAAATGAGCATGATGGGTGAATTAACTTTCTTCTTAGGACTACAAGTTAAGCAACTCCCTAATGGCATATTTATTAACCAAGCTAAATATACACGAGATATGATTAAGAAATTTGGTATGGAAAATGCATCATATTCAAAAATGCTAATGAGCCAAACGCTTAAGCTAGATAAAGATGAAAGTGGAAATAAAGTTGATATTACTAATTATAGAGGTATCATCGGTTTACTTCTTTATCTTACTGCCAGCAGACATGATATTATGTTTTCAGTATGCATGTGTGCACGATTTCAAGCTGATCCTAAAGAGTCACACATAACTGCTGCCAAGAAGATCCTTAAATACCTAAAAGGCACACAGAATGTGGGCCTATGGTATCCTAGGGATTCTCCTTTTGAACTAATTGGTTACTCAGATCCAGATTTGCAGGTTGCAAAATAGATCGTAAAAGCACTAGTGGTACTTGTCAATTTCTAGGTGATAGGTTAGTTTCATGGCATAGCAAGAAACAACAATCCATAGCTACCTCCACAGTCGAAGCTGAGTATGTAGCTGCAGGAAGTTGTTGTGCACAAGTATTATGGATGAGGCAACAACTTAGAGACTATGGAATAATCCTAGGTCCAACCCCCATTCATTGTGATAACCAAAGCGCTCTAGCCATGACTTAAAACCCTGTTCTTCATTCCAGAACCAAACACATTGACATTAGATACCATTTTCTTCATGACCACGTTCAAAAGAAAGATATCTCCATGCACTTCATTGGAACTGACAAACAACTGGCAGATATCTTCACCAAAGCACTCAACGAACAACGTTTTCTCACTTTGAGAAGTGAACTAGGTATGATTGATTTAAACGCTTAATCATCAAGCATCATACTTTATTAGACATATAATTTAGGGGGAATCCACTTGATTTATGTCTAAAAGATTTCTTTGAAAAACAAAACAAATGGTACAAGTTATCAAATTTAGGGGGAACCTTAAAATTTTACTTAAACATAACTGTAAGCGTCAATGATCAAAATTTTCAGATGCATGATCATCAACGCTCAGTATTATTTTTGCATAAAATATTGGAAGCTCAAACATAAAAAGGACTTTGACTTTAAGCGTCTATATTACAACAGTTATAATGAATACCCAACCAATGGTATCAGTTAAGCGTTGAATCAAGTCCAATCAACTCTTAATGTAAAAATATTTTCTTTACGAGCCATGCATAAAGTTTCCAAACTTCTTTCGAAGTAGTGGGTAGACTCAAAAGTCTATTTTGTACTCTACTCGCAAGCTTCTATCACATCAAACTGGCGGGTAATCAAAAGTTTCTTTTCAAAATGACGGTTCAGGAATAGCACGTGTTTGTGTAATTGTCAGTGTACAAACGGGCGCGTGCGTTACACTCTGAAAATGCCAAACATTTTTAAAATTTTAACTCAGATGTCCAATCTTTATATATGAGAATTACCAAATGTAACTTCTCTCTATTACACTAAACTCGCATCCGCAGTTAATGAATTTATGGCTGAGATTCAAAAATTGTTACACGTGTCTAAATCCTACAGAGACTAGAGAACACAAGTTTCAAAAAAATTTTACTATGTCATTTAAAATACAATTTCTACAGAAAGACAATTCACGTTTACTCAAACATATCTGCAAAACTTATTCTCTCTCTCTCAAAGTAAAAGAAAATCTCAGTTCATCTCTTTCACTAAAAATGGCACCAAAGAAATCTTCGTCTACTTCTGCTAAACTTACCATCAAGGTGACTGAAGGTCTTGTTGTCGACTGGAAATTTCTCTATGAACAACCTCAGATCTACCTAACAGACATGATGAACATGGTCGTCAAAGCTGGGCTTAAACCGTTCTTGACCCAATACTCATATATGTTTTCGACTGAAGTCGATACCTTTTGGAAGACTGCTAAACTCTCAAAGGACAAGAAGTCTATCTCTTGTCTAATTCCTCTATCCAAGAAGGAGCATCCCAAGGAATTTATCTTGTCTGCCGCCTCCATTGCCGAGAACTTCAATCTTCCAAATGAGGGTGAGGCATTGGATTGTGTTACTCTAAAACAAATCAAGGAAGCATGGACAACCATGAGTGCGTACGACGATGTACCCTACACTCAGTACTTTGAAAAGAAAGAACTGGTATCCAAATACCGACTGTTGGCTGATTTCTGTAGCAAGATCATCGAATGCCGAGTGGGAACCTTTGATAAGGTGAACCCAGTACAATTTCAGATGATGACTACTATACTCCTCAACATCAAAATCAACTGGACTGAGTACATTTTTGGAAGGTTTTGGGACAGTCTAAGCGCCTCGAATAAACCTTATGGACTTGTTCTAAGTGACCTGTTGTACAAATCACAGTGTGTATACTCGTCTCGACTTCCGTTGAATAAGTCTAAGTTGCTAGGAAAAAGGATTCTGAATAATCTCTTCAATCCTCCCAAAATTGGTGGTGCTGCTAAACCACTGTCTGAGCGTCTGGAAGTACGTCAAGCATCCGATGAGGAAGCGGAGCGTCCAGTGCCAGAAGAAGCCGTGAAGCGTCCGGCTGCAACAAAGAAGAGGGCTCCCAGAAAGCCCAAGGCTCAATTTGTTCCTTCTCCTCAAAAGGACTATGAGGAAACCGATGAGTATGCCAGGACAAGTTACCTCTCAAGTGGAGGAAGCTGGAAGGGATCATCAAACAAATAGACTTTGAAGAACCAGTTGCTGATCCTCCCGCTCCAACGCTTAAGATCGTTGAATGAGTCAACGTGAAGAAAATCATCAAGCGTTCCAGGACTAGCAAGCATCGAGTTGCTCTTGTTCCTGAAGAGCCTAAGACTGATGAGCCAAGCGCTCAAATTGCTGTTGAGTCAAGCGCTCAAGTTGCTGTTGAGCTAAGCGCTCAAAGTATTGCTGTTGAGACAAGTTCTCAGGCCATAGTTCCAGCCGCTGCTGAAGCGTCAACAGATGTCCTCCTTGATGTTGATATGACAGAAGTTGTCACCATCGCTAAAGTTGTTGCCGCAGAAGTTGCTGCAACTGAAGCTGAGGAACCTGCTACTACAGAGGTTCAGACTTCCATCACTATTCAGGCTATAACAGAGGCACGCTCAGAAGGTCAGAGCGTTGCTAAATACGTTCCAGCACCTAGACACTTCTTCAAACTCGACACGCTGAAGACGATTGATCATTCAATCAACTATATGCCCCCAGCGCTCGAAGAAGATTTCATTCCAGCAGGATACAATGAAGAACGATACATTGCTGCTGAGAATGACATTGCCCTGCTGATTAATACTGACCGTCAAATCAGGGATACAGTATTTAACGCTGCTTTAACAAAAATTGAGAGGAAGTATTATCTGGCCACTCAACTTGGAAAGACCCCTGGCCAAATACCATTTTCTGTTATTCTTCAACAAAATAGACAAAGAGGAAGAACACCTAGATGTGACATAGATCTGGCATATTATCTAGATTATGGCCACAGCAAACCAACCCGTTTCGCTTTAAGGGATTACAGCATTCGTGTGTATGAGCCTCTTCATCCAAGCTTTCTCAATCCATCAGAGTCAGTCTTGAACAGAGTCATTATCTACACACACTTTCCTCAGACTACTCATAGTGTTAAAAATCTATCTTCAGTCAATCCACTTCGCCTGTGGAAGAATAAAGCAGTTCATGTCGGTGAGCGTCTCAAATCTTTGACAGCTATGATTCAGACTGAAGTCGATGCATTTTTTGACAGTGTCTGGAATGCCAACTACCAGCCTGATAGATATCGCTTTGAATCTATCAGAGATATTCATCATGAAGGCATTCGTGCTATGGTCAATGCGGGAACAGACTACTGCATGAATGAAGTTAACTGGGTTGAAGCGTATATGGGCCACAAATATACATTCTCAGAGTTAGTCTAAGCTCCCCATCTTTTTGGCATAGGCATGCATGACAAGAAGCGTCAGTTCACCAAGTATTGCCTCAAGCAGCGTCAACAGAGAGTTGGATCTGTTCTAAAGCTCCCAATCGTTAGACATCAAATTGAGTAGTGTCTGCGTCAAGAGCTTCACAGATTATCCACTTCTCCTCTTCTGTTCAACGCTCAAGCATCTTCTAGTGGTACCTCTTCTGTATCGTGCTTAAATTTTGCTCCGAGCCACTGTGAGGAGAATTTCAATCTGATGGTGAAGATTTTGACTCCCGTATCTCTGTTCGATAAAATCTTCACTGCCAATCTCAGATCTTGGAACGGCTCTGTAATCAATTCATTTAAAGGATATCCACTGCTCCCTTCTATCCGCAGCTAGGTACTCGGTCATTATGAGTTTGTCCTCTCCCTGCTTGACAGGAATCAAGAGCTGGCTCAAGCGATATATCCATACTTAGAAGAGTAATATGCTGATTGTGTACCTGAGAATCAGCGTCTTACGTCTCTTCCCTCAGACTGCTTGATTGGATTTTCCAGACATTACTGCCCAGATTCAATCTTTTCTATCTTTCAAGCGCCGTCCAAAATCTTTCCGAATCATGTGCTAGATATCATTGGTCCAATGCATGTCAGGGCCATTGACAGTCCCCTTCGCACATTCATTTATGTACTTGTATATCTCGAACCAGACTCACTGAACTTTTGGAAGCTTCATCAACCTCTTATGCCGATTTAGCAAATTGGAACTTCCAATTCGATGACTTTCGTCAACCTGAGTCAGCGCTTAAGGAAGCGCCTGCTAAGTCAGCTGAAGCGTTCATGTCTACAGTTACAAGTATTTCAGCGTCTGCTAAAGAACTCGTTCAAGCGTCTCAACCAGAGGATATTCCTAACGCTCCTGAACCCGTTACTGATGATATTGCTGAGGATCTTTCTCTTGACATTCGAGGTACTGTCTTTGATCCCGCATATCAAGTTCCCATTGACTCTCTCAAACACTCATCCAGGTTCAAGCGACCGGCTCCTCAAGCGGTTCATCTAGATGAGAGTCAATCTTTTGGTCCTTTGCTCCAATCCGTTTTGGAGAGTATCAGTGCTCATGCTACTCAGAATGAAGAATCTCTTCACTGGATTAAAGACGATTTGGCAAAGATTGAGACTCACGTTATGAGCGCTCAAATTGCTCATATGCGTAGTTCAGCTCAAGCGGTTGTTGGTGAGTGCAAACAAGATTTTCAAGAAATGCATGATGCCATTCAAGCAAACCAACTTGCCATGAAAGAAGAGCTTGAAAAGCGCCTAGAAACCCTTGAGACTTCTCTGAATGATGCTACCAGTGCCAAGCTTCTCGCCTTACAGGAACACTTCGACGAGCGTCTAGACGACATCACAGATTCTATGTCTCAGATTGCTCATCAGGTCAGCTTACTCACAAATCATTTCCTAAAGACTGATGATGGCAATAAGGGGGAAGAGAAGAAGAAAGGAGAAAAGAGGAAAGCGTCTAGTTCAAGAGCTCAAGAGCCTCCGTCTCCTAAGCATCATGTTTTTCCTTCTCCTTCTGCGCTTAGTCTCCCATCTTGGATAACTGCTTTGAAAGTAAGTACCTCTAGAGCGCCTAGTCGTACACTAAGGGAACCTCCAAGAGCTTTATATTCAAATCTACCAATACCTACAAGAGCACTGCTTGAACAGTTTGACATCCTTCTTCAAAGAACATCTATTCCAGAACCAACAGATCCAAGAATCTTAGCTGAAGAGAGGAAGATGACCGACTTTATCCAAGCTTTTCGAATTTGCCTAAGGTATTTGGGTATTGACCCAATTGATTGGGATAATCATTTTACTGCTTTCAAGAAGAGACAGAAAGAAGAAAATAAGCTTATAATCAACAAAGATCATGAAGCAATGATGACCTTGGAAGACAATCTGACTGAAGCTATCCAAGCTGAAATGCCCAAGCGATACAAAGTTAGACCAAGATGTTAAAGCTTTTGATTTGCATTATCTATATTCTTGTCTCTTATATCTTTATTTGTTCAGTTGTAAAAATGCTTGTAATCACTGATATATATAAATGATTTTTTCAGCTGAAACATCTCGTTGAAGCTTAACTAACTCTAACTTACTAACATAACGCTTATTAACTTTGGCTGTCGTAAGTCTTGAACTATGAAAGAGTGAGTATTGCCATCATCAAAAGGGGGGAAATTGATAGGAAATTTCATGTTAAGATTTTGATGATGACAATTAGGAATCTTGCTGGACCCCAAAGTTATGTACGCTTAAATTTCATAAGATACTTGTATAAGCATTTGAACATTAGAAATGTATAGGCTTTATTTTATCTTTTACTTTTGACATTCTTAGATCAAGAAGTCGGTTAGATTAAGCGTTTGATACTTTCTGAGTGAGCTTATCAAGACTGCGAAATCTGAAGACTCCAAGCGTCCAAGAAATCAATAGTGAATGAAGTTTGAAGAAGTTCACTCTAAGCGCCTGACATGTTCTGAGTGAGGTGTCAAGTAACGAAGACTGAAGTCTCAAGTGTCTACACTTCTAAATGAAGTCTGAAGACTTTTCTAAGCGTCTAAACATTAAATAGTCCTCCAGATTAAATTGAACTTTCAGCTCATGAATGAAGCGTCTATCCAATGACAAACATTCTCCTGAAGCGTCAGATCCAAAGGAGTTTAATCCAAATATTCTCAGTGCATTAAATGCCAACGGGTATTTAATTCAAATGCATTAAATGCTGATAAGAGCATTAAATGTGATAAGCACTTTCAGATGTACGGAGAAGCCACCCTATTGGACTGTCAACTATTCAAAGACTGCAACACCAACTTTTGTGCAGCAGATTTTCAGGAAAAAGGACAAAAGTTGTTCACTCGCAAAAGTGAGAGACACGCGCCCTTGCATGTGTCAAACGGACACTTTCTCCAAGAATGCCTATAAATAGAACTTCAACAACAAGCCAAATATAGAACAATTATCAAGCCAAATTGCTGTTGCATTGAAGTCTCATTCCTTAAACTCTCAGAAAAGCCAGAATACTCAAGAAAATATTTTCTTTGCTTTTCATCAAATCCTGAGACAGTCAACCCAATATCTCAAACATTCTTTTTGAAGAAACTACACTACTACTAAGATATTCCAGTTGTTTGAACTTCATCAAAATCAAACAAACCCTTTTAGAAAAACCCTATCCAAGCCTCTCGATCTGTGTGAAGTCGAAGTTGGATACTTGCCATATTTCTGGGTGAAAGAAGCAAGGGGATTGAATTGATTTGGAGCAGAAATCTGTGTGATCAAGGAGCTCAAGTCATCGACATCCATCTCTCCCTAATTTGTAGAAGATTCTGTGTGATTCTTTGAGAATCATTTTAGTAGATTGCCTCCAAGTGTTCGAGGAGAAGAAGGACGTAGTTGGGATTACACCACCCAATGAACCTTACAAATATTGTGTTATTTACTTTTCAGTCAATTCTTTTAGCTATCATATCATTGCATAAATTGATTAAGTAAAACACAATCAAAAGCTAAGCAACTAAGAAACCTTTTGTGACGCTAAAGCTTTCAAAGAGAAGACTCCAAAAATCATTCCGCTGTGCTAACACTATTTAAAGAACTGAACACTTAACCTACTTGGTCAAAGTATTCAAATCTTGAAGTCTGAGTTAACTTCCTAAAAATAGTCTTCATCAAACGCTTCGCCAAAGCGCCAATATTTTTAAGTGAACGCTTAAGTCAAGCGTTAGACACTTCAAGCATCTATCTTTTCAAGCGTCCAAAAATCTTTTAGTACGAAACTTTTTGAAGTCGAAAAAAATTTCAGTGTCTATTCAACTCCTCCCCCCCTTTCTAGACCCTTTCGTATGCCACTTGGGACCAACACCAACAAGCTTATTTCTAAAATAAATATGGCAAACATTGTTCAAAAATTTGAAATCGTATCCAAGTCTAACTAATACGGGAATTAGAACAAATATTTTTGAGCCTGTTGGGAAAAACAAGACAATCATCTAAAACTAGTAAATGTCTAGTAGATAAAAATAAAGAAGTGGATCCTATGTGAGTAGCTGCCACACTATGTCCGCTGCCTACATGGATCATCACTTTTTGCTCCCCGTGCCTCCTACTTCTTTACAGATCCTGTTTCAAAACATAGACATGATCACTAGCTCTTGAGTTTAGAATCCATGAAGTGGAGAATACAGTCATAGAACATTTAGTTTCCAAAACATAAAGTTCCATAACTTTAGCAGCTTTTGCCTTCCTCTGGGGACAGTCACGCCTCCAGTGACCCTTCTCCTTATAGAAAGGCAAGTGTTTGATCTCTTGATATTCTCATTATGCAACCTATTTGATGGTCCCAAGTGGCATACGGAAAGGTTTAGAAAGGGGGGGGGGATTGAATAGACCCTAAAGTCTTTTTCGACTTTAAAAACTTTTCGTATTACTTTGAAGAATTTGAAGGATTAGTAAGCTCATCGCTAGGTCAGGCACTTAAGAATAGATAACTTAGACTTAGTGATTTCAACAATTACTAAAGTAGGGTAATGCTTCAATCGCTTAATCAGGGTTAGCACAGCGGAAATGATTTTTAAAGCTTACTGTTATTTTTAACTTAAATTAGTCCCTTAACCGTTTTAATGCATTTTCAAAGATATAATGTGAAAATGTAAAGTAAAGCAATAAAGCAGTAAATAACACAAGATATTGTAGGGTTCACTAGGTGATGTAATCCCAGCTACCTCCTTCTTCTCCTTTGCACTTGGAGGAATTCAACTAAGTTAATTTTTGAAGATTCACACTGAGACTTCTACAAGATAGAGGAAAGGGAAGACGATCTTGAGCTCCTTGATCACACAGACTTCAGTTCCAATAAAGACCTTCTTCAACAAGGTTCTTTTACACAAAAATACTGCTTGTAAATCAACAAACTTTCTCACTCAGATGAAAGATGTTAAGGGTTTTGTCACGAGAAACAACTTGGGATATCTCAATAGAAATTTAGGGTTCTTCTTTGAAGATGTTTGAGATATCTTTGACTGTCTTTGGAATGTGTATGAAAAGCTTGAAGGATTTTGGCTATGGAGTTTGTAAGTTTTTCTCTCAAATAATTTCAGCAAAGGTTTGACCTTTTTCTTGTGTATGTACACGTATGTAATTAGGGCTTGGCTGAGCTTACTATTTATATAGTTTTCTTGGAATTTGTCCGTTGGACACATGAAGGCGCATGTCTCTCACGCAGCGCGTTAAGCAGTCCCTTTTCTGACATTCCTAAATTTCTGTTGCTTCCGATTGGACAAGAGCAAACTTTGAACTCTGATTTCTGACAGTCTAGCCAAAAGGTGGCTTGTCCACAAGTCATAATAGCTTATCACATTTAATGCACTTATCAGGCATTTAATGCATTTGAATTTATTTCCCATTGGAAATAAATGTCCGTTGATGATTGCATTTAAGTCTTCCATGACTTGAGAATTTATTTCAGGTGAATCTGATCCTGAATCGCTTGAGTAACTTGAGCGCTTGATTCATAAATCCTGAAATAGTCCTTTATCGTTTGACAGGCGCTTAAGAGAAATCTTTATCTTTACTTGACTTCAGATGCTGATCTTCAACCTTATCTATGATGGACTCACCTAGAATTCTATGAGCGACTTTGTATCCAATACTTAGTCTAAAATCCACAAAGATAAAATTTACAAGCCTAACAAAATAACAAACTTTAAAACACTTATACAAATGTTTTGTGAAAGAATAAACTTACATTCTTTTGGGGTCTAACATAAGATCCTATCTTGTCATCATCAAAACCTCTAACATGAAATTTGCTAACAATCATCCCCTTTTTGATGATGTCAAGACCTTAACTCTAGTAACTCTTTTATAATTTAAGAGTTTCAAAGAAAAGCCCAAAGTAAATATAAGTTAGCGTTAGAAATTTAGTTAAGTTAGCTAACGTTAGATTAGCCTCAACAAGATGTTTCAGCGATAAATCATTCATTCATTAATATAAAATTGAGAGCATACTTGATTTATGCTGAAAAGATTTAAAGCGACAACATATACAATAAACTGAGAGCATTCATCTTCTCTGTCGCTTCTTGGAAGTCCCTTCCTGGAAAATTTTGTTTGCCAGATCCAGAAGGACTCGATCAATGTCTATCATTGTTGTATGATAGACTTCATTGTAGTCCTCACGTCTCTGTTTAGCGCTTTGATTCAATTCCAGCAGTCTTTCCACCCAATCCCTTGGAGGGATCCCGAGCGTTTGATTGGATCATGATTGTTGGGTTTTTAGCAATAAAACGCAGCGGAAAATAAACAAATCCCAAGTGGTTCATCTCGATTTCATATATTTAAATCGTGTTTAGAACTATGTACCTTTTGTTCGCGGATTTTGAATTTCTGAACCAGCTTTCATGATCCTTTTTTAACAGCAAACTTGTCGCCGTCTCTAAATTACCACGCCGGAATCAAAAGTGAAAAATCATCTTCTTTTGCTCCTTGAATTCGGCTAGAGGGATAGAGAGAGAGTTGGAAGACTTTTTGACTTGGAGAGTAAGTAATGAATTGGACACTTTTTATTATTTTTACTAAGTAGTATATTTATGCTACACTAGAAATTAATACCCTAGGAAACTAACCAACATGGACGCCCACTTTAGGTATTTTAAAGCCTTAGGGCTTTAGTCCAATTTTATTTAATTAATTATTTAATTAATATTATTTATCCAATAAATAAATTAATCAAATAACCAATTAAATCCATGTTAATTCAATAATTAATTTTCTCTAAGAAATTAATTAACACATTAACTTAATTAATTAATAAAATCATCTAATGATTAATTAATTATTCGCGATATCCAATACCAAAAATTCTCTCAAGTCAATTCCATGATTTTTTCTTTTGCAATTCCTTTAAGCACGACTCTTTAGGTTCGTCTCAAAAGGCAATTGGGAGGAAACCAAAAAGATGTGAGTAACACCTAGCCAGTCCCGCGGCTCACATCGTATCCCAATTGAGAACGAATGAATATGATCATTCCAAACCTTTTACGTTGTAAATATCGTACGAGTATAAACCTTTTATTCACATATCCCAATCAAGTGAGAGTCATGGTTTTGTCAAACTCACTGAACTTGATCATATGTTTTGCTCATAATGAATCAAGATCATCGAGTATACTTTCATGTCCAACATGAATATCTCTAATGCTTTGGCCAAAGTCTTTTGACCTTATTCATTCATGACTGCAATTAAGATTGCTACTTCCTCATCAAGTCGCACTTCGAGGTCGACCCCACCAACAGGTGAATTAGATCTACCTACTCTAGTGACAGACTTGATGTCATAAGTACATCTTCAACTTGATTCCTCAGGTCTAAGGCTCACGCGTACCTATCACAACTTATCAGTTTTGCCATTGACTGTCAGTGAGTGAAAACCCATGTGACAAAACCGAAGCGAGTCTTGTTCGAACACATCAGTCTAACTAAGGTGTCCATGACATAAGTTTCCACTACCATTTCCATAGTGTTCAACTGGCACTTTCTCTACCAAAACTTACATCATACAAGTCTTTATCTTGTATTGTTGTCCAGTCAAGACTTTCTTTGACTTGCGAACCAATTTTACATAATAAGGATCAAACTCTTCTAGTGCCTTTCTGCCTAACCAATAGGGAGTAGAAAGTTTGCCTTACTATCAAGGACTTTGCGTTGTAAATTCACACCTTACAAATGCCTATAAGTAAACAACAAGAATATGCCTTTTATTATGAAAGGATAATGTTTAGTCACAAATCAATACTCTATAAATCTATCCTCTTTATGGAATTTGAAGGCATACACACTAACAATCTCCCACTTGCACTCAATGCCATTTGCTATGGTATTTTATACCCATCCCTTCCAGATGTTTTTTTAGCACCGCCTGTGCTAATAGCTTGGTCAATGGGTCAGCGACATTGTCAGCTAAGGCTATTTTCTGAACATATATTTCTCCTCTTGCAACGGTCTCTCTTATGATGTGATATCTCCTCTCAGTGTGTTTGGACTTATTGTGAGACCTGGGTTCCTTTGCCTGCACTATTGCTCCAGTGTTGTCACAATAAAGTGGCAACGAGAGCTTTATGCTTGGAACCACTTAAAGTTCTTCTATGAACTTCCAAAGCCAAACAGCCTCTTTAGCTGCCTTAGAGGCAGCTATGTATTCAGCCTCTGTTGTGGAGTCTGCGGTTGTGCTTTGCTTGGAACTTTTCCAAGTCACCGCCCCACCATTGAGGGTGAATAGGAATCCTGAGGTGGATTTCTGATCATCGACATATGATTGAAAGTCCGAGTCAATGTACCCGTACACTCTCAGGTTACCACTTCCATAGATGAGAAACATATCCTTAGTTCTCTTCAGATACTTTAGGATATTCTTCACAGCTATCCAATGTTCCTTGTCAGGGTTTTCTTGAAATCGACTAACAACGCTTACTGCATAGGCAATGTCAGGTCGAGTACACAACATTACGTACATCAGACTACCCACTGCAGATGCATAGGGTACAGTACTAATCTCTTTTCTATCTTTCTCACTTTGAGGACACATAAATTTCGATAGATGCACCCTATGTCTCATTGGTAGGAACCCTTTCTTAGGATCCTCCATCCTGTATCTCTTTAGGACCTTTTCTAAGTAAAGGGCATGAGAGAACCCTATCATTCTATTAGTTCGATCTCTGTAGATTTGAATCCTTAGAATATAAGTTGCCTCTCCCAAGTCTTTCATAGAGAAAGTACTCGAAAGCCACTTCTTAACAGTCGTTAGCATTCCTATATCATTCCCTATGAGTAATATGTCATCTACATATAACACAAGGAATGTTATCTTGCTCCCGCTAACCTTCTTGTAAACACATGGCTCATCTTCGTTCTTGATGAAGTCAAATCCTTTGACTGCCTCATCAAAACACAGATTCCAGCTACGAGAAGCTTGCGTGAGTCCATAAATGGATCTCTCAAGCTTACACGCCTTATGAATATCATTCTCGGATACAAAACCTTTGGGTTGTTCCATATAGATATCCTCTTCTAGGAATCCATTTAGAAAAGCAGTTTTGATATCCATTTGCCATATCTCATAGTCTAAATGAGCTTCTATTGCAAGTAGGATCCTTATTGATTTGATCATAGACACAGGCAAAAACGTTTCTTGGTAGTGAATTCCTTCTTTTTGACTATACCCTTTCGCCACTAGCTTGGTTTTGTAGGTGTCAACCTTACCATCAACACCAATCTTTTCTCTTGCAAATCCATTTGCACCCAATTGGTTTTACCCCATCAGGCCGATCCACAAGTTTCCAGACTTGGTTTGAATGCATCGAATCGATCTCAGTTTGCATAGCTTCATGCCATCTTTTAGCATCCACATCCACTATCGCTTGATCATAAGTGGAGGGATCACCTCCATGACCCTCGTCCATTATAGAACGGAGACTACGCTCCCTCTGTAATAGATATCCATACCTCTCAGGCGGTTGATGTACCCTACTTGATCTTCGTGGTTGTGGTTGTGTTAAAGAAGGTTCGGTTCTCACTTCCTGTGTAGATGTATCCAGTGGAGATTCATTTTGTTCTTCCAGAACAATCTTTCTACCTACTCCTCCTTCTTGAATGAACTCGTCTTCAAGAAAGTGGGCTTGTAAATCTATGATGATCCTCTGATCATCATGTAGGTAAAAGAGGTATCCCATGGAATCCTCAAGATAACTAACGAAATGCCCTTTCAAGGATCTAGCCTCCAACTTGTCCACTTTAGTCTTCTTGACATAAGCAGGACATCTCCAAATCTTAATGTGATTAAGACTTGGTTTCCTATTTCTCCATATCTCTTATGGAGTCTTAGGAATGGACTTGGATGGACATCTATTTAAAATGTTTATAGGTGTAAGCAGCGCATGACCCCCAGTGAAATGGGTAAGTCAGTGTAGCTGAGCATGGAGTGAACCATGTCCAACAAGGTTCGATTCCTTCGCTCTGCTACTCCATTCAACTGTGGTGTCACTGGAGGTGCGAGTTGTAATACTATACCATTCTCTCTAAGGTATTCATCAAACTCCGCACTCATATATTCTCCTTCTCGATCAGATTGAAGTGTTTTTATATGTTGCCCAGTTTGATTTTCCACTAAAGCCTTGAATTCTTTGAATTTGTCAATGGATTCAGACTTATGCTTCATTAGGTACACCAGATCATATCTTGAATGGTCATCAGTGAATGTAATGAAGTAAAGGAAACCTCCTTGAGCTATTTCTCCGAATGGTCCAGAAACATTAGTATGCACTAAACCTAAGATTTGAGAAGCTCTTTCAAAAGTCCCTATGAAGGGGGATCTAGCCATCTTGCCTTTGAGACAAGATTCACGAGTAGGATAGGAATCCAATCCCAATGGACTGATCAGTACATCTTTCTCCATTTTGTGAATTTTGTGTTTACCAACATGGCCTAGTCTAAGATGCCAAATCAATCTTTGGTTAGTTCCTTGCCTACTACATTTCCTTTGTATAGTATTTACAAAACACTCATTCTGGACATTAAGGTAATACAAACCATTTACTAAAGAAGCAAAGCCAACTAACTTATTACCATAATAAATATTGCAGTGTTCATTAATAAAATGAAAAGTATAACCATGTTTAACTAAAATGGGAATTGAAACAATGTTTTTAAGCCCAATGGGCAAAACGAACACATTATCCAAAAATAGTAAATGTCCAGAATTTAAAAGTAATGAGGTAGACCCAATTCCAGTAGCTGCGACACTTTGCCCGCTGCCTACTCTGATCTTCACCTCATCACTGTCTAGCTTCCTTCCTCGCACTAGATCCTAATTCATACAATAAATGTGAGCACGAGCTCTAGAATCAAGTATCTAAGATGTAGAGAAAACGGTCATAGAACAATAAGTTTCATGAACATAAAGTTCCATACCTTGTGCGCCTGAGCCCATGTTTGGACAGTTCCTTCTCCAGTGGCCTAGCTCACCGCAGTGTAGGCATCTATCCGTCTTCTGTGGCCCCTTACGCTTGCGATTCACAGGAGCTTTCTCTTTTTCCTTATCGACACCACCCTGAGCTCCAAGCTCACCACTCTGGTTTTTGTTTTTCTTTTTCTTATTCTTAGCCTTTTTGGGCCCAGAAGAGATAACCAATGCAGTTTCTTTTCCCTTAGGCTTCAATTGAGATTGTGCAGTGATCAATTTGTTCATTAGCCCAGCTAAGTTGCATGCAATCTCGTTACAATTGAAGTTCATGACAAATTGGAAAAAAGAATCAGGAAGAGACTGCAAAATAAGATCAGTTTGAAGTTGTGGGTTCATTGTAAAATCCAGAGCCTCTAATCTTTCGATTCTCGAGATCATCTTGAGGACATGATCCCCAACCTTTTCACCTTCTCTCATTTTAGCTCCGAAGAGCTCTTTAGATATCTCATATCTAGTAGTGCGGCTGTGCTCACCATAGACCTCGACCAAGTGTGCCAAGATAGCCCTCGCAGTGGTCATCTTCTCGTGGGACCTCTAAAGCTCATTTATCATCGCGCCAAGAATATACCCACGCACTTGGACGTCATCTTTTACCCATTTCTCATGAGCTTGGACTTCTTCCTCGTTGGCACGTGTCCTGGTAGGAGGAGCAGGGATGTCCGTGTCCAACACGTACCCCAATGACTCCATGCTGAGAACAATTCTCAAGTTCCTTAGCTAATCCACGTAGTTGAGTCCAGTAAGGATGTTCTTTTCGAGTAAAATGAAAAGTCGGTTGATAGTCATTTTTGTTTTGAGAGAGAAAAATCAAATAACTGTAGAAAATAAACCAGACTATATTAGACATTCGTAACTTAAACTAAAACCAAGTTTAAAATCAAGGACTTCGACTTATAACTTGGCTCCCACTACATTTTTCGAGATTCACACTCCCACTGTGAAAATGAAAGTGATCGTTGTTTATTACATCGTAATGGGGATTGAGTTCTTTAATTAATGTAATGGATGGCAACCCTTTAACGATATTTAGTCCATTACTTAATTAAAGTGATGTCCAACATCAATCTATCCAATAGACTCTCCAATCTTCTTTTTCCCATAATCCACCAAAACCACAATCCTTTAACGATTTATAGGCTTTGTGGACTATCTAAGTTCATTCCCTCTAACTCCTCATAATCTAACATTTCAATTTCACCTTGCAACCCTTTAACGATATTTGGGGTGAAATATGTCTCGATTAAAGGTTATGGCTACATCAAGAATGAAGATGAACCCTGTGTCTAGAAGAAGACTAGTGGGAACAAACTCTCGATCTTAGTACTATATCTGGATGACATTCTGCTTATAGGAAATGACGTAGGAATGCTCACCACAGTCAAGAAATGGCTTTCGAGTACGTTTCCCATGAAAGACTTGGGAGAAGCGATATACATTCTAGGAATTCGTATCTACAGGGATAGAAAGAATAGAATGATAGGTCTCTCTCAAGCCCTTTACTTATAAAAGGTCCTAAAGAGGTTTAGGATGGACAATTCTAAGAAAGGGTTTCTTCCCATGAGGCTTGGATTACACTTGTCCAAGTCTATGTGCCCTCAAAGTGAGGAAGATAGGTAGGAGATGAGTAATGTACCCTATGCTTTTGCAGTAGTTAGCCTGATGTATGTAATGTTGTGTACTAGACCAGACATTGCCTATGCTGTGAACATGATGAGTCAATTTCAGGCAAACCCGAGAAAGAAACATTGGATAGCTGTGAAAAATATCCTAAAGTATCTGAAAAGAACTAAGGATATGATTCTCATCCATGGAGGTGGAGACCTGATGATGGAAGGTTATTCTGATTCAGACTTTCAATCTGATGTTGACGACCGAAAATCCACTTCGGGGTTTGTCTTTACTCTCAATGGTGGAGCGGTGTCTTGGAAAAGTTCCATGCAAAGAACTACCGCTGATTCCACTACTGAAGCGGAGTATGTGGCAGCCTCAGGGGTAGCAAAAGAAGTTGTTTCGATGAGAAAGTTTCTTCAAGAACTTGAATCGGTCCCTAGTGCTCAGTTCCCGTTACCACTTTATTGTGATAACAATGGAGCTATAGCTCAAGCCAAGGAACCGAGGTCTCATAACAAATCCAAACACATTGAGAGAAGATTTCACATCATCGGGGAGATCGTTGGCAGAGGAGAAATAGCAGTGCACAAAATAGCCTCAGCTGACAATGTAGCTGACCCATTCTCCAAACCACTACCTCAGGCTGTTTTGGACCGACACCTGGAAAGGATGGGTATTAGATACCACAATGAGTGGCATTGAGTGCAAGTGGGAGATTGTTACGATTATGCCCTCAGATGCTATAGAGGATAGTATGAATAGGGCATCTATCTTGTATTGAACTTAAATATTATTTATAATAAAAGGCATCGTTTAAGTTTTCACATAATTCGTATCTGCATCTACAAGTTGTCTAAAACATTTTGTCCATGTTTTCAGTGTGATCCCTCTACTTCCTATGGGATAGGAAGAGTGGCACTAGAGAGATCGATCTTTATTACTAAAACAAGTTCCCAAGTAATATGAAGTCTTTAATGGACAAATAAAGGCTTCGAATACTTGTACAATCTTAGCTCCGACATGGGAGTGTCTGTCTAGTATCATGGGATGATAGGAGATTAAGATTGTAGGCACATCAGTGGAACTAATATGCTCGAACACGACTCACATCGGTTCTGTCACATGGGTTTTCACTTTGTGACTGTCAATGACAAAACTGATTATGCGTAATAGGTATATGTGAATCTTTGACCTGAAGTATCAGGCTGAAGATGCACTTGTGACGTCAAGTCTTTCACTAGAGTAGTTAGACCCAATTCATCCGTTGGTGGGGTCAACCTCGAAATGCGGACTTGATGGGCAAGTTGTAGTCTTAGCAGATATCAAATAGGGATTTGTTCTCTCACAAGTGAATATGTACCCTATGTAATTATAGATAAATAGAGATCAAAGTCTTTAGCCAAAGCAAACGAGACGATTGTGCTAGGCACCAAATTGATCTCAATGATCTTGTATTATTATAATTTATACATATGGTCAAGTCCAGTGAGTTTGACATAACCATGACTCTGACTTGACCGAGGAACCTGAACGAAGGGTTTGTACATACACGGTACTTACGATTGAAAGGTTGTGGAATGATCCATTCATTCGTAATTCATTTGGGTTGCGAAGTGGCCCACATGACTAGCTAAGTGTTACCCACTTCCTTTAGTTTCCTTTCATTGCCAAATGAAACGAACCTAAAGAGTCGCGCTAAAGAATAGATGAAGAAAATTGAAAAAGGGATTTTCTATATTATTTTGGAGAGATTTAATTTATTGGAAAGTTAAATAATTAATTGCTTATTGGATAAGATTAATTATTAATTAATTTCTTAGAGAAATATATTAATGAATTAATTTTATTATTTAATTAATATATTTATTTATTGGATAAATTAAATAATTAATTGAATAGAGAAATTAACAAAATAAAAGAATTACGGGCCCTATATGGGGCGTCCATGAGGACGCCCATTAGGCTAGGTTGGATGATCAAATTGGTCTCTTTTGTTTTGTTTTGGTCAACAAGTCATTGAGTTATAAAAGGGCTCCCTTGACTTTAACCTAAGAGAAGAGAATACATTACATGAATTGTAACTTTCCAAAGAATAGAGGAAGAAAAATATCCTCCCTCTGTATACACCAAAGCCATCGCCCCTATAGAGAACAAGAAGGGAATTTTTCGTCATCAATTTGCAAGTGATAGTTTAGAGGCAACGTGATTCGTTGTTGGATTCATCTACAACTTCAAGAATTGAAGAACACGAGGGTTGAAGAATTCAAGAAGTTCATCAATCTAAAGTTTAAAAGAAGAATTGGATTCTCATACCACCTCGCTTCAACGAGCAAGTCGGTTTTACTCGTTAATGCATGTTTGAGATTCAATTATGCGAATTAAAGTATGCGTTTGTGTTTTAAATTAAATTTTTGAAATCCTTCCACTGCGTTTATGCGTTTTTACGCGAAACCCAACAATGGGATACCTCTTCTATGATCAAAGAGTCATTGCGGCACTATATGCGTACTTTCTCAAGGACGAGTTCGTTCAAGAAGGTGGTGCAGGAAGAAAGATTATTCTGGAAGAACAAAACGAGACCCCTTTAGAGACCTCTGTTCAAAAAAATTTAAATGAACCTACCCAAATGCAACCACCATCACGTAGATCGAGTAGAGTATCTCAACCGCCTGAGAGATATGATTACCTGCTACAGGGAGAGCATAATTTATATGCCGTATCGGAAGGAAACTATGGAGATGATCCCTCTACTTTTGTACATGCAATTGTGGATACAGACTCTGGGAAATGGCTTAAGGCTATGAAGACAGAGATGGATTCGATGAATTCGAACCAAGTTGGGGCTCTGGTAGATCACCCCACGGCATTGCACCGATAGGTTGCCAATGGATTTACAAGAGAAATATTGGTCCGAATGGCAAGGTGGATACCTCTAAAGCTAGGCTTGTGGTGAAGGGGTATAGTCAAAAGGAGGGCATTGACTATAAGAAAATCTTTTTGCTAGTAGCCATGATCAAATCCATCAGGATTCTGCTTGCAATATCCATATACCTGGATTATGAAATCTAGTAAATGGTTGTGAAGACCACGTTCTTGAATAGATTTCTCAAGGAGGACATCCATATGCTGGGTTTTTACATATAAAACGCAGCGAAAAATAAATCCCACGGTGGTTCATCTCCGATTTCGTGTATTCAAATCATGTTAGAGAAAAGTGTACCTTTCTTTATGTAATTGAAAATTTTGAACCTCTTTCTGAGCAGCGAAACAGCCACTGCCTCTAAATCACCATGCCGGAATTGAGAGCAAAAAATTCTTCTTTTTCTTCTCCTTAAGGACCTCTAGAGAGAGAGAGAGAGAGAAGTGGAACTTTTGACTTGGACAGAAAGATAATAAAAGAGGCTAGGGTTAATTTTCACTAAGTAGTATATTTGTACTACACAAGAAACAATTAACCTAACTTAACTACTTGGGCGTTTTTTATATCCTCGGGTTTAGTCCAAGTTTGTGGCTTTATTTTAATTAATTATTTAATTAATATTATTTATCTAATAAATAAATCAATTAAATAACTAATTAATCCACATTAATTTTATAATTAATTTCATAATGAAATTAATTAACACATTAACTTAATTAGTAAATAAAAATCACCTAATGATTGATTAATTAATTGCGATATCAAATACCGAAAAATCTCTCAAGTCTTATTCCTTAATTTTTCCTTTGCAATTCCTTTAAGCGCGGCTCTTAAGGTTCATCTCAAAAGGCTATTGGGAGGAAACCAAAAGGATGTGGGTAACACCTAGCCAATCCCGTGGCCCACATAGTATCCCAATTGAGAACAAATGAATAGAATCATTTCGAACTTTTCACTCTGTGAATACCGTATGAATCTAAACCCTTTATTCATATATCCCAGTCAAGTGAGAGTCATGGTTTAGTCCAACTCACAGAACTTGACCATATGCTCAACTCATAATGAATCGAGGTCACTGAGTATACTTTTATGTCCAACATGAGTATCTCTAATGCTTTGGCCAAAGTCTTTGACCTCACTCATTCATGACTGCATAGGATATTTAGCTCGTTCACTTATGAGAAAATAAATTCCATTTTGCTAATCATTTAAGATTGCTACTTGCTCATCAAGACGCACTTCGAGGTCGACCCCACCAATGAGTGAATTAGATCTAACTACTCTAATGACAGACTTGATGTCACAAGCACATCTTCAACTTGATTCCTCAGGTCTAAGGTTCACGCGTACCTATCACTACTTATCAGTTTTGTCATTGACTGTCATTAAGTGAAAACCCATGTGACATAACTGATGCTAGTCGTGTTCGAACACATTAGTCTAACCGAGGAGTCTATGACATAAGTTCCCACTAACATATTCATAGTGTTCGACTGGAACTTCCCTATCAAAACTTATGTCATACAAGTCTTTATCCAGTAATGATGTCCAGTTAATACTCTATTTGACTTGTGAACCATTTTACATACTAAGGATCAAACTCTTCTAGTGCCATTCTCCCAAACCCATAGGGAGTAGAAGGTCCACCTTACTATCAAGGACTATACATTGTTTACTAAACCTTCAAATGCCTATAAGAAACAACATGAAACAACATGAAAAAGCCTTTTATTAATATAAGAATGTTTAGTTACAATTCAATGCCCTATAATTCTATCCTCTTATGGTATTTGAGGTCATAATACTAACACCGATGGAACAACCTAGAGGTTTCGTATTCAATGTAGATTCCTATAAGGTTTGTAAATTGAATAGATCAATTTATGGACTTAAACAAGCATCGTGGAGCTAAAATCTTCATTTTGATGAAGAAGTTAAGAACTATGGCTTTATCAAGAATGAAGATGAACCGTGCGTATATAAGAAAACAATGGGAGTAAAATATCATTTCTAGTCGTATACGTAGATGACATTCTACTAATAGGAAATGACATAGTCCTATTGACTTTGGTCAAAATATGGCTGTCAAGCACGTTCTCCATGAAAGACTTAGGAAAGGCCACCTATATCCTTGGAATTCATATCTATAGGGATAGAGCGAATAGGAAAATGGGGCTCGCCCAAACCCTCTACTTAGAAAAGGTTTTGAAGAGATTTAGAATGGAAGATTCCAAAAGAGACCTCTTGCCCTTGAGACAAAACTCCATCTCTCAAAATCGATGAGTCCTCAAAGTGAGGATGATCAAAAGAGAATGAATGGAGTCCCCAATGCATCTGCTGTAGGAAGTCTCATGTACGCTATGTTATGCACGAGACCGGACATTGCCTGTGCTATGAGCGTGGTAAGTAGGTTTCAAGCTAACCCTGGGAAAAGCATTGGATCGATGTAAAGTGTATCCTTATGTACTTGAGAAGAACTAAGGATATGTGTTTAACATATGGAGATGGGGAACTAAAGGAGGAAGGTTACACCAACTCCGACTTTCAGATAGACGTCGATGACCGCAAATCTACCTCGGGATTTGTATTCTCTTTAAATGGTGGAGAAATGACTTGAAAAAGTTCTAAGCAATGTACAACTGCTGATTCAACAACTAAAGTTGAGTACATGGCTACCTCAAAGGCCACCATACAGGTTGTTTGGATAAAGAAGTTTGTGGCTGAACTTCAAGTTGTTCCTAGCATGGAGCTCTAGTTATCAATTTTCTATAACAATATAGAGCCATTGTACAAGCCAAGGAACCTAGGTCTTACAACAAATCCAAACAAATTGAGAGAAGATATCACATCATTCAAGTGGAAGAGTCTTAATTGGGCATTATGACCAGACTTGTATGACACAAGCTTTGACAAGGAGTGTCAGTCGGTCACCGTGAAATAGTTGGAGCTTGTGCCATAAATATATCAATGGAATTGATATATTCTAGCACACCTCGCCGTAATTCAATCACATGGGTAATTACTTGATGACTGTCAATGATTGAGTTATAGGTCACGGTAGTTTGCGTGAGCCTTAGAACTGAGGATTCACTAAGATTGTACTTGTGACACTAAATGAGTTATTAGAGTAGTTAGATCCAATTTAGTAAACAAGGTAACATCCTCCGCAATCATAGGTAGATAAAATTATAAGTCTTTCGCCAAAGCAAGAAAACTAACTTGTGTGGAACACAATGGGTAGTTTGGTAAATTCATCATACTATGATTTATTAAGCACATCATCGAGTCCTCTGAGTTTGACACAAACCATGACTCTCACTCGATTGAGATGTTACTGTGAAGGGCTAATACTCACATGGTATCTGTGACCAAAAAGTTCGTATTGATCTGATTGTTTTGATCTCAATTGGGTTTCGGTGTGAGTTCACGAGAATGGCTAGGTGACACTCACATCCATGGTTTTCTCCCAATGCCAATTGAGATAAACCTAGAGAGTCGTGCTTCCAAGAAAATAAGCGAAGAAAATTTTGTGTTGTCAAATTGCATAAATTACGTAATTTGTCATTTGATGGACAAATTAATTTATTTGATTAATAAATTTAATGGAAATATTAAAATAATAAATAATTAGATTTATTTATTATATTCATCCTATCATAAATTAATTATTAGATCAATTAATTTAGTTGATTATTAATTAATATCATATTTTAATTAGTTTAAAATATGTAGGACTTAATTAATAATTGGACAAAGTTGAAGGTCAACTTAATAGGATTGATGGGCTCAAGGAATTAATTAATTCCAAGCCCATTATTCCATATAAATACACATTACCTAGTTGAAAAAACTAAGATTGTTGTTACTGCATAGATCAAGGATTTTAATTCTCAACAAGTTTAGTAAATCAATGAAATTTGATTTCAACCTTTTATTTTATAAAATCATTAAAACCCAAAAGTGATCCGTTGGTGGATCCGGATATGTTTTTATTTTCATTGTGCATGAACCAGGATTTACAACAGTTTATGTGATGAGAATAAAATGGACTAATGTCCAAAGTGAGACCTTATAATAATTAAATTCTCTCACAATTAAAATATTAAGTTGGTAAAGGGTACCAAGTATCCTGCTCACAGCTAAACATAGGAAAAATTGAAATCATATTCAATATATAATATCGTCCCTAAGCAATGGGGGTTATATATTGAAATGTAATCTTAGATTTTTCTAAGCGCATTTAATTCTGTTGGTCAAAAGAAATTTCATCCCATATACCATTAAAAGTTTGCAAGGTGAAATTCAATTGTTAGACTAATAGATAGTCAGTGGGTTATACTTAAATTATTCATAATTCAATATGACCGCTAAAAGG
Organism: Buddleja alternifolia; assembly: GCA_019426215.1. NCBI lineage: Eukaryota > Viridiplantae > Streptophyta > Magnoliopsida > Lamiales > Scrophulariaceae > Buddleja > Buddleja alternifolia. Next base: position 8,829,947 of record CM033403.1, read on the forward strand.
TTGCGATTTGATGAACAATGAGCAAAGGGATGGAGTCATCCATTTGATGGGTTGGTTTTAGACACCACTTTAATAGATTAATTAGGCCATATACCATTTAAAGGTGACAACTGATAAGAGGCATTTTTACGTGTTTTTAAGCCCCTTTGCGTTTATGTCTTAGGTTCATTTATCGCTTGATTCTTGCCACATGTGCGTTTAATTCGTGCATTAAGTGATTTCAGGTCTTAAATGGATACAATCAAAGAACGGGATGAAAAATGACGTATAAAACAAGTTTAGGCCAAATTGCTATGCACCCCTACGCCTAGGCGCCATTTTGCCCACGCCCGGGCGCCGTATCAGCACCACTTTCCACGTTCGAGCGCTTTTTCCGTATTTGTAGAGACCGAATTGGATGAAGTTTCCTTCTACAAAGTTGTAGAACTATGTGTTAGCTTCAAATGAGAACTTGAATCATCCAAATCGGAGTTTTGTGGAGAGAGTAATGAAGGCAATACAATTACTGCGCCAGACAGAGGCCAATACTCCCAACATTCTGATTTGGGCGCCCGAGCGCCATAATTCCCGCGCCTAGGCGTGGCCACATCCGAGATTTGATTCCTTTCAGCCAAAAGATCATCATTTGATGGGGGAATGGAACATTTAAAGCCAAGAGGTCATCACATGTATGGGAGGGATGTCATAAGTATGTTTCTTACTAGATCTACTTTAGGGAATTTTATACTACTCACTTTAGGAGTAGTGGAGGACACACTAGGGGGGACATACACATGAGGAGCTGATTGGTGGTGGTCTTTTTAAGGATTTTAGGGAGCAATTGACCGAGACATCTGGAGGAGGAGGGGGAGAGAGGCATTTTGGCCATCACTTTTCACTCATCATCATTCATCACCATTTCTTCATCACTTTTGGAGGGGAACAAAGAGAGAGGAGCTAAGGATTGAAGATCAAGAGAGCAAAGATCTATCATCAATCAATTGAGGGAGTTTTAATTATTTGCATTTACATGTTTATTTCCATGAGTATGTATATGTTTGTATTAGATTTTCTTAAGGCTTTGATGAGAGGCTAATATTGTAGAACTAAGGCCATGTGAAGGCCAAATTTATGAATCAATATATGTGAAGTTGCTCTTTGTATTAATTCTCCCATTGCTTTGTGTGTTAATTCTATGCTTTTATTCCAATCATGTGTTGATCACCATATGCTTGCTATCTTGCCTAATCTAGTTGTTCGAGAGAAAATAGATTAGGGTGCAAGAGAATTAACACATCGATCCAACAAATGAGGGTGGCCTAGAAATAGGTAAAGATTCCCGGGTGTTGTTAGCCGGATTCGTTCGGGGAGCTCTAGAACGTTAATGCGTGATTTTGATTAGATTCTCGGATAGACATATTTAGAGAACCGTCAATTAATCATAGGATTATTATGTGCCGAGACATCGGGTAATAGTTAATTTAGGAGTTTCTACCAAAGCAATAGGAGTCTAATAATTCGAAGAGTAGCTCATAATATTGACGAGTAGATTCGGTTGTAGCATGTGCCTTAGTCATTTTATCATACGTGAGATTAAATCTATAGTACGTTTCTCTTTGGTCTTCGTTTGTTTTATCTTTTTCTTACACTTACTTTAATTGTCTTATTTTTATCGAAAATCATTAACTAGAATTCAAGTCCTTGTGGTTCGACAACCCGGACTTTTTGTCCACTTATTACTACACACGTCTAGTGCACTTGCTATCATAGCACGTTAGCTTTTAGCGTGTCAAGTTTTTGGCGCCGTTGCCGGGGAATTTTATTTTAGTTTTGATTTTTGTTTACATTTTTCATAATTCTTAGTTTTCGTTTATTCTTGATTTTCTTTTATTTTCGTGATTAGTCTAATTTTGTTCTTGTATTTAATTGTTAGGTTCTTGAGGTGCATGACCCGCTCCTCAAACAAGCCTCTATACGAGTTGGAGCCCGAAATGAACGAGTTCTTAGGACTAGTAGGCGAGCAAGAGAAATGGCCATATAATCTCAACCAAAACCCAAATGGAAATTCCCGGACATGAATTCACCGGAAACTAGGGAGTGGTTACAAGGTGTTCTACAAGCCATGCAAGCGGTACCTCCTCCACAACTCCCGTCGGTTCGGGGTAGCTTACCATCTAGGGTCCATACCATTCCGGGGCCCGTAGTCGTGCCTAATTTCTTCACACCAAACTACCACATTCCGGCTCACATTTTAATATGGTGCAAGGAGATCCTTTCTATGGAGAACCGCACGAATCACCACACGCTCATTTGGAAACCATAGATGAGGCTCTGGTGACCATTCAATATCACCCACGTGATCTTGATGCGATTCGTCTAAGAGTCTTCCATTTCTCATTGAAGGATAGGGCGACAACATGGTACAAATCCTTACCTCCACAATCTATTCAACATGGAGTGAGTGTCGATGCCTTTTTAAATAAATTCTTTCCACCCTCAAAAATCAATGAGCTACGGAGTAATATAAAAGGGTTTAGGCAAAGGAGCAATGAATCTTTAGCCGAGGCTTGGGCTAGATATAAGGGCATGCTCTGTAAATGTCCCGATCATAATTTTGGGTTGAATGAACAAGTACTCCATTTCTATGATGGGGTTAGGTCACGTATTCGGCATAGACTCAACGCGGGTGCGGGAGGAGATCTCCTTGGGTTAGACTGTCAAAGTGTATGGAACAAAGTCGAACAGTTGGCCCGAGAAGACGAGCTTTACCCCGATGATGAAGAGGCCTCATCCTCTAAAAAGGTTGCTTGTATTGAGGAAGTAGTTGAGGAAGTAGTAGTCTTAGAACCGGAGGTTGGCAATGTTAATTATGTGGGGAATCAAAATAAACCTCGGGTGACCTTTCATATACCCAAGAATTTTCCAAAAAGGCCCAACCCCGCACAGAATGCACAACCGGGGATCTATCAAGCTCCACGACCACCCTTCAATAACCCACCCCCGAGGCAAGGCAATTTCAATGGACAAGGTCAAGGTCAAGTGCAAATGCGACCTCCCACAATCGAGAGAAACTGGATGCTCACATGAAAAAGTCCGATACATCTTTCAACGAACTTCGAGTAGTAAAGGATATGTGATGGAGATGAGGATTTGCGAACACAAGTAGGGCAACTTTCTAATGCGGTTAACGGTAGAGCCCGGGGACTATCCCAAGCGACACGGAAAAGAACCCGAAGGCCCAATGCAATGCCATAGCCTTGAGAAGTGGCAAACAATTCGAGAACGACACTGCCAGTACATCCGCGCCCGAGCGCCAGACATGCACGCCCAGCGCCTGATCTAACCTTTCTGGACAAACTCTCTGCATCCGCCACGATCCCGAGCCCCGACCTGCACGCCCAGGCGCATACAGCGCCTAGGCGCATATACGCGCCCAGGCGCCAATACGCTCCCAGGCGCAACTCAAACCTGCGCAAACTCAGATGCATTCTGCAGCCGCGCCCGAGCGCCCAGAACTGCCCGCCCAGGCGCCAACAGATCCGCGCCAGGCGCCGATATACGCGCCCAGGCGCCGCTTACTGTTTCTGTGGTTTCATCCGTCTGATCCAACGCTTTCTACCCCTATCGAAGTTCGTCTCCCCTTCCCAAATGCTCACAAAAAAGAAGAAAAAGGAGATGGATCCGAGCTTTCTTCGATTTTGGGCAATACTTCGGGAAGTGAGAATTAATATTCCGTTTATTGACGCCATTCTCCAAATGCCGAATTATGTGAAGTTCTTCAAGGACATACTCTCTAACAAGCAGAAGTGGAAGAAGAATGAGACGGTGTGCCTCACGGAAGAATGCTCCGCCGTATTACTCAATAAATTGCCAACTAAGCTCCAAGATCCCGGAAGTCTCACAATCCCATGCACAATTGGATCCCTATCATTCAAGAAGGTGTTATGTGACTCGGGGGCCAGCATCAATCTTCTTCCATACTCACTGTTTAAAAAGCTAGGCCTTGGAAATCCCAAGCCGAC